>WBNH01007505.1:717057-824695 GCA_013401255.1 Urocolius indicus
GAGTACTGGAGTTTGTTTTGCCCGGAACCGTAATTGGCAGTAAGCCTTCCCTGTCCTTGTTTTAATTCACAACAACCTTGCTTATCTTTTTACTCCCATTTCGCTGGGCCCTCCACCATCCTAACGAGGGTGGGGGTGAATGGGAACACTGAGCAAGGGACTGTCGTGGTGCTGCTGTGCTAAGTGGGCCAAACCACGACACCAAGGATATAAAAAATAAATTTCTAATATTTGTCTACATAGTATATGATCTTTCAGTAGATCCTGCAAAAATATTTTTTTTTTTTAATCATGGAAATTTCAGGCTGAAAAATTGTGGGTGGGAAGTGATAAAGGCCCTACCTGTTCTCTGTTTTGCCTCTTCCTGGATGGGTGCAGAAACGGAGATGGATGCATTCTTTCCCACATCCAATAAAATCCAATACAAGTGCATAGGGATAGCCCAAGATAACAATTTGAGTTTTAAATAATCTCATTGTTTTGGTATTTATAGCTGGATTGTCATTTATTTCAAAAATGTGTAACACACTATTACAAAACAAGGCAAAGAAGTAGTAAAGAGTATTGTTGATACCCTAATGCACACTTGCTAGTTTTTCCTTGTGGACTAGTCCTTTTGAGTTTTTACAGTATATATTCACTAAGCACACATATTACCTCTGAATCTCTCTTTGATGGTATTGGAGTTCTTCATATTAGGTCAATTAAAGTTTCAAAACTATAGTTGCCTGTGGAGGCTGGTACAATTCATTTCATAAGTTTACTGCCCATTAGCATGTGCATGAAACAATTTCTTGCTGCTTGTATATCTGTAAGGAATATTAAACCACCTCATCTACTCCTAACAGTGTAATGGGTTCTGTGATGACAGGCTGTTTGCACAGGAAGCAGATGTTAGTGTTTACTTAGATGTAATTTACAATGATGAGTGATGGTGAGTAGCAGGATTTTTTTCTGTCACCACAATTCAGTCAGTGTTAAGGTTCTGCAGAATACTTTACATTCCAATGTGATCTTTCAGGTCAATATAGTTACATATATTATCTTCAGTGGATAATTGCTAATCTATACGGACAAAATAAATTATGCATTTGAAGAAAATCTTTATTTAAAGATAAATTTACTAAATCTCTGAAATGTAAAATCCTAGCAAAATTTGGGATAGACATCAACCAAAGAATAAGATGGCACGTGTCAAGGTCATAAATGGATTTCTCAGAAGTAAACATGGTAGGAAAAGCTCAGAGAGAGCGCTATAAATTGAAACCAGTAATGAGCAAAGTTGAAATATGACACATTTGTTTTAGTATAAAACAGTACAGAAGGATGAAATGAATTATCTGTCATTTAAAGTATTTACATCTAGTCTTTTAGATTCCATGTGTATTTTCACTTTTGGGGATCATTTATAACTTTAGAAAACATATCTCCGTGTTTCTTGTTTTGAATGTGGACCTTATGTTCAGTTATTTTGTCATCTCTATGTGTACTCCAAGACCTGTTTTCTCATGTTCTTACTCACATCTGAAATGGAGGACATATCACTCTTATGAATATCCATTTATTCTATTAGTTGTATGCACACTTCTGTGAATCTCCTTTCTTGTTGTCAGCATCGTACAGCTATTTGATCTTCTCTATACTTCTCACTACTTGGAATCCTGAAATAAAGCCTTAATGAAATTAATAATAAAGCTCAAACTTTCATCATAGTGATTGTGTCAGTGCTACGTACATTGACATTTTCTAAACTCACCACATGCTTTGGAAAAGATTCCAGCTTAAGCACAGAAATGTGAAAGGCATCTCCAGAGGCAACATTTTCCTTTGTTGTTTCCTAAATCATACCATTGACTCCAGAGACAATAAGAACAGAGGAAATGCAGATCTTTCATCTCTCCTTATTTTCATCAAAGTGAAAGTGGTACTTCTTGGCTAAAAGTGGTATTCTATATTTAAATCAATTGTAATTACAATGGATTTAGTCACATTTCTTTCCTAATTTTGTGCTTCCTCACTGAGCGATAGTTGTTTAAACCTTAAAAAACCAAAAGTCCAGGCTCCAATATGAATAAAGATTATTAGTGTATGTGATCACTTGCAGAAAACTGACTTTAAAATTTCTTTTTCAAGGTCATTTAGAACAATCTTGGATCCCAGATGCATTTTTAAATTTACCCATCTGTATTTTTAATTTTTTTTTTTTTTTCATTTGGAAGGTTAACACCTTTCTATTCTCTAATGTCTTCTTTAAAAGACTTTTAAAATTCTTTTTTTTTTCCCTTTTACTAATTTAATCCTGCTGCTTCGCTTTTGTATCCTGAAAATGCCTTTCCCTTCCTGACATTTAGACTGTTCAAATATTTATAGATGGTTACCATGTCCCCCTTTAGTCATTTCTTACACAAACTATGCATATTTAGTATTTGCAATCAATCCTCATACATCAATCACTCCAGAAGTCTAATCATTTTTGCAGCTTTCTTCTGATCTTCTTCCAATATGTGAATATCTTTTTTATAATAAGATGCCTAAAATTAAATACAATGGGTCATGTCTGTAGTTCATGTAAATCAGTGTAGCTCTGCTGAAGACTCAACTGATTCACTCTAGCTGAAGAGCAACTTTTCTAGTGCAAAGATACCAAAACTGTATATATTTTGTGAAGTAGTGAGCCTGAATTGACACAGAGCCCTTTTTTTTTTTGCATGCCTCTTTGAATTAATTTCCATCAATTAGCTATATTTTTAAATTATGATTTTCCAGTTTGATTCCTTTTAAAACCTCAAAATACTCTGCATTTTCATATTTTTGTTATTGTTTTGAGAAGCTCCTTCAAGCTCCCTTCTGTCCTTAGAGCAGCCATGTGCCCCAGCTCTCTAGCTGGAGGTTTCTGCTTGCACATCATGGCCATGCAGAGGTGATGCAGGTTTAGGGTGACTGTAAGAAGGATTACTTTAGCCCAGATGGTAATAGGCCACACTGACACTTTCTCAAGGAGTATCTACTATATGGAATGTAAGCTTGTAAACCTCCTTGCAGTAGCTGATCAACCTTTGAAGTCTTCCACCATGTTTGTCACTACTGTGAGTACTGATCAAGCAGTCTGTCCCTCAGCATATTTAGTCCTAAATCATTCTTTTATTTCATTATAATCTAGCATTTGTGCAAACTTATAATAGGAAAAAAAAAAACCAACTTATTTTTTAGAACTTTCTTTTTTGTCAAAAATAACTATGACTAAAGGGCAAAAGTAACAGCCTTAACTAGACTCATAAAAGCTCTAGGCTTCCTGTATTGTCAATGAAAATGAAGAGACTTTTTTGAGATGCTTAATATAGCATTTAGCAGAAAGAATTGTTATTAAAAATAACTAAAAATGGAATAGACAATTTCTAAAAAAAGTCACTGCTAGATGCAAAAGCTTGAATTTTGGTCAGAAATACTGTGAGATAAAAAGTGTTGTAATAATGAAATTTTACAGGCTCAATCTCCTGTAATATATTAGAAATACATCCCGTCCCTAAATAGTTGGAGGCCTGTGGCTCTGTGGAGTCCACAGAGATGGGTTCTGGGGCCCATCTTTTTTAACATCTTCATCAAGAACCTGAATGAGTGTACCCTCAGCAAGCTGACAGATATCACCAAACTGGGAGGACTGGCTGATGCCCCAGAAGGCTGTGCTGCCATTCAGCGGGATATCGACCAGCTTAAGAGTTGGGCAGAGAGGAACATCATGAGGTTCAACAAGGACAAGTGCAGAGTCCTGCATCTGGAATTGAAGAACCCCATGAACGAGTACAGGCTGGGGATTGACCTGCTGGAGAGTAGCTCTGCAGAGAGAGACCTAGGAGTGCTGGTTAACAATGAAATATAAAAAAAATAAATAAACAAACAAAATATTAATAAACATGTGCATTCCAAGACTTGTTTTCTCATCTTCTCAAATATAAATAAAATATTAAAAAATATAAATAAAACGAGCTAGTAATGTGCTCTCGTGGCCAAGAAGGCCCATGGCATATTGGAATGCATCAAGAAGACTGTGGCCAGCAAGTCGAGGGAGGTTCTTTTCACCTCTGCTCTGCCCTGGTGAGGCCTCATCTGGAGTCCTGTGTCCGGTTCAGGGCTCTGTAGCTCAAGAGTGACAGAGAACTTCTGGAGAGAGTCCAGCGCAGAGCCACCAAGATGATCAGGGGACAGGAGCATTTTTTCTTATGAGGAAAGGCTGCGGGAAGTGGGGCTGTTTAGCCTAGATAAGAGGAGACTGAGGAGGAATTTCCAGGACCACCTCGCGGGACAGGATTCATGGGCTACACATCAGACCAATACGATCAATGCAGAACACATTTATTTTAGCATTCAATCATGTTATATATGTTACTCTTTTCTAAATACATGATGTAATTTATTATTTTGGATAGCTCATCATGCTCTGTTCACGTGCCTAATAGCAAAATGTGATTTATTAAGCTTAACTATCACCATATCTTGATAATAGCAATTTCTACATTCCTTTACCTAATTCCTTCTTTATCCAGTTTCTGTTCTAAGCTTACACAGTTTCTTTCCCACACACAGCTGCCTTCCTATCTACGTTCTGATTAACAACTCGTCCTTGACTATTCTTTAGCCCCATTGTTCACTGTTTGATATAGTGAAAAGCTGAGGCCTGCATCTGAGGCCTGTGTCTGAGCCTAATGCAGCTGACAGTCTCAGATAACCAAAGTCTGGGTGGGCCACATGTCCTTTTTCCTTCAGGTACATTGCTATAAGGAATCTCATTAATATTTATAAATATCTAAATGATGGATGTCACGAGATTAGAGCAAATAATTTTTCTGTTGTATCTAGCAACAGGACAAGGGGTAATGAGATGAAGCTGGAACACAGAAAGTTCCACTTATGCACAAGAAAAATGTTTTCACTGTTCAGGTGAGGGAGCCCTGGCACAGGCTGCCCAGGAAGTGTGGAGTCTTCTTCCTTGGAGGTTTTCAAAACTTGCCTGGAAGAGTTGCTTAGTGACCTGACCTAGGTGGACCTGTTTTGGCAAGCGAGTTGAACTAGATGATCTCTAAAGTTCCCCTCTAGCCCCTACTTTTCCATAATTCTATGATATCAGTTTCACTATGCCACTATTGTCAATTCTGTCCTGAACTGGTAATATTTGATGAGTGGCAAAGAGGAAAAGACTTATGGATTATTATTAAGATTTCCATAGCATTGAATTGATCCCTTTCCTTTCCTTTCCTTTCCTTTCCTTTCCTTTCCTTTCCTTTCCTTTCCTTTCCTTTCCTTTCCTTTCCTTTCCTTTCCTTTCCATTTTTTTCTTTCTTTTTTCTTGTCAGTGATCTGTAATACAAGTGCCTATACTTGAGAAATTTGCTTTATTGCAAATACATTGTGACTGGGGTGGAACATAATTTTAGACCAAGATTTCACTTTCCCTAGAGAAAATATTATTCACGCAATAAAATTTATATAAAATTTAAGAATCCAGGAAAATTTGTAATTACTAATCATAAACAAAGTCTTTTTTTTGCCTTTTCTGTTTTGAAAACTGTTTTACATATTCTTATTTTTTCCCCTCCATTGTTTTCCAATTTACACACTTTTTCTTTGGCCTTTTCATTTTAAATGAATGTTTTCTGCTTGATTTCCTCCAGAATTGTTTAGTATGACTTCTATGACTTCAAATTCCACAGGGAATGGTAAACCAAATGCCATCTGAGCTATAAGCCATATGTCAAAACGACTTTGTATTCAATACCAAAAGGAAGTAACGTAATAGCATGGGAGTCACAAATTATAGTATTTGTTCAAATAGCTACAACTATAAAACTCGTATAAAGGGGATTCTTTTTGTGGTTAAAAATATAGAGGGAGAAAAATCAAAGCTTCCATGCAATACTGTATATATTAACATTTTGTTTCATCACAGAAATGTATGAAGAAAAATGTTTTGAATTTTTCTCTCTGCACTAGTCAGCATATAATCCTAGTTGAGATAGATTTTTAGATGCCATACAGGCCACTGAGAGATATTGACAACCAATTGCAAGTTACATGGCAACAGGAATTTGGCATAGAAAACAGGTAAGGAATGAGGTCATCTGCTGTGTTTGTCAGTGCAGGCTTCTTCCCCCTCAGAGCACTTGAACACATTGAGCAGGGCACTTGCCCAACCGCTTTCCAGGATGAAATTTCTATCAGCAACTATAAGGATTCATATTGCAGTCTTGCTGTAGTTTACAGTTAGGATTGTATTTCTGACCTTGTTCACCTCTTAAATTTTGTCCCCCTATTTAGAAGGGAATAGAGGGAAAGGATCAGAAGATACCATTATATGAGTTATAGTAAACTACCTGGCTGATACTGACCTGCCTCAAATTTCTTCTTCTTAAAAAGCCAAGGATTAATTGCTTTTCTAGAACCCTTCTGGGCTTCAACTCCAAGCTCTGTCAAAGGATTTATTATGAAAGATTTCAGAAAAAACAAAGGCTATACCTGCCACTGATGGTGAATCAGTAGCTACACGTACCTATTTCACATCTATGGTTCCAATTTCATGTCATTGTAGACAAAACAGAGGATTTCTGTTCTAAGGCTGAAGTAACAAAATGGAACCATGCTTCTCTTCCCGTTAGAATTTGTTGAGAATGTAGACATCAACTGGAAGAAATGGTGAAAACTTTTCAGCAGTTTAGTCCCCTTGCCCATACTTAGATCTACCATCATTCTCTAAGCAGGCTTAGGGTATGTTTTAATCTTACACACAATTAGTAGTGCATCTACATGATCTGGGTATTAAGGAAAAATCATCCCTGCCCTGAAAATAAAAGTATGCTAGAAGCTGCAGAAGAATCTTGAGATACTGTCACTCAATAATTGACTGATAATACAGTTGTCAAGAAAATAGATAATATAGATCATTGGGAAAAACAACCATATATATGCATGTACAAAGATGAACACTGAATTAGTTAGGACTATTTAGCAAGGAGATTTCAAAATAGATATGAGTGATAGTTCTATGAAGAGAGCTTAATACCTGGTAAATGTGGAAGTTGTGAGGGAAGGAAGATAGAATGAAACACAAAACATCATTAAGGCAGCATATAAATCTCTAGAACATATATATTTTTGAGCAATACAGTGTGTTCTAATATTCTTTTCTGAGAAGGGTTAGGCAGAAAAAGAAAAGCACAGGAAGGAATGTGACAAGGATGAGCAACAGTATGGAACAGTTTTGGTTTTAAGGGAGATTAAACAGAATAAGACTTCCAGTTTGGAAAAGCCGTGATATGTATACAAAATCAGGACTGATCATCATTCATTAGCTCTCAAAGACAGCAAGAAGTCGTCAAATGATATTTTTCAAGCAGTGAGTTTAAAACAAGCGAAGTACATTTTTGCTTGCTTACAATTAAAATGTGGAACTTCTTGCCACAGGATACTATGCAAAATAAAGGTAGAAATAGATTCTGACAAATAGCTAGAAAGAACAAAAAAAACCCTCAGAGGCTGTTAAATACAAATACCTGAATTCGTGCCTGATTTCAGAAGTCCTTAAACCACTAATTATCAGATAATGATAGCATAGAAACATATGTTGTTCTTCAATTATTTCCTGAAGAACTCACTATCTACTACTGTCCACTCTGTTAGGGTACTGTATCAGATCCCTGACTCAAGTACTCTCCTGTCATTATCTGCTAAATAAAATGCTGATATTCAGAAAGGAAGAAGGCCACTTGGATAACAGGAGGCTGTTTTGGGGAGTCTGCTGTGCTATAAAACTGACAAGATCCCCTGTTTTTCCAAATGCTGACCACAGAGATTATGAAAATAACTGTTTTTATACTTAGAAATGATCTGCATTGTGAGGTGAGGAGACTGAATGTGTGCAGCAGCACACAGCAATCTCCTACATGTGTCTTATCAACGTCCTTCCATTGTAACCTCCATCTCACAGTTATTCTCAGGTAATTGTCCACCCATTTTGATTCTGTGGACGTTGTTCTAGAATATGCCAAGCTAGTAAAGGATTTGGACATTTCTTTTATGAGGAACGTCTGAGGGATCTGGGGCTGTTTAGCCTGGAGAAAAGAAGGCTTGGGGGAGACCTTATTGCTCTCTACAACTACCTGAAAGGAAGTCATATTGAGGTGGGGGGTTTGTCTATTCTCTTTGGTAACAAAGAATAAAACAAGAGGAAATGGCCTCAAGTTGCACCAGAGGAGGTTCAGTCTGGATATGAGGAGGAATTTCTTTCCTGAAAGGATTGTCAGACATTGGAACAGGCTCCCCAGGGACATGCTGGAGTCACCATCCCTGGAGGTGTTTAAGAGACAGGTGCATGTTGCACTTACGGAAATGGTCTAGTGGTTGATAGGATTAGGACAAAGGCTGGACTCGATAATCTCAAAGGTCTCTTCCAGCTGAAATGTTTCTATGATTCTATACCAGCAACAAAGATTTATTTTCTGTGAAACACCACTCATTGGATGACAATAAAATTTGCCATTCAGCTGAGTTTTTTAATATATTGGTCTGAAAGCAGGACAGGAAAATATTCAGAATACAAGCTATGACAAGTGTAAAACAATTGAGATTTAGATGTGTACCTCATTAGCATTTTGAAATACCTTTAATAATAATTTGTTTTATTTTAGATTCTGTTACATTTTGTCACAACTTTTTAATTTACTAATTACAATGCAAAATTTTTAGTAAACAGAGAAAATATTTAATCATTTAAAAAAAATATTTTTCTAATTTGTCTGAACAGGAACTTACTATGTTACATTTCTGTCAATTTTTGTGTGAGTCGAGAGATGTGATTGATGATGAAATTGAATCCTTTATATACACTGGTGGTTTCTCCTTAATCGTCAGAGAACTAGAAGAACACTAAGGAACTAGTCTAGCAAAGCTTTACTCCCTCTGGAAATCAACACAAGGTTGTAGAAGAAAATAAGCCTGTGGTTTGGAGACTGAAACTAGATTTTTGATAGTCTTATCTGAGAATTACCTTTCTTTTCTTTATGATATAATTTAAAATATACTCATGGAACAAGTCTTCAGAAGATTTCTCCTTTGTTCTGTCTCTGCTTTGATGGAGGCTTCTTTTTGTCTGTCAGTAGTACTAGTGCTCATCACTAAAGATAGTGGCCATTTGACAAGACATAGGAAGTAACTTTTTTTTTTTCTTTCAAAATCATGTTTAGGTAAAATAGAATCTAATTTCTAAGTGTTTTGGTGGTTTTTTTTTTTGGTTTTTTTTTTTTTTATACTGATAGGCAACTACTAAATCTGCAAAGAGTGATTTTAGCATTCTGCTGTTTTAACACAGTTAAGCTGGAAGACAGTCAAGGAATGTGAGGAAGTCATCTGTTGTACACTTAACACTCTAAAGTATTCATCAGGGAAGACTTAAAAGATTTTTCCATTTCCTCACAAAATGTCCCTGAGTAAAATTTCAGTTTCTTGACTAGTTCTCTGGTTAGCTTTTCACAACTCTCTTCTGTGTCAGACAGTTGGCAAGAAAACAAAAAACAGGCTTTTGTTGATATTCATGAATATTACACCTTTATCATCATTCCATTGGTACGTCTCCTGGATTTGCTAGGAGGGAAACTTCACAACTGCAGAGCTTATCTTTAGGAACCAGTCCTGTGATGCTCTGTAACTGTGCAATGTTGAAGCTAATCTGCTGTTTAACTGCTCCTATGGGGATCCTTAGCACTGCAGCAGCTTAGCTCCAGCTCTGTGGAACTCAGACACTCAGGGTCACAAGCTCCTTCCTATCTGAACCATGACTTACTCACTGGTTTCTGAAAGCTCCCCTTGGACATCCATCACACAGGAGTCTGCACCAGTAGGCTTTTCTGTGCCTCAGGGTTAAAATGAGAAATATCTTTCCAGGATTCACCAACTCTTCCTTAGACAATGAACACAAAGCTAAGCAAAATCCTGTTGTGTTGAGAGGATGCTATTCAAGAGCTGCACTACAAAATTCTCAACACACTGTGGAGTTGAATTAATAACATGATGCACCTTTAAGCAATAGAACCTTTTTTTTTTTTTTTTAGAAAACTCACAGAACTGAAAACAGATTGATTTATTTTTAACCTGTGCTTAATCAAGTATTGTGTGCCAGTGCTTACCTATCCTCCTGAAGCTGGTTTAGTATTTACTTTCAGATACAAATTAAAAATTCTCCCAAGAGGCCCCTCAAGTCAATGCTTTATGAGACTTTTGTGGTCTGTAACTTGTGTTAGAGCATTCACACCACCATAAAGTCAATCTTATCATAAAAAACTTTACTTTCTTAAATCCAGTATTCAGCATGGAAAAGTGCTTTATAAATTCTAAAAAATAATCCTATTCATAGAAAATAATTTCTATGAAACTTGCATTTTATTGCTATGAGCACTGTTTGACCATAACAAAACTGTTATGTAAACCCTTCTGCTCATAAACAGTACTTATTCACCATCGTGGTCATCATATTTGAGTAAATACATATGTGGGATTTTTTTCTAATTCAGGCTGTAGGTACAGATTTATGGCTTTGCCTGCTGAATAGGCTTTTGTCCATTGTAATGACAAAGAAAACATTTTTTATCCATCTGCAAATATATTCTAAAATAAAATTCCACAGATTGAGTCTTAGTGTTAAAGTATTAAGGCAAAACTAACATTTTATTGTGGTCTTAGAGATTTCTTCTATAGATGTAGGCAGAAGTAATTTCAGCATTTAGAAAGAGCAGTATGTACTCAAGTGTGGAACTGTTGGGTTTGCCATGACTGTTGCTTCAGCACATTTTCTGATTAATTCATTAATGCGTCAGGCCTGAAAAATTAAATGACACTTCACTGCAGTAGTCTGAGAAAATCCTGATAATACTCTAATCTACAATATTTTCAGCAAAGTGCTAGAGGTTTTCAGCAAAATAAGTTTCCATAATGGAGTTATCTTTAAAAAAAATCACCTAAGTCTGCTTCATAGGACGTGTCATGCAGTACAAAATTCAGTATTTTGGTCAATAGCTTGCCAGTAACATAAAAATGTATGATCTTCCACACAGGGTCAGATCAAATCCAGAGTCCTGTGTGAAACCATCATGCATAGGACGTGAAAGGAAAGTTTGTATGAGTGGAGCAGGTGCAGTGACACCTCCTCCAGCTTCTAGTATTCAATAGTTTAAGCAGTTTTAAAGCCAAGAAAATAAAACTTGTATTCTTGCTTTAAAACAGCTGACAATATAAGAGCAATAAAGACAATAAGGTGATAATTTTTTTATATAACATTTTAATTCTTGAGGTGTTGTGATTTTTCCTGAAACGTGGCAGCCTTACTCTTACCAATGGACTTTTTTTTTAGTTGGGGTTGTGTAATATCGCCATTCCTCATAGCAAAGGACAATACTGTTTAGTTAACACTAATTAGATGAGCATATAGAATTGGGTTGCTATCAATACAAATAAAATGCCAAGCCACAAAAAAGCAGTGGAACATTATTTTTATCCACCCCCATCCTATCTACCTCTGTGGCTGAGTCATTATTCAGGTGTATCACAGTGCTGGTGTGCTATCTGTCTGGAAGTTCTCAAGGAAGAGCGAAATCTCTAAAGAGAAACAATATGGTCCCCATAACTGCAATGGTTTTGGCAGTTTCTCAGATTCGATAACATCAGCCGGCTGTGTGCATGGTAAGTGATGCGGTCCAGTGTCACTGGGGAGACATACAGCACAGCAATGACTTCTGAATAGTCCCGCTGGGCTGACTGTTAGTTCCCTAGCAAAACAATGTTGCTGATCAACAGCACCTAAGGGTGTCTTTCAGTATTAAAATGGTGAAAGAGAAAGCAAAGGAGTGAAGGACTTCTATTCTGCAGTTTATAGTGTTTGTATAGCTCTAACAGAAGACATCTGCACTGAAGGGAAAGGTAAAGAAGCTAATGATACTGTGATAATCAGACAGGCAAAAAGGAAGACTGTGGCAAGCACTGAGCCAGTGGCTGCAATTAGCTGATTCAGCTGATTGCTGAACTTCAGTCCTTTTACATATCTGCTGGCAACAATGAAAGATGCATAGTTGAAAATTCCCCATCATGAAACCACAAGTCTATGGAACCCTATTAAAAAAGACTTTAAAGGGAAAGGATCTGCTGTAGTACAGATGCCATCACCTTGATAATCGTCAGTCTTTCAGTGGTCTCCACTTCATGAAAAGAAGATCCTTGGAATACTGAGATGTGAATGTAGTTGTCTGACATAATAAAACTCAAACTAGGCTCTGATATTTTAATAAGAAACCATTAGACTGAACTGCTTCGGGTGAAACCTTTCTCCATTGAAGTCAGCAGCAAAATTTCTTTTGACTTCAGACAGCCAAAAATAAAACCTCTGTAAGATAGTTATTAAGCTGCAGTACTGACTAAGAAAGGTAAGAAATTTATTTTGATTAAGTGGAAATCTGTATCTATCTCACAAACATTACAGGAGAGATTCTATTGATTTTTTACCTCACTGGCTATATTTACCAGTATGCATTAAACTAAGAAGCAAATAATCTGTGAGAGTCCTTTTTAATTTTCTGGCAATATCTACCTATTTTTTTTTTCAGTTGTATTTTGGAAATTGTGATTTTAAGAACACAAAGATAATCTTCTCACAAATAACCAGGCAAGTGATCCAACTTGTTCTTCAGAAAACTGAAAAATCCTAAAATGCTGCAATGAGCAGTACTTTGGAGAAGTCTTTTGCTGAATATTGTTGGTTCTTAGAGCTTAGAGATACATCTCTATCTCCAATGCTCAGTGAGTTGCTCAAGTGCTGTCCGGGCCCACTCTGATTACTGTGAAGCAGTCTGTGTTATGAATTCTAACTCATAAGTTACTGCCTTTTTACTCTACATGCATGTCTCTTTAAAATAATTTAAAAAGTGTATAAGTATTGTCAAAGTAGAGAGGTGAACAATAAGTGATCAGCCTAAATAGTCAAGTAAATGAGATTTTTTTGTGAGTGAATGCTACAAATATACAGATCAGAGGATTTGTGGCTAGTGAGACATTTTAACTATGTGTACTCTTCTAGAAAAAGATTAGAAACACCCAGAAAGTCCTTGCCATGAACTGGTGAGTTGTGAACACAGATGATGACGAACTCAAGTATTCGAGAGACTTCTTTCCTTGTTTGTAATGACTAAGGAGGAATTGATCATGAACATGAGGGTAAAAGACAGTAGTGAGTGAGAAAAACTGAGCAACAATAGAGTTCATGAGCCATATGATAGCAGAAGGGAAGACTGGAAAAAGAAAAGCATCAAATCTCATAAAAGTAGGCTTCAGTAAATTCAGAATTGTCTTGTAAGGTATCATTGGAATGTAAAAAATCAAGAAGTTTCTTAACGGGGAAGTATTAAAGGCATAAATGCAAAACATCTCAGAACAGAAAGTGTTAGATTTTCCAAATTGCAGGCAATATTGATAAATGTTGATTCTGAAAAGGTGCAGCTTGATCACTTCCTAAGGACAGGGAAGAGTTGTATAAATGTTATGCGACAGAATCAAAAATTACCACAGCACAGAGATTTCAGTCTCAAAGTCCACAATAATAATAAAAATTATTCTTTCATCACATTGAAAATAGGACAAAGACCTATTAAATAGCAGTTCAAAAAACAGGAAAAGCAATCAAGAGCTGATACTGACACATCTGTATTTTAATACATTCTCTGCATTGCTCTTTTAAAGGGAGAGAAGTCGTTCAGCATTACAGTAATAAGTAACAATGAAGAAAATTTAAGCCTAAGGCTTTAAATGGGAAAGAACAGATGAAATACTTATTACTAAATTAGATGTTTTCAATTAGCTGTGATGCTGTGTGATGCTTGAAGGATTAACCGATGAAATATCAGATGATAGAATTCCCTCTGAAAAGTAAAGGACAATGGTTGACAATCAGGAATGATTGTGGTAGTGATCTTTGAGAGGAAATGTCAATGCATATTAGGAAATCAGATGAACTTCAGTTCCTGGAAAAATGTTAGACTAAACAGTCAAACTATTTGTAAGCGACTAAAAGAAATTAAGGAAATTAGAAATTGTCAACATGAATTTGTCAAGACAAAATTATATCAGAATAATCTAATTTCCTTCAGTGAGAGAGCAACTGTGGATAGAAAAGAAGCAGCAGATGTCACATGTAGCTTTTAACACTGCCTCATAATAGTCTCATAATTAAACCAAGGAAGTCTATTCCAAACAAAATTAGAGAAAGTGGGCACAAAAATACTTGAATCTTTTCACTGATAAAGCATTTATCAAAAGTTCACTGTCGAATTGGAATAATTTCATACATTTCTATCTCTTTTCCTTCATGACCAGGAAGAATTAAACAATATGGTGCTTACTAAACATGCAGGCAGAACCATAACATTCAGCAAAATACTTGATCTTGGCCAGATCTGTGATATTTGACCCTTTATGCTTTTATCCACATGAGAATCTGGCACTCAGATCAATTATTTCCATATATGTAGTAAGCATAGAAATAAGTATACTCAGACTTTGGTGGTTTAAAAGCAGTGTGGTAAAAAAAAACATATTGTATTTTTCTGGAAAATGTTCTCGGTACTTCCATATCTTTCATTATAAATTGTACTTGTGTTAAAATTTCTGTATGAAATCTCTCATAACACAATATGATATAAAATGAACTGGAATAAGCTTCAAGAATTTGAGCATTTTTGAGAGGTACTTAAAAGATTGAAATTTCAATGCCATTTGCTAACCAAAAGTGTCATTCCCCCAAAGACTATATGAATAGTTTATTTTTAATCTTTATCCAATACTATCTGGCTAGATATGCAGATTGTATTATACATTTCCTTTCTTGACTGAACAAATATAAATCTTTAGAATAAAGTGAGATTCTTTAGAATAATGTTTCTCATTCATTCATAATTTTGAAAGCAACTTTTTAGTGGTATCTCCATTATCTACTTAAAAGTCACTGCTCCTATAAATATTATTCAAATTGCATGGAGTGAGATAAAGCATGCAAGAATGACAG
The DNA here is from genome assembly GCA_013401255.1 of Urocolius indicus. NCBI lineage: Eukaryota > Metazoa > Chordata > Aves > Coliiformes > Coliidae > Urocolius > Urocolius indicus. The sequence goes on from WBNH01007505.1 coordinate 732,143, forward strand.
GAAAAAAGACTTTTTTTTTAAAAGGAAATTTCTCTTTTGGAAATCAATTAGCATTTTATTTTGGTATTATTGTTCTACTTTGTAGTTTGCTACGTTTGCACTGCCTGCCAATAGGTGGCACTAATAATTTCTACATTAACTGAGTGCTTGTTTTATTGTCATTGAACACGGATGGAGTTACATGTCTCAACGTTTTGTTATCCTTTTTTGGATTTGACTTACATTTCATATTTTAGAAAACTATTTTTGTATAAATACGTGTGCACTGTAGATCAAAGGACAACCTTTCAAACACAGAACTGATACAATGGTAACCTATAAACAAGCATTGTTTTAGATTTTGGGATCAAATAGCAATGTGCCAAAATATAACACAGGCTGAAAACTGATGATCCAAAACATTTGAAGGACACATTTAACATCCAAAGACTCAGTAAGTCCAATACAGTATTCATATTTCTCATATTGACTTAATTTATTTCTTAAGAGAAGGTTCCAAATTTTGTTTTTAGAATTGTTGAGTAAAAAGCATTTTTTCATAGTGCAATCTGAATCTTGTGGTTATGATTCATCTGGTCATATGTGTCTATAAACAATGTCTGATTTTTGGGCACTTGTCTGTACTTTATCTGCAAACTTTAATTTCTTTATTACCCTCTATTTCAGCTTCATGATAGCCCTATCAGAGTGTAAAAACTGAAAGGATAAGGCAAAGAAGAACTGCTTGGCTGAGTTTTCCTTGAGACTCCAAGAAGATTCAAGCTCACTGGAGACAAAGAAAACTTTCAAAAGGGCATATGTTACAATTGTATCTGGGTGCCACTAGATCAAGGTCCTTTTTTCCTCTCTGACTGAGAAAAATTCAGGATATGACATGCTGTAAAGGATATGTCAATTTTTGCTGAGTTCTTGTGTGAGCCACTCTGTGCAGACATGCTGCACAAGGTCATTCATTGTGGTTTGTGCTGTTACAGGATGAAAATATACCCTGGTGCACAAGCAGATACAGCAAAACCTAGTGCTGTTCCAAAGCAGATCTCATTTCTGAAGACAAGGAGATGAAGCCAGTTATTATAATAAGATAACTTTCAGATTTCAAATTTCATGATTTCTCAAAAAAAAAATCAGATGAGTCAATTCTTATCTTTAACACTGTACACTTATAATCAGCTTTTTGAAAGGTTCTTCCCACACTGGCTGTCTTAGATATCACTGCAACACTGGCAGTGGTGGGTATGCTGGAATAGGAATAGGATGTCACTGATATACACGAAGGAGGACTGCCTTATCGGTATTGGGCAATTATAAACAGCTTATTACCTGCCTGAGGATTACAGAATGTTTCTACCATGTTTCTCTGTGAGATGAGTTCATGCTCTGAAATTTCTGTCAGGAAGAAGAGTTGGCAGCAGTAAGGTTAACATGTAAACATTGTCTGTAAAAGCGAGAAAGCACATTGCAGAGCCTCTAATGCTGTGAGAGTGCTAGATGTCTATCCCATCTTGTATGAGAAGGGATGGAAAAACATGGAAGGAACATGGATAGTGGGAAATACAGAGTAAGGACTGAAAAAAATGCATGATAAAGTTTATGCGTTATTGCGAATCAAAAAATACTGTACAGATCTTCTTAGCAATGATATGTTACTGCCATACAAATCACAGACATTTTCCACATATTGTACAGACCAAATGAATTATTGCCAGCCCCAGTAAATTCTATCTGTAAGCCTTTGGTCAGCAATTATTTACAACAAGCAGGGTTTGAATATCCAGAGTTCCTCGTAAAAGTAACATAAAGTATCAGCCTGAGGCATTATCCAGGCATATGTAAAACCAAAGACCCAAATTAAATCGAAAACTTTCCTGATGGTAGGTAATAAGATTGCAGTCAAAACAAGGAGGGAATATGTTATGAGTTAAGAAAAGTTTACTTGAATTCTGGAAAACATGGCTATAGTCTACAGAAACAAGAACCCAGACTTTGGGTGATACAAGTCTACAGGACACACAATGCATTGCACACTTTTAGGATTAGGATCTTCTGAGAGGAGTGGAGCAGACATGCTTATGGGCTCTCTTAGGGCCAGGTAGTGTGGCACTGGAACAGGCTGCCCAGGAAAGGTGTGGAGTCTCCTTCATTAGAGGTCTTCAAAACCCACCTTGACACCTTCCTGTGTGACCTGCTTCCGCAAGTGGGTTGGTCTAGATGATTTCTAAAGGTCCCTTCCAACCCCCATCATTCATTCTATTTTATGAAATGAGTAATGATGAGGAAAGGCTCTTATGAGGCCTCATTTCTTATGAGGAAAGGCTCTGGGAACTGCGACTGTTTAGTCTGGAGGAGGCTGAGGGGGGAACTTATTAATATTTAAAAGTATCTAAATGGTGGGTGTCAGGAATTTGGAACATCCCTTTTTTGATGTTATCTAGCAACAGGACAAAGGATAATGGGATGAAGCTGGAACACAAAAAAATCCATTTAAACATAAGGAAATACTACTTCACTGTGAGGGTGACGGAGCCCTTGCACAGGCTGCCCAGGGAGGGTGTGGAGTCTCCTTCCTTGGAGGTCTCCAATACCCACCTTCCTCATAAGAAGGATGCTTCAGTCCCCTGATCATCTTGGTGGCCCTGCACTGGATTCTCTCCAGAAGTTCTCTGTCCCTCTTGAACTGGAGCCCAGAACTCGACACAGGACTCCAGATGAGGCCTCATCAGGACAGAGTAGAGGGGGAGCAGAACCTCCCTTGACCAGTTGGCCCCACTCAATGCATCCCAGAATGCCATTGGCCTTCTTGGCCACGAGGGCACACTGCTAGCTCATGTTTAGTTTATAATTAATCAGGATATGAATCAGGAAATATCATTATACTGACTTTAGAGTCAAAATATTAAGTACCAATACAGTGTGAGTCCAGGCCTGTAATAAAATCCTTCATCATAAAATGCCAGTCCTCTATAGGAGTATGCAAATTTTGTGACAAATGCAAGATAACTCAAGTATCTCTGGCTTTTCCTTGTAAAAATCTATAAAAAAATGACATGTTACCTTCTCTTACCATATACTGAGTTAACACAAGTGGTTAAGCATTTCTGACTTATTTGCAGCAATGTTTTACCCTGAGTTTTCACTAATCATCCTGAACTCACAGCGGAGTATGTAGCAAATAAAAAACAATATATAATTATTTTTTTTTATCCTAGGCTGACTAATAAAATATCCTTCACTGCTTTCCTTGCAGTATTTCCTTGTAAGAGATGCCTGATGGAATACAACACCTTTCAATGCTTAAGCATTGCAGAAAGTGTTTAATCAGAAAATGGCACCACTATGTTCTGCAGCATAGTGATATATGATGTGTAGGGTTGAAAGGGCAGGGAAGAAAGCATGTTTCAAGAGGACAGTGTAAGAAAAAGAGAGATACATTATCTATCATTTTTCTTTAAAGTCTTGCATCTCAGAATCATAAAGTGCAACAAATATATAATAAATAAAGAAATGAACGGCCCAAACTTGGCTATTAGTGTTGATATAAGAGGTCTTGTGACAGTAAGGGATTAAACATCGGCATAGGTGTAGTCACAAATATAATAGTATAGGTAGGAAATGGATGTTTAAGAACAAATCTAATGTCATTATAGATTGTGGCAATGTTACTTGACATGTTTGGGAACACACTGACAGGATTAATCCCGCCTTTATTCACAGAATGATGCTGTTGTGAACAATGAGAAGAAACAAGTCTTGCACTGTTACAGGCTGTGGCCTATTGCCTGTGCCTCAGGGATGGTAAATGATTGGCCAAGGGATATGTAATGTCAAAGGTAAACACGCTGGACAATACAACTAAAATAACATTGTTTAATATTAATCCCAAAATCATTCCTTCTTGGCTAGGATTTGGAACCTCCACCTTGAATAACCTCCCATAAAGGCAGCCTCAGCACACATCTGTGCATGGCTGTGACTAGTGTCAGCTTTCTAAGGTATCAGACTGGACCTAACACTTTAAAATCCTCATTGTGCTTAACATCACAGTGTCAAGGGAAATGGAAAGTGGCAGTCATTCTGATTCTGAGACAAGAGGATAAAGAATGCAATTCCAGAAAGGACCTGGATATTGGGATGCTCAGTATAGTAAAGCATGCAATAAGCAACATCATAACCTAAGTTTAAACATTGTTCTTTACATTAAAAAAAAAATCCCTAAACCGAAGCCAGACAAAAATTAGGGACATATCTTGCTGTACAGCAAATGAAAAGGGTTTGTTATTGAAAACAGGATTCAAACTGTGCTATGAATTATTTAGTCAGATCAGGAGTGCCAGAAGTGAAAACACACCTGAAATTGTGTCCCTCTTAAGGAATTATTTCCAGTATTATCCAGTATTTATTTTATGGTACACAACCATGAAAATTGGTCAATGGCTCATACAGAGATTTTTAGTTTTGCAGAACTTCACACTGGATAAATTATGCTCCCAAAGAGCCTAATTAATTATGAGATTTGTTGCTTGGCAAAAAAGGTCTAATTTGTTGCTACATACTTGCTCAAAGAAATAATAGGTAACGAGGGGTATGATTTCTTGTTGAGCTGAAATGTGAGGGTTGGAAACCTGAAATTGTTTTGATACAGGGCGTTTTGTTAAGCCAGCTCCATGCTGAAGTGATAATAATAGTATAACCATAGTAATTGCATAGCAACTGCTAATGTGAACATAACACATATAATAGGAAGATTTGCATAGCCTGTAGAAATTAGGTGCTGAGAGTGGGATTCATCTCATCTTTTAAATGTGCATGTCTGTCTGCAGGTTGGTTGCCTTTACACTCTTCAAAAGAGAGAAGGAGGTACTCCTAGTTGTGAATCTGACCTGTTTTAAATTTCTGCTTTATGGTTGCTTGAACTATGCCTCAGAATTCCATCATCTCTTTCTTTTGAGAGTTTATAGTTCATTTTAGACACTATAGGCTACCTTGAGTGTTTAGCTGGGATGGAGATGTACATGCTATATGCATTTACATTTAGTCATCCTTTCCACATTGTATTATCTGATATTATTAGGAAATGCTTTGGGGGGAAAACAAAAAAGTAAGAGCAATAAATATTTAAGATTTTGCCCTTGGAACATTCTTCAAGGTAAAATTTAGTTGCAATGCTGTCAGTCCCCTGACAACATAAGGCTGTGAGAAGGGAAGCGAAGTGCAGAACAGTCTGTGGGAAGCATTGCTTTAGTAAGTTTGGATTTTTTCTTAACTAGCAGCTCAGACTCTATTGTCACAGAATCTGAAACTCTTACTATAATTTTAGATTGGTCTGGTTAGAGATAAACCTCTCAAAAATGTTCATTTTTGTTCAAAAAAATCTTAATTTAATGTCAATCATGAAATGGCTGAGAAAGTGGAGTTTGGGAAAATTTCTTCCTATTACCACATAACAAAATCATGTGCAAGGGAGCAAAAGGAGAGACAACTCTTTTTTTCCCAAAACACAGGTGCATGGATGATATTACCTTTTCCAGGAGAAGCTGATGGAATTTTTTTTGTTGTAATATCAGCTGTAGTACCTTTTGCTTTCTAACAAGAAGTTCTATAATGAAAATAGAATTCTGGACAGAATGCACAACTTATTTCAACAATTTTTCAATAACATATGCTACATTTTTTTCAGAGATAAATAATTCCACAGATGATTAGATCAAAGGCTTGTTTTGGGCTGGATCACCCAGATGATGTGATTAGTTTTGTGATTTAGCCTAGTCTGGGAATTGTCTCTGTACATTGCTCTTCATTTTCCAGGCTGAGTTCTTGATTCGAATTCTCCACCAAAAAAAAAGTACCTCAGAGACTTTTTGCAATCTGATATCAGATTACTATGAGGTCACAGATGAATATGACTGACATAACTGATAGATGACATTGTACTTTGTCTGTAACAATGGTGGTAGACTCTGCAGTATCTTCAACAATGAGCGTTTTGAAAGCTTATGCTACCAAGATTAAGAATTTTCAGACTTTGAAGATCACCAAAAGAAGGTCTTTGCATGGATTCAGTTCAACCAATCATAGTCCAGACAGGATGTATGATACAGAGATTTCCCTGTCCTCTCTTCATGTGGCTGAATGTGGTGACTGAAGATATAGAGGACAATGGTTACAATTTTCTGTTTAGTGCAGCAGATGTGTCTCCTCTGTGCCTACACTACCTTTCCAGCTGGTATAGGTATGAGGATCTGCAAGTGGAACTGAACAATGATGAGGATAATGGTTGTTATAGCATGGAGGTGTCACTAAAGTTAGAGTTGGATGATACTCTGAGTCAAAACAGCTTTTGTGAAGCAGTCACTCTCTTCTGAAGGGAGCAGAAGGCCCAACATGCAAACCAGACCCTCTTCTAAGGGAAATCTGCTGCCTCCCTGGCAGCCCAGGTGGTACAGCCCTCAGATTATTAGCCACTGTTGTTTTTTCAGGTAGGAAGCAATGAAGTTGCAACAAGAAGTCTGAGGGTAATCAAGAGAAATTTCAGTCCTTGTAAGAACTGGATAAGGGACCAAGAGCATGAGTACTGTTCTCTGTCCTTCCAGTTGCAGGGAATGATGAGGGAAGAAAGAAGAGCCAGCAGATCAGGGACTGATCAGCTGACTGACTGATTTTGATACTGGTGTCACTGACACATGTTTGGCTTCTTGATTATGATGCCAATTTACATGACATCAGGCCTGTTGGCAGCAAACAGACTACACCTCTCACAAAAGGGGAAAATAAGGTTTGCTTAGGGGTTTGCTTTAAAGTAGAAAACACTTTGAACTAGATTAGAAGTGGTAGAGGCTCACTAGAGATAAGCCAGGGGGAGTCAAGGCAGTAATAGTGTTATAGCAAGGTTCTTCAGTATGCTGTCTCAGTGGAGGTAGAAGATGAAGACCTTTGTGTTAGAAACCATGTAAGCACTTGAGAATTGTCACACAGGAATAAATCCGCCCACCCATAATGGAGTGGTGAGATCAACAGGCTAATTGAAGTACATCTACAGCAGTGCATAGAGCATGGGCAATATGCAGAACGAGCTGGAAGCCATTTTGTGCAACAGGAAAGCTATGACATCGTTGCCATTAAGGAAACACGGTGGGATGACTTGCACCATTGGAGTACTGCAATGAGCGGCTATAAACTCTTCAGAAGGGACAGGCAAGAAAGGAGAGATGACAAGGAAACTCTCTATGCTAGGAATTTTGATTGTGTAGAGATTAATGACAGGTGGGGTGTTTACAAGTAAGAGTCGGGATAAGGCCAACAAGGCAGATGTCATGATGGGAGTCTGTTATGGACCACTCAATCAAGATGAAGAGGCAGACAAAATATGTTATAGTTGTCCTGATTTAGACTCATCCAGGGACAAAAGACCGCAATTAGACTTAAGTACCACAGCCTTCAGAACTACCGAAGGATGGAGAGGACTTAATTGTCACTTAATTGCTGCTTATGGTCCTGAAGAAAACAGAACAGGCTACTCAACTTGAGGAAGAAAACAGAAAATAATTTAATCCATCATTAATAAAAACATAACCATAAAACCCCAAAACATAGCAAACACAACAACTTAACAAACAGAAAGCAACTCAGAGTGGTACAAGGATGAAGAGCACAACCAGCCCTTTAAGACCACATTCTCCCCTCCCCTCCCCTCTTCCCAGGCTCAAAGCACTGATCCCAATGTCTTTATCTCCTCCCCCCTGTGACGAGCTCAGGGGGACAGGGAATGGGGATTTCAGTCAGTCTCTTCCTGATGGCTCCTGCCCTTTGTGTCTCCTTAGGGCAAGCGGGCTCCTCACTGCTCCTCCCTGTTCCAGTGCAATTTGGTTCTGGTTTCAGGATTATATCTGTTTATATCCAAGGACACTATAATATAAGATACATAAACAGTCCCTGGAGCAGAGATAGGAACCTCAAGCTGTCTCTTTGTTAAATCATACAAAATAAATCAGAAGAATATCATACTTTCATTACAACTCAAAAGGGAAGACTTGTGCTATGAATCTATAAATCATACTGAGGAATGATTATGGAATTCAAGCTGATGTTCAGTGAGGACATTGTACTGATAAACCAGGCTATCTATTTAATTCTGAATTGTTCTGGACCATCACACGAACAATGGAGACTGTATGACAAGAGGATAATATGTCCCTTACTAATGTGAAACCTGCATAAGTTTTCCCATATTGATTGATCAAAGAAATGACAGTTGTTATCAATAAGATGAACTAATGGAGTTCAAAATCTCATTGTGTAATTAATTTCCACTAGCCCTCAAATAAGTTTAATAGAGATTACCTCCAATTTTTCATTTGTAAAGAATAAAATTGCAGAAAGCATTCTAGCATGGGCTCAGTATTGACAAGTGGAGAAATGAAATTACTGTTCAGTATCTCTTCACCACTACTCTGTTTAATTTTTCAAAGGATTATTTGGTTAATTTTTTTGCTGTGCATCACTGAAGGAGCTCACTGTTACTTTATTAACTAAGATTTTCTTATCTTTTTCAGATTATCTTTGTCATCTAGTTTACTCTACTCTATAAATAAGGCCTGTATTTTTTATCCCAAAAAATATATGGCTTTGTTTAGGCTGTAATGATTTTTTTACTGCTTTTGTGATTGTAACTGAGGGATGAAAGCTTGTACTCATACTACGAAAATCTGGAAAGCTAATTAACTGAAAAGGAAATTGCGATTACAACCAAAAAAGGAATGAATTGTTACTCTGGAATGAATATTCGCATTTGAGATATGTTCTAAATATTTCTTCTCTCTTCTGCGTACATTTTTTTTTTTCAATAGGCAGAATGCTACTATATCTGTTTCTATAGTCTTTGCATAGATGAGTTCTCAATTTATCCTGCCTGCCTTATCACCCATTCTTCTGTATGAGGAAAACATACATCTGCTTGAAACTGAATCTTCTAACAAATCTCACAGACTTACAGTTCCTTTATAGTTCTTTTCTTATGTTCACTATGCTTAATATAACATAAAATAATTAACTCCTCCTAAGCAGTTGAAAAGCAAAAGTCAGCAGTTTAGATCAATTTGCCACATATTTACCTAAGGGTCATTTCATCATTTTTTTTTCCCTAGCACATTTGGCTCAATAAACATCTGCTCTAGGTTTAAAGGAAAATCATGCGCTACCACAGTATAATTCATAGTTCAGACAGCTTCAGCAATGTTTGCTGTCTAGCTTTTCTGAGCTGCCATAGCACTTTAAATTTCAAAAAATGAAACCTCAACATTCATCTACTAATGGAGCCTTTTCATAGGAATGGAGGATGTTAGAATGAATAAGACTTCCCAGGTCAATCAGTCAAGTCCCTGATGTCTAGGCAACCACCTTTCAGATTTTTTTTTCATCTGTAGTGGACTACAATAATGCTGATAACAATGCATTACATGTAAGACACTTGAGCTTTGAAGAAACAATGCTGTTTTTATTGAATTTTTTTGTAATTTTTTTTTTCCTAGATGAGGAGTGTCTAGAGAATATCTTCAGCATCTCAACAACATCCTTAGCCAGTTTTAAAAATATCAGCATTTATACCCAAGAGAAGTTGTCCTCTTGTCCTGGGGAAAGGGTAGAGAAGAGAGGGGAGAAGAAAGAGTCATGAAATTCAAGACTTTTATCAGGTTTTTAAAATTTTTTTTAGTAGCCGGATTGTTGTTTTTTTCACTCTTCAACCTATTTCTGTCCATGTTTGGGAGAGAAGACACAACAACAAGGAATGGTCAGAATTATTCTTATATGAATATTGCATTTTGGGTTTTGGCTGTCCAGTTTTAAGCAACCTGATAGTCCAACTCCACTTTCATGGACAAGGAGATCTTTCACTATATCAAGTAGCTTAAAGCCTCTTCCAACCTGACTTAGGACACATCCACTGATGTGTCATCACTGACATTGGCTTTAAACATACCCAATGATGGGGAATCCACAAAATGCAGTATGTGAAACAGTTTCATTTACCTGGACAAAATAATTCTGAAAAATGGTCAAGTGTCTGCAATTGTGTTGAAAGGACATGAGCAAAACAGGAAATAACAGTACTTCATTTAATCTTCAGTGGTGATCTTCACTCTTATCGGATTTCCTGTTCCTCTTAAATCTTATTCTCTGAACTTTAAATATATATATAAAAAATATTCTAAAATGCTCAAAGGAACCCACTAGGGAAGAATTTAAGAAACTGATCCAGGAAGATTATTGCATTGTGCAGGTATCTTGCAAATGCAATAACTTTTCTGAGTTGTCTGCAGACTAAAGGAGATACCACTTAGTAGGATAATCCAATTGTTTTAGTGCCATTAAACACAAGTCTGAGAGAAAGAGAAAATCAAAGGGATGGCTAATGGTACCTTTGAAAAGGTACAAATAATGGATATAAAGGACTCGTCATCCCCTTCAATTCATTTCATAGTGTTAAAAAAGCTAGAGAGAAAATTGATTGAGCAAAGTGTTGGATATATTAGGAAAGCTGTGCAGCAATGACAAACTTGTTATCAAAAAGGAAGATGAGACTAAGATGAGAACAAAAGCCTTTATTTTGACTAGTTAATTATTGTCCTAGGAGGCAGCACAACCTTAACCCTAAATAACCCCAGATAAGCTGTTGTGTAGTAGCATTAATACATTTTTTTCAAACCAATGCAAAGAAGCGAGTGTTCTAATCAGCACATTAAACACTTTCATCCTGCAGCAGAATGCCTTTTAAATTCTGTTTCTTGAGGGAAACAGTATTTTTCAGATACCATAATATTTTTTAACACAGAGGAGGCAGAGAGACCTCCTTAAATAAATTCTGGAAGAGAATTTGTGTCTTAATGTTCTCTTTTTTTTTTTTTTCCTCTCCTGTACATGCACGTTATTTTCATAGCTATTCAGGAAAGCTTTCATGCAGGTTTTATTCCTGAATGAACCTCCACAGCTGTAGAGCTCACACCTTGTTATCAGTGCAGCTAGAGCCTTGTATATATATTTAAATAACCAGATTCTTTAAGCATTTCTTAGAAAATATGCTTTCCATTTATTCATGAACTGATGGCAAGATGAAAAGAAGAAATATAAACAAACTTGCACATTTATGTGGCAATTATTTACTTTTGTTTTCCATCAGGCTTTGAATAAGAAATACATGTCTCAAAAAGTCTGGAGAAATAAATGTTAGCATCTCTTTAGCAAGGTGCTGACTACATAAAACTTGTCTTAGATCAGTTGCAAAGAAGAGGAATGGCAGGTGCAAGTTAAAACTAAGCTTCATGTTTAAACTGAAAATGAACTGCAATAGTAGAGGAGTCTCTTAGCTGCTAATACACAGTTTGTGGGTTAGTTATGATATTTGGTTTGGTGGAAGAACTAAATGGCTTTTCCTGTTCTGCAATCTTGATTTCAGAGGTGACTGATGCCACCATAGTTAATCTGAATTTGGAATCAATAAAACAGCTCTCCTAGTTATTGGCTAAGGATGAGATCCACAAGGAAATGTACCAAATTTCTATTTAGGCCTCTAATTTTCCATTTTGGAAAAGACAAAGACAGCAGAGACAAAGCAGAGGTTAAAATAGGATGCGGTTCTGTTGGTCAATGTACTTGGAAGCCATTAGCTTAGAACTACTATTCCAAGATAAGAAGATGACCCGTATATATCATCTCTAAGACAACAATTTTCCTGGAGTGAGAAGAATTTCCATTTTCCATGCTAGTGAGTTTGTGTGCTACTGATATGTTCTTTATTACTTCTAAGGATTTCATGCTGCTTCTTCAGCATTAAACACTTGGTGACAGTAATGTCTGTCAAATTCTGGTCATTTTACCAGCTGCTCAACCTTACTTGATTAGTTCATGTATACCACAATTAACATTCTTCTTCTCTGTGTACTTCCAGCTCTTCGTTCTAATTAGTATGATGAACTATTTATATTAAACGGAGAAAAATGCAGTCAGGGATGAATGTGGGTTGTGAAGAAACAGTCAGATCACAATAACAGTTCATATTTGAACTCTTATATACTCTTATATACTCCTTGGAACATACATGCAGACAGGAGTGGACTAATCCACTGAGAGTAACCTGCCGGACACGTTCTTGCCAGTTTGGTTCTTTGGTCTGCCATTGATGTCTTGTGTAACATTAGGTAGTTACTAAAGCCTATGTGTAATTTAGATTCCTTGTTATAGTGGGAATGATATGATTTATTAATCCCACAGAGTCAAAGTGAAGTCTTTTCAATATCAGGAAAGTGCAATGTAATTTCCATGTCTGAACCTCTTTTAACCTCCAAAGTATTACAATGATTAAATATTGATTAGTTTATAAAAAGCCATGTTGTGGCATTTACAGCCATGAGAGGGAGACTGTTAATCCGTGGCAAGCAAGAAAAGCATGAAAAGTTAACGGGCAGCTGGTGAATCAAAACATGGCTATATAGATCCTTTAAAATGCCTTTATAGATCCTGTGAAGAGCAAATGTGAGGGCTTTATGTGGATTATTAGTGAAAGATTTAATAACAGCAATTCAACTACCCTCTTTCTTCTGATATTTGTGCGATCAAGGCAGGCAGACTGGGATCACAAAGAAGAAAAACCACTTGGAAAGGATAGTGAAGGTGCTGCAGATGGTGAAAGTTGTCCCTACTATTATACAAGTGACACAATGTATTTCTTTTAGTAACGTAATCTAGAGCGAGGATGAGGTCCCAGCTGTCTCTGTTCATCGGATGTTGCCCCAGTCCAAGGGCATGCTGTTGCTAATTTTAGTTTATTTTGCTACTCAATTCAGCTTGTGTCTGTGATTCACCTCCTCATCATGATTAGCAAAATCAGTTATTTCTATTTTACAGACTCTGTGCATGGATCTTTCTGAAATATAAAGGACTAGATGTAGATGAAAGCAGTTCCTACATGGTATACAATTGCAATACTTCATTTAGAAGTATCTATCTGCTTAGAGCAAATCAGAATCCCAATTCTTGGTTCTTCTCTGCACTGAGTAGTAAGTGATATGTCATGGAGAAGCAGAAGAAAGAAGTGCGTGAAAATGTTCCATCTATACTTAAGCTAGAAAATCAAATAAAAAATCATCCATCCTGGAATGGACCTCAGGAATTCTTACAGTACTTGACTCTAACCCAATGAAGTACTTGCTATGTTAAAATAACCCTGAAATATTAAGGAGGAAACATGAAAATAAGCCCTTGAGGTTAGATACTGAACATAATCTTCAATAAATACGTTTTTCATCTAGTATTCTCAGCTGTGCAGTGTCTTAAAGTGCCCCATAAAAGGACCTTTGCTACTTCAGAAATGGAAGAGTCTTTTGCCCACTCTGCTATATGTTTTTCTGGAAGATGAAGGTTTGGTAACATCCTCCACCTGAGAGACATACATTTCTTAGTCAGTGAATGTATTTAAGGAAGTTTCAGAGGCAAGACTTTTTGCTATTAAAATTGTCCTGTTTTGTGTACACTATTTAAAAAATGATCCAGGAAGTGAGAAAGAAAAATGATCCCATAAACCATATACTATTTTCCACAGGTTCTATCTGTAAGTTGCTAGTCAGTATGCAAATTCTGCAACATTTTATATTTAATTTTGTTTATCTTTTTCAGATATTTTATCATATTAACAACACAATCCTAGACTTACTAGAAAAAGAAGCAGAAAAAGACCAAACCCTATTTAGTTTTCAGAGATTCAGAGGAAAGTCTTACTCAGCAGTTGACTGGAGCACACAGTAGGACTTGTATAGACCCACATTTCTCAAAAGTGATGTGATATTGTTGTAGGGAAAGGACTGTGGGAAAGTAAAGAATATTGCTAGATGTCTTACTCTTTCAAGCTGCTTCAGATTCCCCCCTAATGTTAACAAAACTACTCCTGCAGAATGTAAGAGAAATCTGTCAGTATCTTTTAGGCTGTGTTCACTTCCTGTTTGCTTTAAGGGATCTGTTTTCTGCCTAATGTTTGGGTCCTGCAGCAGTACAGGCTGGAGGTAACCTACTGGAAAGCAACTCTGCAGAGAGGGAACTGGGAGCCCTGGTTGATAATAAACTAAACTTATGACATTACAGTCATATAGTTTGCAGAACAGCTTTCTAGGAAGTGCATCTCTCACTAGAAGTTTTGTATATACCTTAGAACATGAAGGTTTGAACACAGTTCCTTGAAATGGTGCACATTTCATTGCTTCATTGGGGATTTTATTTTTCCTCACTGTGTAACAATGAATATGATATAAAATTCAGAAGCAAATAAACTTGTCAGTTCTTGGATTTTATCCCTGAAAAAAAAACACAGCAAAAATATAGCTTCCCAGAGTACCATATTGGAGCTCATTTGTCCTTCTAGAGATTCCCTAGTTCACAGTGTCCAAGAGGTCATTTCATGTCTCTGTTGCTTTTACAAGCCTTTTATTTATTTATCTCATATTAAATAAGAGTTTAAGAGGGATTAGTAAGGAGCAATAGTCTGGCCTTTCTCTGCCTTTGGAATCCTGATGACTACTTTCAGTTTTAATTTTGTGCTCTAGAAACTGAAAATACAAGTATTTGCAAAGCTTGGAAATGATTGTATGTTCTAAAGAGCACCTGAAGCTGAGTCACTGTCTATGGGAAAATATTCTCAAAGAAAAATGAAATAGGAGGTTATTCAAGATTGCTCCCAACATTGCTTCCAGGTCGTTTTACTATTTTACATATGTAATATTATTGCTTAGGAAATGGCATGATGTCTTCTTGGAGATTTAACACTAGTATTTATTAAAGAATCAGAGACTGAGCTCTGCATTGCACTTTTCACAGTGGCCTGAGGTATAAAGTGAAAGAACCATGGTACTGAATACACAATGTGAGCTTCTAGCTATGCAAACGTCATCAAAAAGGGCAGGGCACCTCAGGCTATTGGTAGGAGGACAGCAAACTTTTCATTTCTGGATCACTGGCTGCATCTGGCTGTGATTAATACTGTCCATCAGTCAATTAAGTGAAATGAATTGGATATTGCGGATCAGATTACAAAGAGACGGGTGTTCGTATCACTGAACCTTCAGTATGGTCATTCCAATTGGCAGAAGAGCCAATGCCTTCCTCCAGCACAGGTCTGAGCTACGTTAAAAGGAGACAGCAAGCAAGCTTGTCCAGCTGCAGAAGTGTAAGTTTTAATAACTCAGACTTCTGCCACTTAGTTAAGAACAGTTGCTATGCTTTGGGTAGAACTTCAATCTGTCAATATGTTACTGTTGAAACACAAAACTCATCAAAGAGATCAAAGCAGGATGGGAAACCTGTGAAATTTAAACTTACAGTGTATGAGAGGTTAATGGTGTTATATTTGACAGCAGGTCTGACACCAGGCAAGAAGACTTGAAGTCAGAATTTTGACTCTAGAAGTGTTCTTAAAAGATACTTTTTATCAATTTAAAGCCAAAACAAGATTTAAAACATTGAATTATTTTTTTTTTTTTGGTCAAATTTAGACAATTTGACATTCATTGTTTAGAATACTTGTACTGTTCTTGCTGATTGCACCAAAGAAAGAACAGATGGAAAGGGAAGCAAATCCCATTTAATGATGAGAAACAGTGATACTATTCACAGAATAAGAGATATTAGACTGTTTCACTAAGGTACTTGCAGTTACAAATAGCATGAAGTTTCTGGAAGCCTCAGGCTGGCTAGACATCTATTTCTCACACATCCAGTTACGCAATCACTTCTATCTGTGGCTTGAAACACCATTTACTTCCTATAGTTACTCCTGAAATCATTCTGCATCCTGAATTTCTTTGAGATGATTTTGCAGGAAAAGCATCTTATACAAGCAGTTTCCCCATAGCATCCCCATACAACAAGTCAAGCTCCTTCAGGGGATCCAGTAAAGAAGTTCCCACTGTGAGAAGGCTCCAGGCTCCAGAGGAAACTGGCAATTTGATATTGAGAAGAGAGTGTCTAAAAGCCAATCCCACAGGAACACTTATGATCTAATGTATCTGAGATACCGGGAAGGTCTCTTCTGGCAAGATAACTCTGGATTTGAAATGTGAGTTGCAATTGAGACAAACTATGAAAATAACATTGAAAAGACAGCTGTATTTCAAACCTATTTCACAAGAGTGAAATGATCTCATTGGCTTTAATCCACAGTGCAGAAAAGACTAAGAGCCATTTGATAAGCCAGAGAAGTGTTTCTGTGCCAGCACAACCCTAAATTAAGGAACTGAAATGGCTCCAAAGAAGTTAAAACAGTAGGTGTCAGGTATATGTATCCAATAGAGCAAGAAAATGGTCTTCTTTTGACATCCTGTTTTTCAAAACACACAGGAGTACATCCTGGCTTTCTTCACTGTATCAACAGTGTGTCCTTGGATAATGTATGCATGTATGTAAAAGTGTTCATGTAAAAATTGTTTTTTTTTGTTCAAATGATAAATTATTTGTTAATCGAAAAATTTCTTCTGCAGAAACCTACTTGTTATATTTAAAGTGACTGATTCTGAACAATTTTTAATCAGTCCATTCTCACACATTCTAGTTTTGGATTTTTGTTTTTTCTCTTCCCTATATTCTTTCAAATAATAGAAAGCTCATCACTGAAATTCTGATGGTCAGTTATCGCTTGAGAAATTTGTTTACAGCAGTTTGGAGAAGATTTGTAATCCCTCTGAGACCTAATGCAGCTCAGTCTAATGTAAGTATCTGAATGAGGTCAAATGTGTCTGCTTCTTATTAGTAGCAATAAAGAAAGTTTTGGATGATGAGCTCATCTGTAGACAACAGCAGAGTAGATATTTATAGTTTAATAAGATAGATCCTATGCATTGTGCTAGCCCCATGTGTCCTATTCACATATACAGCTTTACAAATGCAATCAAGTATTTTCTGATAATACTTTCTCCACTTCTACTTTATATTCTTCAACAAGAAAAAAGAAGAAATCCTTATTTCTCAGGAAGAGAAGGACACATAAAACCACAAAATCTATTCAATTTGTGTGTTTTCTGTTGATTTTTTCACAATATCTCAATGGAATATATAACAGCAACCAATTATGCAGCAAGGACTAAGTTTCTTTTACAGGTGTAATACAAAGAAAATAAGTCATTACAAGCCTTGGCGATATTTCCTCCTCTTTTTAGACCTAAAAAGCAAGAGACCTGCTTAAGTAAAAGAAATTATGGTAAATCCATTGTCTTGAATTTGAGTGCCCCTTATGCAAAAGGTCCAGGTTTCAGGGTTTAATTACCAAATCATGCATTCCCCCCGCCCCCTCCAAATTAGTCTAGCAGCATTTGTTCCTTATATCATGAAATTATGAAGAAAAAGATTTTAGCAGAGAGCTCCTATTTAGTCTCATTGTATTGGCATATTACACTGAAAAGGAACAATTATTATCTTTTGATTATCTTGTCCCTTTCAAAACTCTGGAAGTTCAGATTTAGAGCTAAAAAGTATAATTAGAGAGTAATATGAATGAGATTCATATATATCGCTCTGGCAATAGATCTGAGTCTCTATCTCAGTTTGGTGACCACTTCTAATTATTTCCTTGTCTTTTCATGCCCTTTCCCCAGGCATTATAGACTGGAATTCTATACAAGTTGTACTCATGTTCTAGTGACTGGAGGCACAGAGTCTGCAGTACCTCCCAAGAGGAGAATCATCAGCTTTGTGGAGACAAGAACTTACCCTGAGTTAAATGCAGTGGTACTGTCTCTGGGCAAGACAGTTCCTCTGTTGCAGAACCCTGGAGAATATCCTAAGTGCCATTTGTTTGATCTCTTACATTGTTCCTCAAGCATCCTTTATGGCTACTGAATGCCACGCAAAGGACAAGCCTATGTCTATCCTGAAAAGGAACTGATATCCCTTACAAAAAAAAGCTGAGGGAAAATGAATAAAAAATCACAGCGCAAATGTTATTAATATTACTAAAAATATCAGAAAAAACAGAGCCAGAGTTCAGCACAGGACCAAGGAACCTGCTGTGCATTGCTCACTTTTGCTGGAGAGAGAAAATGGATGGTGAGACTGAATAGACCTATGGCCTAACCTGGAAAAACCATCCTCTGTTCTCATGCTCTGAAATGGCAAAACACTTGGAACTCATTCTTTTTATTAGGAACATATCTTGCAAGTTAGTGTTTCAGAAGTGACCAACAGGCTTTTGCAGTCTCTTCAGTAATTCCTTGTGGATTTGAAAGTGTTATCAATACAGGGCATTGCCTATGAAGTAAAAATTATGGCTAACACATCTATGAGACATTCTCTTTCTGGAGACAGAAAGTAATTACATCACTAAATAAAGAGCACACTGTGTAATTTGAAAACTCTAGAGAAAAAATGTCCTGATAGGATGTATTTGATACACCAAATGCTTCACTTAGATAACAAACATTCGAAGTGCAACATGACATCTGAAAATTTTAGATCGGGGCTTTAGGTGTCTACAGTAATGAGAGATTCAAATAAATTGGGCACCTAAGTAGATGAAAATAATAAATCCTTTGTATTTGAGTGCTATTTGTTCAGTCCTGCTAAATGTCAAAGTTTAAAGCTGCAAAGATAAGTCATCTCTCACTTGGATAATTTAGCAGTATGTATTGTGCATGTAAATATCTATCAAGGAGTGTTCCTGCCCCAGACTACTTTTCCCTTAGTTTACAGAATTTAATAAAACAGACTTCAAGGTTACTGTGGCCTCCTTCTTGCACATTGAGGAGCTAATGCAGAAGTAGAACCAAGAAAGCTGGTAACAGCTTTTTCTGCTGGCCAAGGTTGGTGTTTGGAAAAGTTTGGCTGAACAGAAGTGATACTGTTTTACACTGGACATTTAGTTTTTGTAGGCAGTGAAAGTCTGTTCACTTTTTTGTTACGGAGAAAGTTTGTTACAGCAATTAGGCTACTGTTTCAAGCTTTACTGAAGACATGGCTTTTTTTTTTTTTTCACAGAATATTTAAAGTATTTCTGAAACGACAATGTGTCTGCCACTGCACTCTGAGGCAGAGAGTAACAAGATGCCTGACACTTACGTGTTTTTCTGATTAAGTTAATGGAATTTTTGGGATTAGGCCTGCATGTTTCAAATAAAGATGTTCATAAAATTTCCACCATGATTTAATCTTTGTATGTAAAAGTTCCATTCAGACTCTTCAACATTGCAAAACCACGATTTCCGTTGATTATAATTCATTTTGGAGGAAAAAAAAGTTATTGTTTTCAGAAATGACATAATTGTCCAAAATTTAGATAGAATAATAAAGAACTATCTATTTACTGACAACTAATTTCATCTCTGCAGATGATGATACTTCACAGAACATAATATGAGCACCTTTATAGATGTAACCTTTAGAGTTCACGACGTTCTTGATATTTTTCAAAGTTCATGTAGTTCCAGTATTAAACACAAACCAACTGCTCTGTATTACCAACTTCGAATCATAGAATGGTAGGGTTGGAAGGGACCTTTAGAGATCATCTAGTCCAACTCCCCTGCAGAAGCAAGTCCACCTAGGTCAGGTTGCACATGAACAAATCCAGGAAGATCTTGAAGACCTCCAAGGAAGGACACTCCACACCCTCCCTGGGCAGCCTGTACTAGGGCTCCCTCACAATCACAGTGAAATTGGTTTTTCTTATGTTTAAACTAGTCCAACTCCCCTGCAGAAGCAAGTCCACCTAGGTCAGGTTGCAAAATCCAGGAAGCAGGAAGATCTTGAAAAGGAAGGACACTCCACACCCTCCCTGGGCAGCCTGTACTAGGGCTCCCTCACAATCACAGTGAAATTGGTTTTTCTTATGTTTAAATGGAACTTTTTGTGTTCCAGCTTCATCCCATTACCCCAATTGTACCCATATTACATAGCAATGTAGGCTTATGCCTAAAATGCCCATTTAGTTTTCAGCCCGGGCCCCTCCACATATTTTGACTGTAAGGAAAAGTGGAGACTGGGTGGTTTTTTTTGCATAAAGAAGACCCTCATATATTTCCATGCTGGTTGCAGGTAATTTATAAGAAAACATACATGCAGAAGGTATTAACACCAGCAGAAATTTCCATGCGTTACTAGCGACTGTGTATTTCTTTTCCTAACAGTATTAAAACCAAAAAGTTAGATATATGTAAGTGGAAGAATACTTTTTGCTGTGCTCTTTCTTATGCTTTTAGGTTTATAAATGCTTAGTTTCATTGCTATGTGCTTCAACAATGACCACTAACCAGAAATGGGGTTTGAACTAGAGGATCTCTAAAAACCCCTTCCAAGCCCTGCTCTGTGATTGTGTGAAAAACTGTGTGAAAAGCGCTGTAGGGAAGTGACTTCTATTTCTCCGAGCACAGAAAATGAAGCAAATTTATTTCATAAATGGTTCAGTGAAAGAGATGATGCCTGATGTCAGAGGAACTGGATTTCTGCTCAGTTATAAGTCCTTAATGTTTTTATGCTTGTAATATTGAAGAGTTTTACAGTATTTCACCCCTACTCCCAATTGCTTTCATTTGCTACAACAAATATTAAGGGCTTCTCTGTGAACACTTACTGACTCTCCATTTAAGCAATAATTTGTTTTCAAAAGCTCTACTAAGATACTATGGGGAGTGATGAAAGCATCTTATCCAGGCTTCTACCTTAAGGCCTGAAAGTATAGTTGGGAAAGAGAACAGGAAAGCAAAAGATAAAAGCAAAAGAGAAAGAGAAAGAGAAAAAGAAAAAGAACAAGAAAAGAAAAAGAAAAAGAAAAAGAAAAAGAAAAAGAAAAAGAAAAAGAAAAAGAAAAAGAAAAAGGGTAGTGGGAGGGAAAAGAGAAGAAAAGAAAGAAATGTCAGCTGCCGATATTCTGCCATGGCTCACTTAGTAGAATAAAGAGAAGGAATCAAAAGGAGGGTGCTCTGTGTTGCTTCTCTCTATACTGTGTGCTCTGAAATGCCATGATATATGTAAAAGTGTTCTTGACAGCATATAAATTTTTCATTGTTCAGGGAAAAGGAAGAGGAAACCATGGCAAGGTGTTTCCCTTCCTTTCTTCTCCTTTCGTTCTTGATTACATCAAAGCTTCTTTGTTTAAATCGGGATATGTCACATTAAGAATGTTCAAAATAGGTTTTTGTGTGTAATGATTTGACACTGTCTCCCACACCATCCTCATAGTAAAATTGAGAATGTGTGGGCCAGATGATCAGGTAGTGAGGTGGATTGTTAACTGGTTGAACAGAAGGCGGCAGCAGAGAGTGTTGATCAATGGGGAATGGTCTAGTTGGAGGCCTGTATCTAGTCGAGATCCTTAGTGGTCAGTGCTCGGCCTGATACCGTTCCATTTATTTATTAATTAAAAAAACCAGAATCATTTTAATATATTTAAGCATAGAAAAGACCAGACCAGAAGGCTGTGCTACCATTCAACAAGACCTGGACAGGCTGGAGGGGTGGACAGAGAGAAATCTAATGAAATTCAACAAGGGCAAATGTAGAGTCTTGCATCTGGGAAAGAAGAACCCCATGTACCAGTATAGATTGGGGAATGAACTGTTAGAGAGTAGTGTGGGGGAAAGGGTACTGGGGGTCTTAGTGTTCAGCAGGATCAGCACGAGCCAGCAATGTGCCTTGTGGCCAAGGCCAATGGCATCTTGGGGTGTATTAGAAGGGCTATATGCATTTGATCGAGAGAGGTTCTCCTTCCCCTCTGCTCTGCCCTTGTGAGACAACATCTGGAGTATTGTGTCCAGTTCTGGGCTCCTCAGTTCAAGAAGGACAGGGAGCTGATGGAGAGAGTTCAGCACAGGATCACAAAGACGATGGAGTGGAGCATCTCTCTTCTGATGAAAGGCTGAGGGAGCTGGGACTCTTTAGCTTGGAGGAGACTGAAGGGCGACCTCATTAATGTTTCAGGAGGATGGAGCCAGGATATGCTCAGTGGTGTCCAGTGATAGGACAATGGGTACAAGCTGGAACATTAGAGGTTCCAAAGAAACATCAGGAAAAGCTGTGAGGGTGACAGAGCATTGGAAGGGGATGCCCAGATGTGTTGTTGAGTCTTCTTCTCTCGGGATATTCAAAATCCATCTGGATGGGTTCCTGTGTGACTTACTTTAGGTGGCCCTGCTCTGGCAGATAGGGTTGGACTGGATGATCTTTCGAGGTCCCTTCCAACTTCTATGGTGTCATCTGCTAACACCAATTCTGTCTTGTGAATAATCCATTCGCATAATTGGAAGTGTGTTTCTGCTGTTTGTATCCCTTAAAGTTTTATGATAAATGTATGACATGGTGATATAGATCAGGTCACAGTGGCAGCTCTGATATTGCTTTTAGTTCAAAGATAGTACTATTCTATCAGCTAGAACCTCCCAAATAGGACCAGAAGAAGTAGGACAATTACTGCAAATCATCTGCTTTCAAGAAAAGGGAAAGCAGGGCTCTTCTTCATGTGCTCTGCATTATGGATCATTCACTAGAACAAAATAATGTTACAGTTACGGTCAAATCTTTTGCAGTTGAATAAAATTATTATCATTACATAATGGAAACAATTTCCTGTAAGAAGTACAGTAGCCAATATAAACTGTAATCTGGGAATAGTTCTTGCAATAATGAAGAAAGAGTAACTAGCTACACTGGTTCTTTTTGGTATTTAGAGAGCCAGAGGTTATACAACGGAGCAAAATAGTATTTCAGAGAAATGCAGACATCTGGTAAAACAGCAGAGTATAATTGCCCTATCATCATTTATTGCAATTCACCTAAGGACAGTCAAGGGATTTTAGAGGAAGATAGCTCAATTTAAACTAATTTCTATTGACATAGTCAAATATCCTCTTTCCCTGGTTTAATGCCCAAGCAGATGACCTTAGTAGAGGATGTGATGGAGAGTGTGGACTGATTAAATTGTTTCCTTTCAATGAGGAGCTACTGCAATTTTCTCCTAACGACTATTTTAAAATCTTGAGAGAAAAAAAACACAATCCCCCCCAAAAAAAACTAAAATCAAATCATCCCTCCAACCTTAAAAGCTATATATTGATGCATTGGTTTGCCTAAGATTTTGGGGTGAAACTGGGGCTGTCAGAAGATTGTTCATTATGTTCATCACTCAGCTTATAAGGGCCTTACAGCCATGATTAGATTTCTCTTTTATACTGTTTTCCACTTTTTCTTTTATTATTTTAATTAACTTTCTTTTTCTCAGATGCATATAGTTATTTGTGCAATATCTTTATCAAATAGTTGACACATTTGTGATAGTACAAAATATCTCTTTATTTTTGGCATTTCAGATAGAGAATTTTAATCAAAAAAGATTTTGTACATTTCAGAAAAAAAAGGAAAAAAAAATATTTTCCAGCTCTGTTCCCATCCCAAGGATTATTGCTTCTAGAAATCATTAAAGCATTAGAGAAGAGCTCTTTCAGACAGATCAGTAAAGTTCTGAATTTTATTTAGAAAGAATAACTGTAATGGCTAATCCTGACTAACGGTCAAACTCCAATCCAGCAGCTAATCTTCCTCAACAGATGAAGGGAAAATGAGTCAAGATAGAGAAATCACTTATCAATTGTCATTGTAGCAAAACAGACTAGTCTTGGAGACAAAGGATTAAATTTACTACCAATCAAAATAGGTTAGTGAAAATCAAAGTAAAAATTAAAACAACCTCTTTCCCTCACCACCTTCGCCCAGGCTCAGCTTCACTCCTTCAATCCCAATTCTACTACCTCCTGCCTCAGTGAGGCAGGGAATGGAGATGGGGATTGTGGTCAGATCATAACAGCTCCTCTGCTGCTCCCTCCCCTGCTCCAATGTGGTTTTTTTCACGGGCAGAGCTGCAGGGTAAATTTTGCAGCTTGGACCTTTCTGCAGAAAGGTCTTCCCTGTAGCCCTCCCACTGCCACGCCTTAGCACTGACATACTTCATCAAAATAATAATGTCATTTTATGATGAACCCAATAAATGAACCCATTTTGTGTGCAGAAGTGATGCACTGCATTATCCCTCTTAATCCTGAAGTCACCTTCTTGACGTGTCAGAAGCAGGAGAGCTCTGGATTACACCCTGGCTTTGATTTATTTCATGCATGGTAGTCTGCTGCCATTTCTACTTTTTCAGTAGTAATTCTCTCTTTTATGGCAGCTCCCAATATCACTGAGTACATTAGGGTTCCCATTTTTCTCTGGCAGCATTTCTGAAATGCCTTCCGTTAAGTTCTGTGTTTATTTAATGCGACCATGCCCAACGAGACATGGAGATGGAGTTGCTGTCTATGAGAGAGAGCAATTAGAGTGTATTGAGCTCTGCCTGGGTGGGGATGAGGGTCAGATTGAATGCTTGTAGGTGAAAATTAAGGGGCAGGGAAATATAGGGGATGCTGTTGTGGGAATTTGCTACAGGTCACCAGAAGAAGGAAATGGGTGAGGAATTCAACATACAACTGAGAGCTACCTCACAATCCCTGGTCCTCATGGGGGACTTCAACCACCCTGATATTTGCTGGGAAAGCCACACAGCCAAGCACACGCAGTCCAGGAGGTTCCTACAGATTGTTGATGACAGCTTCCTGTCACAGGTGATCGAGGAACCAACGAGGAGGGGTGTGCTGCTTGACCTGTTGCTGACAAATAAGGAGGGTCTGGTTGGGCATGTGAAGGTTGGAGGCAGTCTTGGTTGCAGTGACCATGAGATGATGGAGTTAAAAATTCTGTGTGAAAGAAGCAGGACACAAAGCAGGACTGTGACCCTGGATTTCAGGTGAACTGACTTTGGCATCTTCAAAGGGAGAAATCTCATGGGAAAGGATCCTAGATGGTAGAAGTGCCCAAGAGAGCTGGTCGATCTTCAAGTGCCTCTTTCTCCAAGCCCAGGATCAGTCTGTCTTCACATGAAGAAAGCAGGAAAAGGAGGTAGGAGGCCTCCATGGATGAACAAATATTTGCTTGGACAACTCAGGCAGAAAGCAGACATCTATGAGAGGTGGAAACAGGGGCTGACTTCTTGAGAAGAATATAGGAACATTGCCAGGGCATGCAGGGGTGCAACCAGGAAGGGTACAGCAGGTTTAATATTAAACCTGACCAGGAAACTAAAGGAAAACAATAGGGATTTTTTCAGGTACATCAGCAGCAAAAGGAAGGTTAGGGGTAATGTGAGCCTGCTGCTAAACACAGAGGGTGCCCCAGTGACAGAGGATGCAGAGAAGGCTGAACTACTGAATGTCTTCCTTGCTTCAGTCTTTACTGTCAGAGAGAGCACCTCCAGAGAAATGACAGACGCCAATATGGTTAAGGTCATAATTCCAACTTTACTAACAAACATCAGACTTTTATAAGCAGTGCAAAGATAGCTCGGTTACAATAATACTGATTGGTCTTTTCTCTAGCAGCCAGCTGTACTTTTTGTGATAAGCCTTGTGGTTTCACATACTCCTTCAGGTTCTGCTTTGCCACATTCTTTTAGCTAATTCCTACTCTATCTCATACAGTTTCTTTCCCACACGCACAGCTGCCTTCATATCTACGCTCTAACAAGCAACTTGTCCTTGACGATTCTTCAGGCCCACTGTTCCCAGGCTGATGTAGCCAAAGTCTGTGCCTGCATCTCAGGCCTGTGTCTGAGCTTCATGCAGCTTATGGTCTCATATAACCAAAGCCTGGGTGAGTCAAATGTTCTTTTTCCTTCAGGTACATTACTACACTTTACAGCCAAGGTCGGCCCTCCAGAAGCCCAGTCCAGCAAGGAGAGTAGGATGGCCAATGTCACTCAGGTCTTCAAAGAGTGGGAAGGATGACCCAGGAAACTACAGGCTGGTCAGCCTCACCTCCATCCCTGGAAAGGTGATGGAACAACACATCCTAAATGTCATCACTAAGAATATGAAGGAAAGGGTGCTTATAAGGGGAAGTCAACATGGATTCACCAAGGGGAAGTCCTGTTTGACCAACCTGATAGCCTTCTATGAGGGCATAACTAGCTGGCTACATGAGGGGAGATCAGTGGATGTCATCTACCTTGACTTCAGCAAGGCTTTTGACACTGTTTCCCATAATATCCTCATTAGATAGCTCAAGCAGTGTGGCTTGGATGAGTGAACAGTGAGGTGGATCGAGAACTGGCTGAATGACAGAGCCCAGAGGGTGGGGATCAATTGCACAGAATTGAGTTGGAGGCCTGGGGCCAGTGGAGTTCCACAGGGATTGGTTCTTGGGCCAGTTTTGTTCAACATCTTCATCACAGACCTGGATGAGGGGACAGAGTGTACCCTCAGCAATTTGGCTGGTGACACCAAATTGGGAGGACTGGCTGATTCCCCAGAAGGCTGTGCTGCCATTCAGCAGGATCTCGACTGGCTTGAGAGCTGGGCAGAGAGGAATCTCATGAGGTTCAACAAGGACAAGTGCAGAGTCCTGCATCTTGGAAGGAACAACCCCATGCACCAGGACAGGCTGGGGTTTGAACTGCTGGAGAGCAGCTCTGCAGAGAGAGATCTGGGAGTCCTGATTGATAATAAGTTAAACTTGAGCCAGCAATGTGCCCTTGTGGCCAAGAAGGCCAATGGCATTCTGGGATGCATCAAGAAGAGTGTGGCCAGAAGATAAAGGCAGGTTCTTCTCTCTCTCTACTCTGTCCTGGTGAGGCCTCATCTGGAGTCCTGTGTCCAGTTCTGGGCTCCTCAGCCCAAAAGGGACAAAGAACTGCTGGAGAGAGTCCAGCACAGGGCCACCAAGATGATCAGGGGACTGGAATATCTTTCATAAGAGGAAAGGCTGCGGGAACTGGGGCTGATTAGTATAGAGAAGAGGAGAGTGAGGGGAGATCTTATTAACATTTACAAATATGTAAATGGTGGTTGTCTGGAGGTTGGGTCATCCCTTTTTTCTATTGTGTCTAGCAACAGGACAAGGGGTAATGGGATGAAGCTGGAATTTAAGTTCCACTTAAATATAAGAGAAAGCTATTTCACTGTGAGGGTGAGGGAGCCCTGGCACAGGCTGCCCAGAGGGGTTGTGGAGTCTCCTTTCTTGGAGGTCTTCAAGACCCGCCTGGACATGTTCCTATGCGACCAGATCTAGATTGGCCTGCTTCTGCAAGCAGGTTGGACTAGATGATCTCTAGAGGTCCCTTCCAACCCTACCATTCTGTGATTCTATGATTCTGTGTCCTGAACAGCAGGTTTGGGGCATTCCTTATTTCTGTTGTAGCTGGTGACATGATAAGGGGTAATGGAAAGAGGCTGGAACATAAAAAGTTCCATTTAAACATAAGAACAAACTATTTTACTGTGAGTATGATGTGGAACAGTGGGACAGAATGCACAGTGAGGCTGAGGAGTCTCCCCTGGAGGACTTCAAAAGCCACCTGGACAAGTTCCTGTGTGATCTGATCTAGGTGAACCTGCTTCTACAGGGAGGTTGATCTCCTAGATGATCTCTAGGACTCCTTTCCAAACCCTAACACTCTATAAATCTATGACCAGAGCTACGTCACCAAATTCCTCATGTCCGTGATTTACTTGTCTGAGTGAAGCAAGGAAATGGCATTCCTGTTCAATAAGTCATGAAAGCAACTTGAAACCGACTGCAACAAGTTTAAGATTAGCTTTACAGCTCAAAGAGATATGCAACTATTTCAAAAGGCACTGACTACCAATTCCACCTAATAATTAATTTTAATTGAATTCTGGCTTAATGCAAGAGAAAGATCTCCCTGAAGCTGTAGAAGTTTCCAACATAAGACTCAGCTACTTTATTCCAGTCAGTATTCATCCTCACTATTAAAAATCTGCTCCTAATTTCTGCTTTGCCTTTATCTAGTTCTGTTCTAATCCATAAGAATTGTTTTCTGCTCTTCTTTATCCTCACATTCTATAGAGCACTTTAATGTGTTGGAGTTTGTAAATCCCAGGATTACATTTACCCATTTTACCACTGCGTTATGCTGCTCATAATAACTCCTTTTTAGAGTTATGATTTTGCAGAAGACAATCTTCCCTTCAGTTGATAGGGCCTGCATTCTTTGCTGCAACTATATTAAAACATATTTTTTGGGAATGTGTCCAACAAGCCGAACGATGCAGGCTGTGCTCAGTGATTGCTTCTTCCATGTTTACAGCTCTGACAATGTTTTCAGCATTCACAGGTTTGTACAGCACTTGTTTTATATTTAGGTCCAGTACATTGATGCCACGCAACATGTACTAAAAGCACATCCTTCTCATTGCCATGTCCCAGCGGCTGTCGCTTTTGATATTTGTCATAGAGTTGTTAACCCTTTAGTATGTGGTCTATTGACACCAGCTGGTGGGGATTCTCTTCCTTTATCTCTCTTTTTCCTAAGAAAGTAAAGCTTGTTCAGTTATTCCAGTTTTATAATCCTTTTGAAACCACAGCAAGTTTCAATCAAATGAAAAGGAATATACAGGCTGCGTTAATAGGGTAAGGATAGGAAGGAAATTTTGACAGTGGAATTCTTGTGGACTTTGCTGATGAGAAGGCTCTTCCTTGACAGGTGAAGTCAGTGGGGGATTGAACTTATAAATTACTCTGGACTTTTCCATCCTTCTGTTTTCAGGGCTGGTTTTCTTCCAAGACTCCTGTCTTTGTTTTCATGTGGGTGCATGTTGAATATATCACAGTTATGGTTGTGACACACAGTGTGATGTGATTAGCTTTCCCTGTCAGATCTGCTGCAGAAACACATACAAATTTATGACAATAGGACTGATTTTTCCTACAAGCTGTGGCAATCCACGCTGTCCAGAATTAATTTTCTTTCTTTCTTTTTATTCTTGATTTTTTGGCTCCTGAGTCATCTCTTTTCCCTTTTTTATTTCACACAATTAGGACATATTCAGGCTTTCGTACTTTCTGTTGTGATTTAAAAAAATATTAAAAAAATTGTATTACCAGAACAGAAATCTCCTTGGTCAACACTTTCAGGAATCTGTTGACATTAGCTATCCATGACATGACTTCAAAATACATCTAATGTATGTCATCTGGCATCTTCCTTCATTACTAATGGACTGAAATTTATCGAGCCTTATTTAATGCAACAGTCTTAGAAAATGCATAATTATTTAATGAACAAATCTATCTCCCTCTTTAAAAGCAGCTCAGAAGCATCTACAACTAATCAAATTATGCCTGAATCTTATAAAATCTGAAGAACCCATCACATCAAAAGCTGACCTATTTGTTTTACCTTGATAAACTCATCCTGCCCAACAGCTCAGTAGTGACATAAATGATGAAACAAGTAAACAATCAGACTATACACCAAAGCCTCTCCTTAAAGACACTTCTGATGTTGGTTAAAAAACAATGTACTTGTCCAGAATTTTTTGGTATAAGAAAAATAACATTCTCAACAATTGGAGTGTTGTAAACACTACTTTCCTTTTCCAAATTTTCATAGAGTTTCTTGGGAGTTTTAAGACTTAATCTTGCCTTACAATTGTGCAGAAGGAAAAGAGAGCTAAAAAAAACCAAACCAAACCAAACCAAACCAAACCAAACCAAACCAAACCAAACCAAACCAAACCAAACCAAACCAAACCAAACCGAACAAACCACAAGATTAGGTATAATCAACTATGGCTACATTGAAGTGAAAAACTCATCTCTATAGTCAAACAAATCATCAGTTGTTTCCTGTTGGGTTTTTTTTCCCTTCTGAAAATAAGCATGCATAGCATTCAGATAAAATAACAAAAATTGGTTCTACATATGCTAAAAGTATTTGGTTGAAAGCATTGTCTGTAAGGAAAGTAAATGTAAGCATCTGGATGTTATTAATATTATCAATCCCTTCACTGAAATGTAGCTGCAGTTCCACTGACAATGCAGAGTGCCATGTCAGAGCTCTACGTCCTGCAAAAAGCCTGGACTGATGATCAAAGAATGCCTTCTGGCTCATACTGGTGGAAATATTCTTTTGGCTTGAAGGCACATTGTTTTAGAAAGCAAGAACCTTGAATATATACTCTTTTAGTTATTTTTTATCCTGACACATGTTCAATTTTTCTTCTAAGTGTGATCTGTGCAAGAGTGCAGTTTTTAAGGTAAATTGTGAAAAGCTTCAGTCAGAAAGAAATTGTTGCTTTTGTCTACACAGTGGTCCTATGGCTGTCCTTGTAAAGACAGCTTGCCTTAAATTTATGATGCATTTTGAAGACTATAAGTAAGGATTTTTAAACAAGTGGAGTACGTATCGCTAAATCTATGTCACAACTATGTATGTATATCTACATATAGATCTATAGGGAGATGATTTATGTTATTTAATGACATAAATTATATATTAATGTATATCCTTTCATATATCTTTTTCAACTTTTTATCTATATAAACTTGTTTCCATACAGATATAGATATTGCTACAAATAAAACTGAAAACTTTGTCTTAGTCTGTAACAGCCTTATGTACAACAGTATAATATAAGCTGTAAAGTTTCTGAAAAATTGTCTCATGCTACAGAAAAATTGCTATCCTTTCCATCTCTCCACACACCAAAATCCCCTCACTACCTCTGCCAGAATATCTCCTAGGGAAAATGAATTCCAATATTGTAAGACAAAATCTTGTGAAATTATTACTGGTTTAATGTAGAATACATATTTATACACACACATACACACATACTATGTTAATATAAGTAATATCTAATTTCTATGGATGAACTGAGTTTGACCCATACCTCCCATGCTAGATTTTACTCCTTAATCCTTTTGCCTGCACACCCTTTTTTACCTTTATGTACTATTACATCCTTTCCTGTGCCAGATCTGTCAGGTCTCCTGCCATTTCAGGTCTTGATGAATAAGAGGCCAGTGTCTCAGTAAGGCTCATTTCATCAACTGTAGCAACACTGGGTTGGAGTAGACCTCAAATCAACTTCAGGATGGAATTGTCAGAGCATACACTATTTAATGACTGGAGTACTCTCAGGTCCCACTTTCCGCGTACACTCAAATGAGATATTTTCAGGCAAGTACATGTTGGGCTGAGGTAAGTAACCTTGAAAATAGTAAAGACATAGGACAAAAGGTATTGGAATATTTAATCCAATCCTTCACATAGAAATACAATGCAACAATGACTTTTATGATGTTTAACAGTGATGACCGTGATGTGAATCTTTAGGGTTGACAACCGCAGGCCATCATGAAGCCTGAGTGAGTGTCTGGTTTACAAGACTCAAGGCAGCAGATTTCATGAGAGCAGTCCTCCTGAGGAAATAAAAGATATAGCTTTATATTTTATTTTTATATATATAGAGAGATATATTTGCAGTGTAGCATTATGGTGTTCCATATAGAAAAAAAATTATGTAACGAGTGATTTATTTTAGTAAAAGCAATACTATATTGCTACAGGGTACAGTCTTTGTGAGGCTTAGTTCTAATGAAGTCTTTTTTTGTACACCGTGGTAGTGCTAATCATTTTATGAGTCACTGTGACAAGATTTTTCTCGTCAGCGATTCACAACTTTGTTCTGCTGAAATCTCCCAGAGGTTTGACCAGTCCTAGTGGACTCTTAACTCCATATCTCTATTCTCAGTCTTTCTTTTGGCTTAGCTTTGCCTTCCAGTACTCAGGTTATATCTATACGACATACTCCTAACATATTCAGAGATCCAAGTTTCCTTTAGGCATAATAGTTTGAGTACTGGAAGCAACTTAACCTCAAAACTAATAGCACGGTTCAGACTCCTAGGAAGTGCTAAGAGCCTCAGTTACCCTGTTACATGTCACATGAAAGCATATTTTATCTCTTAAGATCAAGCTATGCTGTGTATTTGATACTTCAATTTAGTATTGCAAATATCTGCATAGCTAATTACTAGAAATCTGTGGGGTTTCCCCTTTTGTGATCTGTCTAGGGGTGCCTTGATAAAAGACAGATAGGCACATGCCATGTGCTGACCTATCAACAATGGGGACCTTCACTCCAAGAAAACCTGAGGAGCACCAGCAGCTGATTTTTCATGAGTACTGTGTTGTAACACAGAACATCAATAAGTTTATAGCTTCACAGAGGCCACAGTGGAGAATTATGTGTCTGATTAATCATGTTTAATTACCATATCTTATTAGGCTCACATCTATTTTAGACACCATGCTGTATACAGCAGAGCCATCACCACCCACTGTGTGAACAGAAGTGTTCACATGCAGCTCCTTTGACGTTTTGTCTGGAAACTGAAGTTAAAAACTATGGTATGTGTCATCCAGAAAACACAAACCTCTTAATGTGTTTTCATTTGTGGTTTATATAAACCTCATTTCAATACTGATATTCCAGACTGTGTGACATAACGCTTCATGTGGAACGCAACCCTCTATTTCAGGAAGAATTTTTTTAAATTTAAAACTACAGATACACTGGCAAGAATTTTTTGGGTACATTAATCTTTAAATTTACATAAATAAAAAATATGTGCAAGGATACATATTGTTGCTTTATATATGTGTTAAATGAGCCAAAAAAATTTGCATACTTGAATAATGTTACATACTTGAAAATTTGATAATTTCTACAGGTATCTTCCTTAGAGTTTCCAGCATATATCTTGGTTCCCAATAGCATTAGACTAAAAGTCTTATGCAATGGTAGCTATGATATTAGTATATACAATGTTTAAAGCAGCTTGCCTGTCTATATATTCCCTGACTGCATTCCCACTGATGCTAAACACACAGCAGTAGATACGAGAATCACATCCTCAGGTACTTCATAGAATCACAGAACGGTTTGGATTGGAAGTGACCTTTAAAGGTCATACAGTCCAATCTCCCACTGCAACTTTCATAACACTAAAATGATCTACCTATAAATACTGACCCCTGCTTAAGGAATTAATTTCAACATTTAAAGAAAAAAAATATTAAGAACTGAGAATCTGCTGTGTTTGTGCCTCTAAAATCTTCATTTGTCATACACATCTGCAGACTTATATTTTCAGGATTTGTTTAGAAAGACACTGGAAACATACTGGTACCTTGCATGCCACCAAAATGACACAGATGAACAAAATGAATGAATTATTAAATTGACTGTTAACTTCCCAGTGAATGTGGGGCATTCAAAGGTTCCTGTCTCAGAAGAGAGTCATTATTTTTCTTTTTCTTTTCAACTTCGCTATCCAGTTTAAAAAAACATCGTCTCTCTGGCACTAAATGTAATTTAAGGATCTTTTTAAATTAATGGGTTTTTTTTCACTTTCCAAAGTGTATCCAAGCAAACACGGCATCTGACTCACTCACAGAAGGCCCAGACTTTGATTTTATATGGACACATCAATGCAGATCGTAGTGCTTCACCTGGATAATATGTCTTCAGGTAACAACATGAACTAAGCACTAGTTCATTGAAGGCTGGAGGTTTTAATTTTTTTGGTCCTATATTGGCATTATATAACAACCCACAAAAGTGGCTTGAAGAAAGGACAGCTTTTTCCAGACTCTTCTGACTCCAGAGTTGGATTCTGATACTGAAAAGTCAAAAGGAAAATGCTACAAAACCTTTAAGAGGGTCACATAACTTCAGGTTTTCTCTGTCTTGTAAAAAGCCTTGTAAACTTATTGATGCTCTTACAATCTTCCATGCAGTCTTTGTCCAAGCATATTTACCTGGAGCCTTTGCCCCAAGATAAGAACATTGTGACTAAGTTCTTGGTTCTGCTTTGGTCTCTTTACAGCCTTCTGTTCAAAAAACAAGTTTGAAAACACTCCAATCCTTTTATGTCTGACTAGCTTTGACTTACAATATGACTTGAGTTTGTGGCTGAAGACTAGCCTAGCAGGCCCAGTTTTGTATCCAAATAGGTGACTTCATGGATAGAAAACTTGTAAAGAGGTTATCTTCTTTGCTGTCTAAAGGACTGATATGACTGCACTGTCATTTTTAAGAGGCTGAGTTCAAACCAAGGTTTGCTGATGGCCCCACTCTGGCAAATGTCAGAAAAGTACCTATCTCAGGGAGCTGGAAACTTCAGTCACATGCTGAAGTCTGTAATATGCATGTTTGCAACAGGGACGGATCCCCTTTAAACAGGCTTCAGCTGACTGCCTTCAATTTGCTCTTGTGACAGTATAGAGCTAAAGCTCTGACTTAGACTGCATGAGCAGGAACCAGATGGGATTTGAGGGTAGTATGATTTTGGAATGCTTCAAGAGCTGTAGGTGTATACAGTGCTTAGCTCATGGAGGAAGAGACTGTTCTGGACCAAAATCAGCTTCTGAAGAAACGGAGGTGGAGGCAATGTGTCTCTGCAACAGATTTTTTTCTTTGCCCACCAGAAAAATCATCTTTCTCGCTGTAGTCAAATGGATTTAACTGCTCACAGTAAACAGACGGGACTGATTTATGTTTGCTGATGAATTTCATGCAAGGTGCCAGTTCTTTCATTCTACATATTTTTCAGCACCTTCTGACTGTAAAACTGTCTGACTTATGCTGACTTCTGACTGATGATGCCAAAGTTAATCCCCACAAAACAGTCAAGATTTTCTCAGTCTTCTGTCAGAGAGGGATCATCTTGGAGGGGAGCAGGCTATCTCAGAAATGCTTAACGGCAAGGTGGGAAACAGGAGGAGAAAGACATATGTGTCACGTGTCTCAGCTTTCTGTTGAGGAGATTCATCATCGAAAGCAGGAGTAGCACAGTGAGGATATTCCCCTCATTCCAAACTCATCTCAGCAGTATCTTTCTTTCTGTTCATTGACTTTGCCATTGCTCCTGGCTCATGTCAATGCTGTTCCTCAGTCTGCTTTCTGTTTCTTCCAAGCAATTCTGTATAGCTTCAGCATTAACTTCCCAGCAGCTGCTGTCTGAGATGCATAACAGTAAGAGCTCACTTATTTTGGTCAGAACACCTGGTAAAAAGAATGAATTTTTTGGCATAGCCTCTTCCTTCATGCCTCAATAGACATCCTTGTTCCTTTTGCATCTGCTCCTCAGCTGCTGCTTTAGTCTGGTGTATATTTCACATACATCCCCTCAAAGCCTAGACAAAACCCAAAACTGACAAGAAGAGAATGACTTATACAAACACAACTGAAACATGAAAAGTTGCTCACCTGAAGAACGAGGAACATGGAAGAAGACTGAGAATTTCTGCTTCATATGATAATATCAAGGTCTGGTGACTGCCACTGCAGAAGGTAAATTGAAGAGTCTTCAATAGAGACATGACTAAAATAGAAATGTCATGACCCAGACTTAAAAAATTGCCCTCTCTATGACTTATGTGAAGAACAGAATGTTTTTGGGACTAACTTTTACAACTGGTACAAACACAACTTATATAAGAAAGAAAAAAAAAAAAAAAAGACTTTTCCTTTTTTTTCTGACCTCCATGGTGATACAAATCCTGGAGCTAGTATCATGCAATACTATGTGAAGCCAATGATGTGAGCTGAACAATGCAGTATGAGATTTAAACAAACTGTGCATAATTATTTTATTTTAAAACTTTTTAGATGTCTTTTGAAATTCTTTTAGTGAAAAATTACCTAATTCATTACCATCAAGTAAATACAGATCTGAAATACAAAACAATCAAATATGGCATTAAAATATTAATTCCATTTCAGATACCTTGCAGATGATATTCCAGACTTAAATCATTAGTTTGCTTTATGCCAATGAATTTTCAAAGAGAAATTATGGTCTTTAATGAAATAATACAATATCTGAGTCTTGTGTGGTGCTTTTCTTCAATTGTACACGTTGTATTGCTTTAGAAAGGAAGTCAGAATAATTAAAAGTAATGAGTAGGTTTACAAACGAATGACTAAGGCATCACATGTTCAAAAATTATTGCAAAATTGGTTGTTGTGTGGCTGCATCCAGACAGACTACTAAGAATAAGGCACAAAACTGTGGCTTGTTTTCTAAAGTGTGTGGTAACGTGCTGGGAGAAAACATCATTTTCCCTAAATATCTTATTTCATAGGACACTACTGGAACTCATTTGTTTTCTGGGGTCAGCAATGATTCTTGCAACAGATATATTTTGGCATTTCTGCTGTTACTTTCTCATTCTCTCATATTCTCTGAATGACATTGCTGTCTATCCTCTTTCAGAGTGCCTAGGTAACTGCTAGGGAAAAAAAAAAAAACAAAAAAACCAAACAGGATCATTTTAATATATTTAAACATAGAAAAAACCAGACCAGAAGGCTGTGCTGCCATTCAACAAGACCTGGACAGGGTTGGGCAGAAAGAAATCTAATGAAATTCAAGGACAAGTGTAGAGTCTTGCATCTGGGAAAGAAGAACCCCATGTACCAGTACAGGTTGGGGAATGAACTGTTAGAGAGTAGTGTAGGGGAAAGGGTCCTGGGGGTCTTGGTGGGCAGCAGGATCAGCATGAGCCAGCAATGTGCCCTCATGGCCAAGAAGCCAATGGCATCTGGGGCATACTAGAAGGGATGCGGGCAGTAGGTTGAGAGAGGTCCTCCTTCCCCTCTACACTGCCCTCGTGAGACCACATCTGGAATATTGTGTGATGATTAAGGGAGGGGAGCATCTCTCTTATGATAAAAGGCTGAGGGAGATGCATCTCTTTAGCTTGGAGAAGAAGAGAGTGAGGTGTCGTAGTTTTGCCCAGCTGGGAAAAAAAATCTCATGACTCCTCCTCCTCCCAATGGAATGGGGAGGGGATCAATGAGGAGGGAAAAGAGCCCGTGTAAGTTGAAATAAGAATATTTTAATAAAATAAAGTTCAAAATAAGTTGAAAGGATAATAAGTGATGAAAAAAGTGTGTGAATTATACAAAGAAGACTGGTGCATGACACAGTTGCTTACTACCCGGAACACAACCCAATCATCTACTCCGGACTGGCAGCTGAAAAACTGTGACCCTGGCAGAGAGCTTCCAGGGACTTGAAAAGAAAATCCTATGGCAACATGGCACTCAGAAAAAATATAGTCACACAATGTGAGACATGATACAATCAAACAAGTAAAATGATTGAAGTCCATATGATATGAAGGGCAATGGTAGAAATATAAATATGGGATCCCTTACACAGGACACGGCCGCCTCTGGCTGTAGTCACTGACACTGGCATGGGGTCTTTCATGAAGTGAGTCACTGCCCCTGATGTGGGATGTTTAACAAAGTGCAAACAAATCTGAGCTTCACCACTCCTCTCAACAAGGTGCAGGGGAGTCTCTGCTCCACAACACCTCCTCCTCCCTCCCTCACTGAACTTGGGGTCTGCATAGTTGCTTCTCTTTCTCTTCCAACTAGTTGCACCACTACCAGCCAGAAAAATGGGAGAAGAAGGGAAAAAGAAGGAATAGGAAGAACCCTCCTCATCTGACTTTTTAAAAAAGTGATTGTGGAGGTGCCCAACTAGCTCAGCCCCAGAAGTGAGTCTCGCTCAGAGCTGGGAAGAGATTCAAGCAACTTCTTACAGGAACCGTCTTTACAGCCCCTTCCCCATTACCAGAAACAGCTCTATGTCAAACTATGACATGCCTGGTGATGTCATTAATGTTTACAAATACCTAAAGGGTGGATGTTAGGAGGATGAAGCCAGGCTGTTCTCAATGATAGTCAATGATAGGACAAGGGGCAATGGATACAAGCTGGAACATAAGAGATTCCAAAGAAATACAAGGAAGAAGGGCTGTCCAGATGGATTATTGAGTCTCCTTCTTTGGAGATGTTTCTGTGTGTCCTGCTCCTGCTCTGGCAGGGGGATTGGACTAGGTGATCTTCTGAGGTCCCTTCCAGCCCTTGGGAGTCTGTGATTCTGTAAAAAGAATGTTCTTCATGTTTCTCCTTAGTTCAATTGCCAGTCCTGTGTATGGGGAGAAGAAGCAGTGAGTCACAGCAAGGCATAAAAATGTCTTTTTGTGGGGCATTTGCAGGACTATGACACTCATTTTTGCCCTCTTCTTGAAAAACAGAGGCCTGTAGCACCACATGAAAACATGCCTTTGTTCATACACACGACATGCATGTTATCCATGCTTTTACTATTTACCAAAGCTGTAAATGTAGAGCAGCATCCATTGTGTAGGTAGTTCATTATTGCTCCTTCAGGCTTCTGAGACAGGTACCCGCTGTTTTCACAGGGTTTGAATGTGTAACCCTTAAATTAATATTTTTTCCCTTACGTTAGAACTTTACGTGGCAAGTAAAAGTGGAATACCTTCCTGATTAAAAACCACAAGCACTTTCTATAGCTAATTTACTTTTACAAAATAAAATTAATATAAGTATCTACTATTCTCCATGTCAATAAACTGAAACTTTAAATTCAAGCAGCCAGTCCTTACTGTAAGCAAAAACCATGTCAACAGTTCATTCAGTCCTTCAGAATAAAAAGCTTTATTGAAATTTATAGTACCTGCTGCTTGATGAAGAATGAAAGGAAAAAATGAGAGTTAAATTCCCATTATAAAAAGGATCTCGCATTTTTTTAGTCAAAATTCACCCATATTAATCTATGTCATTGAAGTCCATCATGCTTTAAGGTATATATGTTTGAAAAATACTTTTAAAATGTAAAGAAAGAGATAACTAGGTTAACTTAAAGAACAAAAGAAATAGAGGACAGACAATTGTCATGGGATCTGTGAGACTATTAATGATTTTAATGGACACACAAAAAAAATCTTTGGGTATCTTTAAAGGTAGTGTTTGTGCTTACTAACTTTTCTTCTTTACCTTGTCATAATGAGATTACAGGCGATGTGAGCGAACCCTTTAATCACACACTGCCTAACAATTCCCCCTTGTTTATTATGAACAATAAGAGGACAATCCCAGTCAATTAATCTCTAGTTTGTTTTCAGGTTCATATTAAGAATATTCTTAGTGACCACACTCTAAATGTTCAAAAATGACAGATGTCAGGGGCTGGATACTTGGCTACAAATGCACACAGCTTTCATATTATTGCAAATACTCTGTTACTTACAGTGATCAAAGATTCAAACATCTGTATAAGACTTGCAGTGCATATTTTCATGAGACTGAACATTTCACCTAATTTCTGCTTGTTACTGAATGATCCAGCCATGTAAATTATGCCACAGTTTCATTTAACATTTTACAATATAGACACAGTCTCTTGAGACTGCAATCGTAAAAATACTTCAACTAGCTAATATCATCTAAACCCACCTCAGCAATGTACTTTTTCCAAATATCCAATGATATCAACTCAGAATTAAAATAACATCATTTCTGCCTTTGCTTTCCAGCTTCTCCTCTCTCAAAGGGCTCAAAACAAGCAAAAATCCTCTCACATCCTTTGATTACAAGTTTGCTTTGATTTTGTCCTTATATTTTCTCTATGCATGAGTCCAAGTAAGATGTGGTTCCACTTAATTCCATTACAGTGGCTAATTAGACAACAACAATCAATAAAACCCCAGAATCGTTCTGGCATACTGCACTTGAAATAAGAGGCAGCCAAACAGCAGCTATGACAATAAATTTAGAGATGGGAAATCGTTCCTGTGTTTCAGTTCCTCTTGTATTAAAGCAAATAACAGTTGTGTGTTCACTCTATTCATTTTCTAGAAAGTATGCAATTACAGGCAGTGCTGTATTGGATAGAGGAAAGAAGAAGAGCTAAACATCTCGCTGTGATTTGCCGGATGGTTGTATTACTCTCAAATAAACACATTTCTAAAATAAGATTAAACAGATATATGTATACAGAGCTATAGTTGATCTCTCTCAGCATTTGGTTGACAAATACATGTTCAACCTGCTTACATTCTAAGAAGATCAGAAACTGTTTTGCTATACTTAACAGAACACCAAACTTATTACCACGCTAATTATGAACACATCTTGCCATCAGCTGAAAGTGGAAAGGGGAGGCTGGCCCTACTTCTGCATGATGTTGCAGACCCATCACCATAAGGTAGGGTGGAATGAGACCAGACTTTGTGTCATCACTCAGTAGATGAAGTCTGAGGACACGATTCACCTCGTGCTCCTATCTCCTCAGGTAAGAGTATACTTCAGGAAGGTAAAGCCAAGAAAAACCACATGGCTGACTGCCTTCAAAATGATGAAGAACTGAAAATGTCTACCCCAGCAGATATACTTGAGGAAGAATAAATGGCCACTGTGGGTTTTTGTGAGAAGGACTTTATTGTCAACAACTATGTTGGCGGTTTGCACAGAGTTAGAGTGGAATGATTTAAAAAAAACTATGAATATATCTGCTATAACACCCAGTTAAACTCCAGCTTTACCTCATTTCACAGAACTGACTGCAGACGATCTGTGCTCAGATACCTCTGAATATAACTGATTTTGCATCATGGCAGCTAGACATAAAGAAACTAAACCCTAGTTACATTCAGCCAACAAGTTGAGCACAAGCAATGGAGGGCACAGAGCAAGGCAGTCTGACCAGTCATCATTAATGTCAATCAGCTCAACTCAGCCTCTATAATCGTACTCAGACACAATAAACTCTCCCAAGACATTCCAGGCAAAGGCAGATTCAAAGGCTACTTTTACCCATAAACCACAAATATTTCAAAGAGTAAAATAATGTAGATGCCAAGTCTTTTGAAGGACTATCGTTTCCCAGCACACATTCTTCCACTAAAGAGCTTTTCATATGTAATATTTACTTAGGGATTTTAGATTTCACAGATGTTTGTCTCTGATACTGTAAAAAGTTTTACTTCCTCTTCCATATTATATTGTGGATACTATAAATTGGATCACTATTTCTTAAAGAAGGATAAATATTCATAGAATCACAGAATGGTTTGGGTTGGAAAGGAGCTTGAAAGTCATCTAGTTCCAGCTTTCTTGACAGATGATAGAATGAGAACTAAATAATTTTGAAGAAGATTCTCCCCTTTACCTCCAGAAATCAACAAGGTATGAAAAATAAAGTAGAATTTGATTCCTTTACTTGACCCTTGCATGAGTTTGTTCAGCATCTTTCATTCAAGTAAACATAAGATCCCTACTTTATTCTTGATCTCTGTTTCTTCTATAAGCAGAACAATTTAAGAGATATAAAGATTTCAGGTACGGGGAAAAAATATTAAAAAGCTTCTGATAAAATTATTGCTACCTGGTACAGTAGTAATATCTTAAGTTTATTTAGTCATAGTTACCTCCTTTGTGAATCAATAGAGCTCTAGTGTCATGTAAGTTAAAGTCAGAAGCATCAGCATTTTCCTAGAACAAAACACAGACACCATGTGTATTTCCATTTTGATGGCGCTATTCCTAATCAAGCTATTCTGTGTCTTAAATATTAATTTCTAATTTACAAGGTTATAGCTATGTTGAGAAAGTTGTCAGAGAAGGGATGTATAGAAAGAAAAGAAATCTTCTTTAGTCACAATTAAAATCTTTGAATATTTTATTCTGTGAAAAATCAATACAGGAGATGAGTATTGTATTGCTTTCTGGAAGCACTGAGTTTCAAGCCTAGACATCTCCTATAAAGCAGACACTGTACAGTAATTTTATCACAAAACATATGGTAGGATGGTGGTGCAATCATTAAGGAATCTGTTTTAGTAAAACAAAAAAAAAAAAGGAGGAATGAGGGGACTGAAATATGAAAACCATTTTAAGCATGGAAATAATTTCTGTCAGCATGTGGTGCCATATGAAATGGAAACTCATTTATTATTAGTATGACTATTGCCCTCTGGTACAAGTCAACAAACAACTGAGCTATCATGACTTGGATATCATAGTTTTAGTTCAAATATAAAGTGTGGACATTTTTAAAAGAAAATGTCTATATTATCTTATTCAAACTTTAATTTTAAACCTATAGACTATATTTATGTGAAATGCAGCATAAGTGAGACAGACTTTCATAATTTTTAAGCATGTAGAATATGATAGCTCAAGACTAGTCCAATGTCTTGACATTCATTCAAACCACTGGCTAAAGCAGAACTTTACCATTCTGTGATTCTAGGATTCTATGATTTTAGGTTTCCAGTTGTCCTGGCTTTGGCTGAGGTAGGATTAATTTCTTCACAATAGCTACTATGGATTACACAGTAGCTGTATTTTAGATTTGTACTGAAAACAGTATTGAAAAGTCAGGAATGTTTTGGTTACTGCTGAACAGTGATTACATAGAGTCAAGCCCTTTTCTGTCTCTCACCCCACTCCACCACTGAGTGGACTAGGGGTGCACAAGGAGCTGGGAGGGGATGCAGCTGGGTCAGCTGACCCCAGCTGATCCCAACTGACCTCAGAGATATCCCACACCATATGATATTGTGCTCAGCAGATAAAGGGGAAAGATGAAGGAAAGAGAGAATGATAGGAGTGATGATCTTTGCTTCCCAAGTAACTATTACAAGTGCTTGAGTCCTGCTGTCATGGAGATGGCTGAACACCTGCGTGCTCATGGGAAGTGAGGAACTAATTCTTTGGTTTGCTTTGCTTGCATGCACTTCTTTTGCTTTATTTATTGAACTGTCTTTATCTCAACCCACAAGTTTTCTTATTTTTTATTTTTCTGATTCCCTCATTCCAATGGTGAGGAGTGAAAGAACAGCTGTGTGGGGCTTAGTTGCTGGCTGAGATGAAACCGTGACATCAATGAATAGATATCTTAGTGCAATGATTATGATATAGCTGTAAAGTGACTGTGAAATTTCTAAAGGTAGTCTTCACTTATCTATTTTACTATATTTTCTGTTATTGTGTCAGAATGCCTCACAATCTTCAGCATATAGTAGAATAACAAAAACGAAAAGGTCCAGAAAAGGCCTTACGAGATCACTTAGACTGCTCCATTACAAAGACAGGATCCACTGTATCTGTGTTATTTCTGACATGTTTGTCTTAAAAGTTCAAAGATGAAGCTTCCTCATCCCTCCTATATAGTTTAAATAAATGTTTAGCTGCCCTTAAACTGAAAGGGATTTTCGTACTGCCTAACCAAAAAATACTTCATGGCAATATAGCTTTTTCATATCCTGTCTCCAATGATTAGAGAGAACAGAATTTGTTCTTCTTTGTGTCAGCTTTTTATGTATTTCAAGGTAGTTATTTCTTCCTTAGAATGAAGAAATTCAGTTCTTTCATGCTGCACTCAGGTCATGTTCTGTAGCCTTATGGTCAGACTCATTGCTCTTCTCTGGATCATCTTGGAGGGCAATGTCTTGAATTAAATATAGCTGAGGTCTGTCCCAAGATAAAATGAATGACTCCATGTATTTGACATTATATATACCTATATATACCTTTTTTTTTTTTTTTTTNTAGGATTCTATGATTTTAGGTTTCCAGTTGTCCTGGCTTTGGCTGAGGTAGGATTAATTTCTTCACAATAGCTACTATGGATTACACAGTAGCTGTATTTTAGATTTGTACTGAAAACAGTATTGAAAAGTCAGGAATGTTTTGGTTACTGCTGAACAGTGATTACATAGAGTCAAGCCCTTTTCTGTCTCTCACCCCACTCCACCACTGAGTGGACTAGGGGTGCACAAGGAGCTGGGAGGGGATGCAGCTGGGTCAGCTGACCCCAGCTGATCCCAACTGACCTCAGAGATATCCCACACCATATGATATTGTGCTCAGCAGATAAAGGGGAAAGATGAAGGAAAGAGAGAATGATAGGAGTGATGACCTTTGCTTCCCAAGTAACTATTACAAGTGCTTGAGTCCTGCTGTCATGGAGATGGCTGAACACCTGCGTGCTCATGGGAAGTGAGGAACTAATTCTTTGGTTTGCTTTGCTTGCATGCACTTCTTTTGCTTTATTTATTGAACTGTCTTTATCTCAACCCACAAGTTTTCTTATTTTTTATTTTTCTGATTCCCTCATTCCAATGGTGAGGAGTGAAAGAACAGCTGTGTGGGGCTTAGTTGCTGGCTGAGATGAAACCGTGACATCAATGAATAGATATCTTAGTGCAATGATTATGATATAGCTGTAAAGTGACTGTGAAATTTCTAAAGGTAGTCTTCACTTATCTATTTTACTATATTTTCTGTTATTGTGTCAGAATGCCTCACAATCTTCAGCATATAGTAGAATAACAAAAACGAAAAGGTCCAGAAAAGGCCTTACGAGATCACTTAGACTGCTCCATTACAAAGACAGGATCCACTGTATCTGTGTTATTTCTGACATGTTTGTCTTAAAAGTTCAAAGATGAAGCTTCCTCATCCCTCCTATATAGTTTAAATAAATGTTTAGCTGCCCTTAAACTGAAAGGGATTTTCGTACTGCCTAACCAAAAAATACTTCATGGCAATATAGCTTTTTCATATCCTGTCTCCAATGATTAGAGAGAACAGAATTTGTTCTTCTTTGTGTCAGCTTTTTATGTATTTCAAGGTAGTTATTTCTTCCTTAGAATGAAGAAATTCAGTTCTTTCATGCTGCACTCAGGTCATGTTCTGTAGCCTTATGGTCAGACTCATTGCTCTTCTCTGGATCATCTTGGAGGGCAATGTCTTGAATTAAATATAGCTGAGGTCTGTCCCAAGATAAAATGAATGACTCCATGTATTTGACATTATATATACCTATATATACCTTTTTTTTTTTTTTTTTTGGTGCAGTATGGTGTTATAGCCACTGGCCCATAAGCCTTATTGCCTCCTGAATCCTTACTAGGTAAATTGCATCAATGTGCAAAAAATGTTGAAAAATCATGACTACAGAGAAGTCAAGAGGATCTCCTCACTCTTCATACTGATAGAAAAAGATCTTCACTAGTGATGAGTCACCATTGAGTACAGAAATTTAAGTGCCTTTCTGCTGCTCACACACCTGTACTTAAACCACAGGATTTCTTTCCTTTTGTCTATTTCTGTATTCCTTCCTATACTCCTTACTTCCTC
Source organism: Urocolius indicus (assembly GCA_013401255.1). Classification (NCBI taxonomy): domain Eukaryota; kingdom Metazoa; phylum Chordata; class Aves; order Coliiformes; family Coliidae; genus Urocolius; species Urocolius indicus. Next base: position 777,019 of record WBNH01007505.1, read on the forward strand.
ACTTCAGGAGTTACTTTTAAAATACTGATTGTGATTGTGATTATGGCTTCAGACTTATCTCTTAGGTTGAGTGGCATACAAAGCAGTCTGTCTCTTTCCAAACTGCTTGTAAAAAGCTTTACTTCCCTATTACATGATTAATGGCATCACATATGTAATACTAGCCCTAGATATTTGTAACTCAGAGGATTCCTGAGCTGGAAAAGTTTTCTGTGTCTACAGTAAACTTCAGCAGGTTAATATTTCATTAATTTGTCTGGATTCCTCTTGAGCTCAAGTAGACTCTTAATAGGAGTAAAATTTGGTGGCAACGTGTTCAGCATGTGTATATTACATCTTCTTTTATTTTTCTTTCCCTCTCTTTCTTCTTTTATTCCATCTTTGGTGTGTTCTAGCTCATATACTGGAAGAGATATTTAGAATCTACTTTCTAATAATTTTCTTCAGACCATTACCTTTCCAACTTTGCCAGAAGAGGGCCAAGCTGCTAATAAGTCAAGGTCAAGAGTGAACTTTTAATTGAAGTAAAGCTAAGAGATGTAGAATACAGTCTACTTTTCTGTGACTCATCCACTGTGGATAAAGTCACTAAAATTCTACATTCCTAAAGAAAAAATGGGACAGATAAAATTGTAATAATATAATGAGATGGTGAATAGATGGAATAAGTGGAGTGTCATGTTTTCTAATTCCAGAAGAAAAGAATATTTAATTTCTACTTCATATATTTCCACATATAATCTAATAAATGTCAAACTATTTGTAGTGGGATGGGACCATGTTTTGAATTGTTAGAACAAGGTATAATAGCAAAAATGGTGGAAGAATGAGATTTCAAAACGATCACTTGTATAGAAGGACATAATTTTAATTGCAAAAATATTTCCTTTAAATCATACACAGCTGCTCTATGCTATTCAAAGCTTTTTTTTTTTTTTTTTTGGAACATAAAACATAAGAGAAAACAAAGAATTACTGCCCGAGGGAGAAGAATTTTACTTTTACACTTAAAGCTAGAGGGCATGACTACATTTTCAAATCTCTATCAAGTAAATTCAAATTTGCTGAAGGACGTGTTTCAGGTTGTAAAAGCTCTCAGATATTCTGCCTATGTAGCATATACAAATGAAAAAATAGGAAGAGTTTCTTAGCTGACTCCAAATGAAAGATAACTTTTAACAGGAAGATATAAGCATCAAACTCTAACTTGAAAGAGACGCTAGAGGAGGACTTATTTAATCTCAGAGAGAAATAATTGGAGAGTACTGATTACAGGTGATTTCCAAATTGGTCAAAAAAACCCGACACATCCAGAAAGATCAGACAACACTTGAAATCTCCTGACATCAACCATTTAGATTGATGGCTCATAGTTAGTTTATTGTCAACCAGGACTCCCAAGTGTCTCTCTGCAGAGCTGCTCTCCAGCAGTTCGACCCCCAGTCTGTACTGGTGCATGGAGTTGTTCCTTCCAAGATGCAAGACTTCGCACTTGTCCTTGTTGAGCCTCATGAGGTTCCTCTCTGCCCAACTCTCAAGCAGACATTCAGTACTTCAGCCTTCTTTGCATCCTCAGTCACCAGGGCATCCTCTGTGTTTAGCTGCAGGCCCACTTTCCCCCAAACTTCCTTTTGCTGCTGATGTACCTGAAAACCTTTACTTCCCTGAGCAGGATCAATTACAGAAGGGCTTTAGCCTTCCTGGTTGCACCGCTGCATGCTTTGGCAATGTTCTTATATTCTTCTCAAGAAATCAGGCCCTTTTTTCACCTCTCATAGATGGCTGCTTTCTCCTGAGTTGCCCCAGCAGAACTTTGTTCATCCATGAGGTGTCCTGCCTCAATTTCCCACTTTTCTACTGTGTGGGGACACACTGATCCCAGGCTTGGAGGAAGTGGACTAATAGTACAGATACCTTGGTGAATTATCCTTGTGAATAAGGAGTAATCAGCCAAAGAATGTTTATCAGCTTTGATCAGAAAGATTAACTTGTACTAAACTTGCACAATCAGAGCTTGATGGTTACCAAAAGCCCTTTGAAACTGATGTGTATCTGCTGTGATAATGATGCAGATGTGTTCTTGTACATGGGGAAAGAAAAAGAATTTATAAAAGAATAGGACCGGATGACCAGATCACTGATTGATAGAAAAAAGCAATGTTCACATGAAATGTTGCAAAATAAAATATTAAAAATGTATGTATCGTATCAGTGATTAGAAGTGAATATTATGTTCTCGGTTTGTTATATTTGCCTGAATACAAATAAGGAGAGAAAAGAGAGTTCCTTTCTGCACAAGCTTTTACATCCAGTGAAAAAACGAACAAATTTATAGCAGTGACCTTGCTCTACCTGAATTCTTTTTAGAAGAAGGAAAAATTCTTTCTCAGCTTGCAAACACAGTGTTTAGAAAAGTAATATATGATCTAAAAGAAACTGAAGAAAGCTATGTTCAAATGAGGAAAGATGTGTGAACAAGTAGTCAAACAGTGGAAAAGAAGAAAAAAAGACTAGAAACTGAGAAGATAGTAGCTGATTCTGTCAAGAAATGCTTTTGCCTAAATTTTTGGCCTAACTATTGTACATAGTTATCTTCTTTTTCTTTTAACATTACAGTTACTTGCTATTTTTAAATTTAAATTAAAAAAAAAAAAAACGAGAGGGAAGAAAATCCCAGCAAGAGCTCTTTCTATTGCTGTTCTTTTATCTTTTTCTCCATATATTTTGTGAGTTTGGTTTTGTACTACTGCAGTAGTTCTGAATTTTAATGATAAAGCATTTGACTTAAACCCAACGTGTGCAATAATAGGCTTAGTTACTCAGTACTTGTCCAGAATCTCTGAGAATTTCAAATCTTAACATCTTTGGAACCAGCACATATCTTATCCTCAGGATAAAATAAATAAAAAATTTTAACAAATTTAAAAAAAGAAAGAAAATATGCCACAACAGGGAAGTTTTTAATTGATTTTAAAACCCTTTAACCAGGAAAGACTGATTTAATAATAATGGGAAAAAAAAACCCACACCAAAAAAACAAAAGAAAAACAAAAGAAACTGAAAAGTAAAAATGGAAAAATTGTATTATGAGAAGAAGGTTCTATATCTAGCTAACAGGCCAAATAGTGTGCTGCCATTCAAGAGGATCTCAAGAAGTTGAATAAATGGACCGTCAGGAAGCACATGAAGTTCAATACAGGGAAGTTCCATGTTGGGCCTCTGAGCAGGAATAATCTCAGGCGTCATGACAGATTGGGAATAGTTGACTGAAAGGTAGCTCCTCAGGGAAAGATCCAAAGGATTGTGGTGGACAATAAGTTGAGTATGATTCAGCAATGTGCCGTTGCTACAAAGGAGGCAAATGGTATCCTGCTCCCAATATGTTGTGATGCCTGGGATTGATCCTCTCTGGGAGGCAAGGCTTTGCTATTCCCCTTGATGAGCTTCATGAGATTTCTGTCAATCCATTTCTGCAGCCATGAAGGTCCCTCTGCATGGCAGCATGACACTCTTGTCTATTGTTTCTCCTGGTAACAAAAGTAGGTGCTTTTTTTTTCCTGATATTGCTTCATCTTGGAATCTCAAGGAATTTAAGGCACTTGAGGCAAAATGCAGCACTCTCCTCTTTGCAGCAATCTCTTTTGGCTAGCTCTAAAGCAGGTTCTCACACTGTATGTTAGACATACTCTTAGGCATGCCAGATTACATGCAGAGATTTGATGTTTACACATTTATTGGCAGAGGCAACATTTCAAAGAGCTAAAACTAATTGCATTTATTCTGTAGGAGATTAATATCCACTTTGACTACTGGAAATTATTTTTTTAGACAAAAGAGAAAAAACACTGGAGCCAAAATGTGAACCAAATTATATAAACTCTTTTTTCTCCATCTGTTGTCTGACCAGTTTTCTTGAAGGTTTTCTTCATCCCATATACAGAAGCAGGTGTAGCTGAGGAATTTACCTGGAGGCAGTCCCCGTCTGTCTGCACCCAGACCACAGCCTGCCATAGCCCTCCACCTAGTTATAAGGTCAAGGTGGAGAAGTTGGCTGACACCTGTCCCCAGCAATTTAAAGTTGAGTATCCCCAATAACTGTGGGTTCTTTTGCACAATAAGCAGACCTTTCATTAGCTCTAATAAGTTACTAAAACAATGTTATATAGAAAACAGTACAAAGATTACAAACAACAGTGTCAATGCTAATTAGAGTTAGCCAAGATTTTCTCACTCATACAGCTAAGGAAGCGTTTGGAAAATATCATGTTCTCACAGCAGATTATTTGCTTTAAAAAGTGTGAAACATCAAAGCGAAATAAAATAATAGTTCCATACAACAACTGCAAGATGCAAGAGCTTCAGATAATATATCATCTTTTCTGCCTGAAAAGGATTGCAGTAAGGATGCATGCAAAAATGCATTCTACTATGCTGTCTATTATCAAGCTGTTACTCTGCCTCTTCTGAGATGTTTCTTTATTTTTCATAAGAAAGCATTTAAAATATATATATTAAATAAAAGTGATTTTCTTTAAATAGCATACAAATCCCTAGAATTAAAAATATTATTAACTGAAAAAAATGTTATGCCTCGTCAAGGCTTGAAACACTGCCTTTTTTATGAATGTAGCTTTTCCCTCTTGTTGTAGGCTATAAGATTGATTCAGAAGAGAGTAAAAATTTTCTGATTGCGATACTTACTGCCTGATGCAAATTGTACTTTCTTAAACATATTACTATTTATATGTAGATCTCTCTTCAGTGTGATGGTTCTGTACAAATAATAAAAGAGGCATTTTACTATCTATGTTGGTATTCACCTAGGAAGGAAGCCTTTTCAGGTGTTCCAAAAGCTCTCATATATATGTGCCCTAAATATAATACTCGTGTGAGTAATTTCAGGAATTCTTGGTCTCTCTGAAGAACACCGAAGCAATTTTGAGAGGATAAATGGAAGTCAGTGGGAGGGACCCATAGATTTAGATGAATATCTGTTTGACAGGAGCATGTGTACAGGTTTCTTACTATTCCTATAAGAGAAGAGGCAAGACAGTGAAAAGTATGTTACACTCAATATGTGAATAAGCTATTTGTTTGCTTTTTTAGTCTTGTTTTTCCTCTAGTATTTTGCATCAGGAATGCTAGTTGATTTACTGTTTAGAAATTCCTAAAGAAGGGAAGCACAAGTAGCTGAAATGTAGACATTGCTAGAAGTTTCCTCTTTGTTTCTGACTCTCTGCCTATGAAACATGACAAGAGTAATACTTTGCAAGAACAAACATTTTCCCTTTGTGTTCTTGGTTACCCCATGCCAAATAACTCAGACCTTTGGGCTGTGGTTACTAGTTTTCATTTATATTTATTTTCTGCTTTTTGTGTGTGTGTGTGTGTGTGTGTGCACGTTTCTGTGGTATTTTGGTTTGTTTTCTATTTAACCTGACAGAAGAGTGGCAGACACATCAGTCAGCTTTAACAAGGTCTGTGATTGCTCAAAGCCATACTCTTTGGCAAGCCTAACAGGATAGGAAAAGCGAGTCTTAAGATGTGTGTAGACATCAGAAGTTCGAATCATGTGTCAGATTTTGTCATCTGAATAAACAGGGAAGCTGAGCTGGCATGGAAACTTCTAAATCTCTGGCTTTGGGGATGCAAATCAGTAGGATATGTTGAGACTGACAATCCTCAAGTCAGTTGAGCAGTAGGATCCTGTTGTCATCTTTTGTGAACTTTTGTTAGATCTCTGGAATATGTAGTGTGTATCCTGTGACTCTTGGATGTCTAAAGATTTAATGATTAGTTGTTGAGATCAGGAAGATTGGACACATTTTTGTTATAGGAGCACTAATCACTGTAAACCAACATGTTACCATTTATTTTCACAAATGAATGTAGTGCAACTTGAGTGTACTATTCTGGACAGCTAATTTAAGGGTGGGTTTTTTACACTATCTTACTTCTTTACTTGAGGCCATGGCTTGAGCTAATAAACACTACATGAAAGGCCATTTTCATATTGTTCCTTTCAGAGTTTACTAGAAAGCTTTGAGAAAACTCATTATGAAGGGTTATATGTTTGAGTTACTTATGATTTTACTCTCATTTGGAAAGGTTTACTGTGGTTTGTATTTCCACTGATGCTTTCTTTTAGTAATGTGGTGGAAAATGGAAGACAAGGTCACCGAGAGGAACTGGGATTGTTTAGAGCCTGTAGATGGCATTCTGACATTACTGCATTTTTATCCACTTGTTCTGGACATATCAAAAAACATGAACTACCAGGAGGTCATAAAAGTGTATAGCAGTAGTGTCACACCTGATGAAACTACATGACTGCCAATGAGTAACATCTAAATTGCTTTAAAAAAAGAGAAAAATCAGTGTAACTTTTAACTGCAGTTCAATGTAGTGAGTGAATGATATACAACCTATGAGTAATGTACCGAGTAATGCAATCTAACTGTTTGTCAGGAGAACTTGTCCATGGTTTTAGTCAACTAAGATTAGCAATTGGCAAATCAAAACTGGAAGTCATTGTGTAGTCAACAGTGGAAAAGGACAATATATGCCTTAGGGCCTTAATAGTACTGGCATATAGAAAACAGCATGACCTGGCTGCACCACACTGTTGGTAATATGCCTTGGAAGTACCAAAGATATGTCACTTGAAAGGAATATCATTGCAACTATTTCTTTTTCTCAGAATCCAAGATAGAAAATGAAGATGAGCTAAGAGTGAAAATATATACTTAAGGACTTGTAAGATTCTGTGAATCAAGTTTCAGGTCAATAGTCTGTAACAAATTGTCTGTTCCAGGGGTAGACAAGCTAGTGCATTACAACACAGAAGCCACACTATATTTTAAAATGTTTGTGAAAATGAGATGAGATCTACCAGGATACATAAAAAGTATTTAACACATTAAATCAGTAGAATCTTTCTGAGATTAACCTATTCTTTCTTTTTAAAGGAGATAATTATCTTTCAGTAGAGATTAACTACAATTAAATTACCTTCAGTATGCACAGTAAACTCCGGAACAATCGTTGTGATCTGAGATGAAAATTGTATTGTAGAGTTATTTAAAGCATAAAGCTTTCTTGAATGTTCCAAGTATGTTTACATCTCACTAACACATATCAAAAATATCTTACTACAGTGTTAATAGTTTAAATAGTAAGCAGTATTATGTTATGAATGTCATGTATGGCTGGAAAGTAATGGAATTGCATTCCAGATGTCAGAAGAATTAAATAATTCAGTTGATTCAGAAACCAAACAAAACTCTCTTAATCATAGCAGTGCCATTATTGTGAAAAATATGACATCTCACTTAAGTTCAGTGTCCATTCATTGGAAGCTGTATTTATATTGCATATAGGCATTTGTCTATATGAAATAAGAATATTTTGATCTTTCCACATGAGATTTTGACAAGAATGTTTTTACCTTAATTGTCTTTTTTTTCTTTTTTTTTTTTTTGATGTAATTTGAACTGTGGTCTGGTTAACATTGTTAACTGGTTAATTCCTGCTTAACACAGAAAGAACTACAGCAGTGCACTCTGCAGAGGCATGAACTCATTAGAATGGAGAAAATCGCCATCAGGAGAGGTGTCAGTAACATGTTTCTGTACAACAGTGGCACAGTCCATCCTCCATTCATTACAGTTGTCTAGTCAGAATGCTGACTAGGTAGAGCAGTACCTACTCTGTCTTAGGAGCTTTTTTGTTTTTTTGGTACTTAGCTCTGTCTGTCTTCCACATGAGATAAAACATTAATTCCTATGTGAACAGTCATAAATCTTGGGCAATATTATCCTGGCTACATTCATTACGGTTTCTTTTGAGGGCTAATAGATTAGCAATATATTTATTCACTGAAAGTATGAGATAGAAGTAGGGTGAAGGGAAATGAATACTCAAAAAAAAAAAAAAAAGATATTTTATTTTGCTGATCTTACTATATTTAAGTCTTTATCTTTAAAAGCCTGTTTTGGATATTTGATTCATTTGAAGAAAACTGGTTTGAAATGTATGGTACAATTTTCTTCTTAGACAGAAGGCTAGTGAATCTTTTGCTGTGATAAATGGAGTTTATCTGACTGATGGATAGTAACTTTTTATCTAAGCATGGTGACAGTGTCTTAATGTTAAGTTTCTTTTGGTGCTACTTAGCTGAAATACAGCTGAGGTTTGAGATCCTGATCTGGCACTGAACAACACAACTTCTCTGCTATTTACAAGGCTCTTCAAGTTAATCAGCAGAGGACAAGCCATACAAGTTAAAATCTAATCAAAAGCAAAAACCATTTTCCTATATCAGATACAACTGTAACAAATAGTATACACCAAACAGTATATAATAGTTCTTCAATACTCATACATGTCTAGCTGACTTCAGTATTCACTGCTATGAGCATTCACCACTCAATTTGTTTCTGCATAGATTCTGATGCTAATTTTATTACCTCTCTAAGAGTGTGTTTTCATTTAGAACAATGAAGCGGGCATTTGTGAATGAGTCATTCATAATTAGACTGAGGTGTTTTTGCTGTGCTTCTAATAACAGACATGGCAAATAAGATGTTTTCTAATAATTATAAGGAAATAATCCTGATAGTTTCTTGATCATGCTGGAAACCATTGAGAAACTGAGGAGAACAAGGTCCATCTTAAATTACTACTGCTACTTTTAATGCTAAATTACTTAAATCACTAGTAATACCTCAGATGTTCTGTCATTCTTCAGGCTATAGCAATTTCTTCTTAAAGTGCACAGTGCTATCTGCAGCCTAGTGATGTGTAGTCTAGAGATCTGTCTGGTAGGGGAAAAATCTCAGCTACTGCTACTCAGTGATGGAAGTTGTAATGAATGGCAGAATTTCCACTGACTGGTATGGATGTCATTTTGTTTTTGGAAGTGAGTGGTTGTGACTATGCAACTCTTTTAAGAAAAATGTTTCTTCAGGCTTAACCTGCCCTGGAACTATTTTAGTATCTTCTACTACTTTATGATGCTGTACTTTCTGATACTTTCTGATCTGAGTCCACTCTGACTTGCTAGCCTGTTTATTGCATTTTCTTTCCAAAGCACTTCTCCACCACCATAACCAGTCAGTCTTGCACAGGAATGGGGGATTGGAGTCCTTGAAATTAAAGATGCTTTACTGTAAAGTCTCTAAAAGCAGCAAAATTCATTAACTGCCTCTTTACCTCCCCCATCACAGCTCATGTATGGTGTGTGGGCCTTGACTTTCCAAAGCAACCCTCAGATCTGTAACCACACTGAGCAGTAAAAAATGTGTGATAAAATAACATTATCTAAATGTTATTAAAGAGGAGAAGGATGCAATTTTCTGTGCAGAGATGTATCAGAATCTCTCAGCCAGCACATGTTTGCAGACACCAAGGGAAAGAAACAAGTTCTGCGGACTGCTGGTGACACTTGCATAACATAGGACCTAATGCATCCCTTGGCTATGGACCCATTAAAACTGCTGTTGGACACAGGAAAACAGATCCTTCAGGCTTTCAACAACATGTTAATTTTCAATACATGCACCAAGCCCTTTCTCCTGAAAGTCCTGACTGCAAATTGCAGACTTCCCTGAAACTCATTCCTGAATAAGATAAGGAAGCACTGAAAGACAGTGTATGTAACAAGTTTGTCGTTCTTTAGAGATATAATTATTTTCATTAGAAAGTAGAATCCCAGAATGGTTGAGGCTGAAAAAACATCTGAAGGTCATCTAGTCCACCTCCACTGCTCAATTAGGGCCATGTAGATCTGCTTTCTCAGGAATATCTCCACCATTTCTTTGGGCAACCTGTGTTAATGCTCAATCACCCTCACTGTATTTTTTTGTAGAGGTAAGGTGGCACAAATCACAGTGACTCCAAACAAATCCCATTTATGGTAAATAATTGCATTAGATATATAGAATCTGTATTTTATGTTAAAGTGGTTTATATTCTTCTTTCTAAAGACACTTTCAAATTTTTTATTAACACTATGATCATTTTACCTTTGAGAATGGAATCTGGCACATTCATTTTCAGGTCAAGAGTGTTTTATTAGTGAGAGGTTTTGGTGAGTTTATTTGGGGTTTTTGTTGTTTGTTTGGTGTGGTTTGTGTGGGAATTGTTTTGGTTTTTTGTTTTGTTTTGTTTTGTTTTTAATGAGCAATACACTTCAAATTAGAAAGAGTAAAGATAATATTTTTGTGATAATTCCTAAAATAAATTGTCATATTTGTTTAACAGTCCTCAAATTCCTGTCTCAAGGGGCATGTTAAGTACAAATTCGGCAAGGACATATGTTTGTGTCACAGAAATCATAGAATCATAGAATGGTAGAGGTTGGAAGGGACCACTCCAATCACCCTGCAGAAGCAGGTCGATCTAGATCAGGTTGCACAGGAACAAGTCCAGGCGGGTCTTGAAGACCTGCAAGAAAGGAGACTCCACACCCTCCCTGGGCAGCCTGTGCCAGGGCTCCCTTAGCTGAACAGTAAAATAGTTTTTTTCTTATGTTTAAATGGAACTTTTTGTGTTCCAGATTCATCTCATTACCCTTTGTCCTGTTGCTGTACAGACATCTTAGGAAGGAAGCTGCCTGGGTGAAAAAAACTTTTTTTTTAACCTCTTTTTTTTTTTTTTTTTTCCAAGTTAAGTTATAAATTATTTTTCCTACCAAAGCTTCTCTGGAAACATTTTGTACATTGCCAAAATATCAATAGAAATGAATGTCGAAAAACCCACTTTCTTTGTAGTCTAAGAGAAGAGCATAAAACCATTCCAGTTACCATCATTGTGAATTGCTGAAGCAAGAAATGCAGCAAAATTTAAAAATTACTCCTGCCACATTCTGCTGTACTTAATGCTTCCTCCTGTCCTTCTCTTTGGTGGTATCACAGTGGGAAGATGCATCTCCATATCCTAACCCCTTGATGAGAGAACAAGAAGGAGACAGGCAGACAAGAAGGGATTCATCTATGTTAATTGGCCTGAGCTGTCTTTACAGATTGTGAAGAGAGACTGGCACTGGCACTGTGAATTAATTTGATTTGACTTTAAGTTAAAAAGTTGAAATGACTTGAACACTGTGTAGGTTATTTTCCAAAGATTTTGAGAATTTAGCAGACCTTTTGCCATTCACTGATAAAAATTTGGTTGCTGTGGGAGGCTAACATTTATAGTCTTATAAAATAACCAGTAAATTCCTGAGATTTACTATTGCAACATGGACAAAAATTTATGGAGAAGCAGAAAAGTGTCCTAACTTATTTCTATTGAGAGTTACTTTCTTAAAGGAAAAAAGCCCACATACATAGACTAAAAAGGATAAAATAATCCTAATTAATTTTCTTTCCTTCAGCAGACCCAAGAGTTGAAAGAGATTCAACAGAGCTGGATATATTAGGAAACAAAAGGAAGGTAGCATGGGCCTTTTTTAATTAGCTTAAATCAATTTCTATCTGCATGTTTCAGTACATATTTTATTTTATATGTCTGTATGTATTTTATTTTACACAGTTTATAACTGGTATATAAATACATAGAAACATGCAATTTATAAATTATAATTGGTTATACGTGTATCCGCACTGGCATTATCTCATTAATGGTAGTAATTTGGAAGCATTTAACAACAGAATTAGTCATCAGAAAGTACTGGAAATCATAAGCCACATTATTACACTGCATTATTAGCTCTTCACTAATATGATAAAAAATTTCCTGCCTTTAGTAGCTGTAAGGGAAAAGTTGGAATGAACATAAATTTGACTGACCAAACATGGAATCCCAGAAGTATAGGAAGGCAACAGAGTTAGCATTAGAATGCTCTTGCCTCCTGCTATTCAGGGACGGTTAATATCAGCAGGACTGACATGCAAAATCTTTCAGACTTTATTTGCACTCCAATGGAAGACCAGGGCAATTCCTCTCAAGCAGCAAATCCAAAAAGAACAACAGAAAACTGTACTTTTTAAACTATGGAAACAATGCTTTTAGGCCTTCTGAGAATTTTCTTCCCTCTCCTTCATCAACTTTCCAACCATCACTTTCACCTCCAATTGTTTCCTCTGCTGTCATGCTCTTTTTACAAGAGGTGCATGTTTAACCCATTCTCTTTAGAGATGGAAATTTTTTAAATCCACAAGATGAGCTCATTCCAAACACGTTTAATACCATACTCTTTCACAGTAACAGCTGTTCTTCCAGGTTGTGAAATGATCTCTGGTGTTTGCATCTAATAACAACAATTCCACAGTCCACTAATTCCATGTTCTTTTCTGGTATTGTCACCGATATGTTACTTTATTGGTTGGGCATTCTCATTATTCCTTGAGAAACTCATCTGTCTTGTCTTGTTGGACTGGATGGCCTTTTGGAAGGAACTATGTCCTGCTCAGGATGTACAACATCCATCATAATGTGTCTATTGTCTCAGCTGGAGCAGTTAGATGGGTATAAAACATGTATATTTTGTCTACGTTGGAAAACATTCTAAAGACACCAAATAAGATTCTTCAATCCCTGACTATTCCTCAGTATCACACATATAAAAATTATCTTCAGTTAGCACAGCTGTTTCATAATAAGTTCTAATTCTACAAATTGAACTACTTATGAAATATTTTGTAAAAACATATTTCAGAGTCACAATTATCCTACATATATATTCATAGCATAAGTATTTGCTGTTGGTTTGGCAAAGCATACTCAAATATATGTTTGTGTATGATATAGAGTAAGAATAAAAATGTTCATAATATTTTAAAGTGCCTATGGATTATTTTGTCCATTAGTTTCACAACTAATATAGTTGTTGCTTTAGCAACAGGAAATCCACTGCAAACATCTTGCAGATCAAATAGAGTGATTCAAATCAGTTCAAGTCTGATAGATATCACATGATCACTGTTTCTTTCACTGTTTGTAGGCTTATACAAATAGAACATTCATTTTGCTTTTGCTAATGATGTAAAAACGCATCATGCATTGTATATGGGTTGTTGTTCCAATCCCTCATTCCATTTCCCTGGGAGCAGAAAGTCATAGTTCATACCCTTTGAGGCTCGTGATTTCTGCTCAGCCTTCACAATATTCTATATACATCACGTGTCTTGCTTAGAATAATAATCCAGCACTAAATCATCACTATTCAGCTGGTTTGAAATGTAAGTCTGTCATTTCTGCATCTCAGGCCAGTGATGTCATGTAATATAACTTTGGTGGTTTAGCACATGATAGCTAATCTCCTTGGGCTAATTATTCCAGTTCACACCATCTGCATCACCGACTCACTGAAGATGCATGACTATTTCCAGTTGTCTTGTGTCAAGAAAATTATTTTGTTAAACCATAATGAAATTCCTAGGGAAAGAAAGCAAAACAAAAAGCCTCAAAGAAAATAATTTAAGAATACATTTATTATGTGCATAGGGTTCAGTGTTCCATTACTTAGGTACTAGTGAGCAATCTAGAAAGTCAGTTTAGAGTAAAAGTGCTCTTCATATCTGTATCCATGAAGCTGGCTGTCAATGATGTTTTCATTAAGATGGATAAAAATTCTCAGTAAATATTTTGGAAATGTATGGATACTGAAATTGGATTACAATCAATCTAGCTTTTTAATTGATGGCAGAGTAGGAGCTGACTGAGGATATGCTTCCCCACGTAATTTGAACATTTGTTCTGATGAAGGATTTTTTTATGATGAAGAGAGGAAAGGGCAGGAGTCTTTGTGGAGGATATGAACTAGTGGAAGGGTTTCCTTAGAGCTATATATGGAGATTATAATCCAGTATTGAAAAGGATATTTAAGCAAATACAGATTAATTTGATGAAAAATAGACACGTACGTCTAAATTAGTCACCTTAAATGCCTTCTCTTAGAACAGAAGAGGAGAACAGAATGTATTTAATCTTAAATAGTGTCTCTAAAAAAAGGTGAAATGACTCAATTAAGAGACGAATATAAGAATAACCACAGAGCTTTAGGCCAAAGGTTTACCAAGCTGGCATTTTATCTCTGGCTTTCTTGGCATATGAGACAACGTAGCCAGGAAGGTGGTTTATCCAGAGTGAGACTCCTGCACCCTGGGTATGCTGGTTCTTCTGACCTCATCAAATAGAGGAAACTCAGGTGCACATTCTGTGATGAAGAGGAACTGTGCTTATGTCTTTATGGGCAGTGTGACTGGATCAAGGCTACGGTGCCTGAGAAAAATTCCCCATTAACACATAATTCCATTGAATCTGGTGAAGTGGAGGAATCTGCCTGAGCCATGTTAGAAAAAAAAAAAAAAAAAAAAAAGAGATTCACTCTGCAAAAGCACAATTTCTAATAAATTTGTAGAATAGCTAAAGTCCTTATTCCACCTCTGACATAGGAACTATGCATGTGATGACTGACTACATTTGTAAATCCCTGTGCTCTCTTTTGACCTCTAACGTTTTTTATCAGAGATACATTTCATCCGAACTCCACGTTGTTCAGTGTAAGGGCAAAATTCTGTGGTGTGCTTTTGGTGGTAGAATGGGTTCTAGTCATGAATTTGACTAAACTATTACAATGATCATGCCTAGTCTTAGAAATTTCTTGGTTATATCAGAGTTAATGAATTTGTAGAACATATGGCAGGAATTTTGTCTTGCAATTTTATAAACAATTTCCATTAACAGTAGTTGCAGAGTAACTAGAAAGTATTTCCACTCATAACTTAGTAATTTTGCTGACTTTCTCTGGTATTGAGAAATGTCTTAAGAAGTCTTCATAACATTGATATGTGAACAAAATTACAGAGATGGTATTCATGTTCTCTGATTCTTTTTATTACTGTGAGTAAAAAGAAACAAAAACAACAACAAAAACTGCAAACTGACTTATTTTCTTGTTTTTTTTTTTTTTTGTTTGCTTTTATTTTTATTATCTAACTTGCTTCTTGCCACTCCTTGCTCAAATAGCCTCAGGGAATGGAACTAATAATTTTTGTAAATACTGCAAATGCAAAGCTCTAAATATATGACAGCTGGTATAATATGTACACTGCTACCAAAGTTTATAGAAAAATGACTTGTGGCTGTAGAGAATAAAAATGTAGTTTAACCTAGCAGAGAAACAAATTGATAAATTAGCTGTAAAGCATAGAGTCATCTCTATAAAATATCTCTAACTCCTGGATGAATTTGTGTTTACTGGAAATAATTGCATAGAACCATAAAATAGAAATCCTGACTTATGTAGCTAGATAGCTCTATACAAGGACAGTATCTTGGTATAAACTGCTTTATTAGCAAAGCTGTGACCATCTGAGTACGTTTTCCAACATTAGACTTGCGTATTACATGCAGTTGTGTAATTGTGAAGAAACGTTCACAGTAGATGAGTATAGGTAAGTTGTGAAATATCCAGGGAAGCCCTGATTTATCAAAGGTGGGATGTTTCTCCTGAGTGATATTTCCAAATTTTTCACACTTACGACCCCGTAAAAAAGGTTAGAAAGTTTAAGCCTCAAGATGGGTACTCAACATCTAAGTGTTGAAACAACACTTGAAAACAACTTCCCTGACAAGAAGGTAATTCCACAGAGTGATAGGTGGGGTTTTACTCCTTAGTTCTGGATACTTTCCATTGGAAATGGTGACTGAAGATTCGAGCAAAAAATGCTCAGCGTGCAAGTGAAAAGGCTCCAATCCTGGGATGAGAGGATGAAAACTTCTTCTGAAGTCAGCTGACAAAGTTTCACTTACTTTGAACCACAAAGACAATTATAGATTTAAAAATCTCAGGGCTATTTCAAGGCCAGACCACATCTGTTCACAGCTGCACACTGTTTCTTTGACATTGATGTGTCCAGGCTGCCCACACTTCAAGACATACACTAATGGTGCCTATTCCATAAGCTCCTGTTATAAACCTAAACAAACCTTTCACAATGACATAAACCTCTATACTGTCCTATATAAGACAACTGCATTCTTTGATTCGTCATTGTTGATATTCATCTTACTGACTAGAATTTATGATCATTAGAGGGAAGAATAGGCAGGAGAGGAGAATGCAAATGAGGAGCTGTTTCCAGTTTACTGACTTGAGAAGTAAATTCTGATTTCTGGAATGAGATCTAAACGCTGTTTCATCATCGCATTCTCACATTTGATCTTCTTGCACTATGAGAACTTTCCATTGAAAGAAAAGCTGGCCAAGAGTGTAGGTTGGGAACATGGTGAGCAACCAAAGTCACCAGGACTGTCTTTTCATTTTTTTACATATGACCTCAGGAGTCAAGCCATCTCTCATTCCTATGACTCTCCTGTTAGAAACTTACACCACTGATTCCAACGTTGAGATCTCCTTTTGATATCTTTGTATCATTCCTGGTAGGAGATGAAGATATATTTTGACATTCTCATGTAAAGATCACCCATCGGGCACCTGTCACAGTTCCCGTGCTCTTTCTTCAAGACCTGATAGGTATTACACCTTACAGATATTCATGCCTGTTCTTTTTCTTGAGATACCAAGATATTTACATCAATTCACTCTTCAAGGTGCCATTGGTCATAAAGAACTCTATGGAGAAAAGAAAGCAAGTCCTTAATTTCTGACATTTTGGAGTTCTCTATGCATAATAACTACAGACTTAGCTACCACATCCATCTGACTTTTTCTTTTGGTTAATGGTGAACTTTGAAACTTTTATAAGACTCTCTAATAATATTCATAATAGAAGCTGTGAATAGTAAAGGAGTATGCTGGGAAGTAAAACTGTACAAAAAAGTTTCACCCCCAAGAGATCCTGGGATTAGAAACAATAATTCTGCACACAAATAGTCTGCTCTTTAAAAGAGAAAGAAGAGGACTTAGAACATAAATGAAGAAAGTATGCGCCTAGATTGTAGTCATGGGCTTTATATGGTTCAGAAAGTGAAACTTCTCATGAAGAGGCAGTTAAAGAGTCCAGAAGAGAGTGGGGAAGTTATGGCTTGAAGTAAGTGTTTTGAACAGACAATTTTGGCTTCAGGGGAGAGCAGTGGGAGCAGCAAGAATAGGAACATGTGTATCTGGGGAGAGAGCAACAAAGGGTGCATTCATATTTAGACCCATGCACAGAAATTTGTCTGACAACTTCTCCAGAGACAGTTTCTTCTCAGAGCAATGAGTGCATCCATGCTCTTGGCATTTGCATGCTTGAGCTCAAGGACAACCAGAGAAAGCATATTTGGCTTTTGATCTGAAATTATTGTGCAAAGAAAGCTAGAAGCTTCAGCATGGGTTGATCATCGTTCCCGTAGGCATTTTTTTCAAAATGAATCTTTATCCCTTGGCTTCTACCTGAGAAGAAATTTGGGTTGGCAGGAGTGTTCCTGGGTATGCATGTGCTCATGCAGACCCTGATCCTCAGCTTGATTTAACTTCTGCTCAGACCTGTCTTATGACCGTGGATTTTCCTGCTTACCACTGTACTGTATCTGGCTCTACCTACTACCACCAGACTTGATCCTCAGCTTGACCTTCTAGCTTGACTTCATAGTTTGCCCTCAGACCCATAAGATCACTGTAGATTTGGCTGATGATCTGGGCTCCAGGCTGAACTCAACTGCTTCTTGCTAGACCCTACCCTCTTGGACATGGTACTGTGTTTGGCTCTCAGCACTGTGTCCCTTCAGGACCAGTCAACCCTTGCTGCTCCCTGACACTCTGTTCTTTGTACCCAATTTTCCTCTTGTTTCCCAGTCCCATAAATTGTCTAAGAAAAGTCTGGTTTATGAATAGTGGAATGGCTTATTGACAGGTTGAAATAAAGCCTTATTGCTGTTCTTTCAGGCTTATCAGTCAGATTCTCCTGGTAGAAAGAATGATTGCTCTGTGGTTGTTGATGAGTTATTCAACATCCCTGAGGAGACGTTTCATGTACTATTACAGGCTTGGCCATGAACTCTTTGCAAAGGAGTTTCTGAAATCTTCAAGATATACTCATGCCTGCATACGTAATCCTCCCAGAGAAAGAAGGTACTACAAAACTCCTCCTTGATCCAGTCGACAGTCTTTTTTTGTAAGCTCTTAGTGGTGTGATTAGGCCACCATATAAAAGGGTGATGCGAATTCTGAATTTTGGAAAGAACCTATCAAATGCAGAGGCTTAGCAGTGTAGTGTAGTGAGACACAATGTTACACTGTCATGTAGAAAGATTAGTGAACTTGAGCAGTTCCAAGGACAAGAAATGTGCTTATCTGGTGGGAGCTTTTGGGGTAACTCAGACCTTGAATTTCATCTCCTGGCTCCTGCATGTGGCTCAGGGAGGAACACTGAATCTTCATTTTCCTTGTACTGTTCTCCACACCAGCTGGAAGCTGTTTTATAGATCTTAAACAGCATTGTAATGAAATTTTGGAAAATTAATATGGACAGGAATAAAAAAGCCTCTAATTAACAGCTTCTCCCTTTGTGGCAACAAGGAGAAGGAGTGTTTAGTCATATGTTAACAGAATCTGCCCTTGACTTTTCTATTGATAGCAAAATCCAGATTATTTTAATTCATAACTGGTCATTGGAAGACACAGATGCAATAAAGATACAGTTGTTTAGTCATTTTACCATGTAAAAGAGAAGATATAAAGACATCCTTTCCTCAGAAAGAGTGCCTCAGTTGTGCATTATAGTAGGGCTTTTTTTTCTATATTTATGTATTTTGGTAACAGAGGCAAAGATAGCAAGAAAGCCACCAAAACAGGCAAAATATGTCATTTTCCAAAAAACACCCCTGCCAGGAAAGGCACATAAAGCTTCCAGCTGTGTCTTGTAATCTTTGTTATTATTGACATACTTAAAGCAAACATTTACAAGTTTCAGCCATGATTTTATTATTAGTTTTATTTTTCATGATTAATTCTTTCCTTTAATTACAGTCTGCACCATGCATCTGGTGAAATTTATAAGCATTTCTCCTTATTTGTTAGTGATTATGCTCTTTCTTCTGTCACATTCCCTTATCTTCACATAGATTCTCTGCCACCTCCACTCAGGGTAAAGATTTCTTCCTATCTTTTGCTGTCTGGTAAATGTTACATGGCTTTGCTTGATGTTACTCAAAATAAAGCTTCTGCTCAATTAAGTGTGTATACTGTCCATTTACCATATTTGGCAGGATACTTTCAGCATTACATTCACCGTAGTACAGTCAGATTTCTTTCGTCAGTTATGGGACACAAGTTATTCTGGGGAATTCTGCCACAGAAGAAGCGATAAGAAATAATAAGCCATGTCAAACTCATACAGAAAAGGATCTAATAAAATGTGACTTGAAAGAGTTTATATAGAATCTATTTTCACCTGGAGCTTGATGGGCTGACAGTAATGATTACATGGACTTGAGTGAAGAAAGGTTCCAAAGGGTATAACGTTATTCCATCTTGCCAATCGAAGTATGGTTGGAAGGGAGAAGAGATCATGTATTTATAAATTTGCAAATAAACTGAATAGTTTCTGTTACCAGTTTAATCTTTTTCCCCAAACAACCCATGATCTTCACATTAAAATAGGAACTTCACATATTTGCAAAACAGAAGTCTTTCGACACACAGTGACTGACAAATTCTGGCCAGCCCTATCTACATTTTAACAATATTGCCTGATATGAATAAAGTTATATGTGAAATTGCATGTAAAATTTACCTTCCAAAATTTTCCCCTTTTGGACTCTGGAGCAGACCTCTTTCCTCAATTTGCATATACTTCAAAAGGCGTAACTGTAGAAAATTTGTGGTTAAGACAGAGAAATATCTCTCTCTAACAATGAATATTTGTTTGAATTCCAGTCCTCTTAATATGAAAGAGAAGTTTTTGAAACAGGACTTTATTTTCCCAGCCATCAGAAACAATATTTGTAGCTGTAAATTGGACTGAGGTCATTTGTATGACGTTCAACATGTTCAAGTGCTGGATTCTGCACTTGGACTATAACAACCCCATGCAAAACCACAGGCTTGGGGCAGAGTGGGTGGAAAGCTGCCCAGAGGGAAAGGACCTGGGGGTGTTAGTTGACAGTTGCCTGAGTATGACCCATTAGTGTGCCCAGGTGGCCAAGAAGGCCAGTGGCATCCTGGCTTATATCAGAAACAGTGTGACCAGCAGAATAAAGTGATTGTCCCCCTGTACAAGTCTGATGAGGAGCGACGGAGGGAGCTACAGTTGTTTAGTTTGGAGAAGCAGAGGCTGAGGGAAGACATGATCACTCTCTACAACTACCTGTAAGAGGTTTGTAGTGAGGTGGGTGTTGATCTCTCTAGTAATGAATGACAGGACAAGAGGAAATCTGCTTAAGTTGTGCCAGAGGAGGTTTGGATTGGAAATTAGGAAGAACTTTTTCACCGAGAGGGTTATTCAGCATTTGAACAGGCTGTCCAGGAAAGAGGTGGAGTTACCATTCTTGGACATATTTAAAAGACACATGGATGAGGTGCTGAGGGACATGGTTTAGTGATAGGCCTGTCAGTGTTACTTTAGTAGTTGAACTTGATAATCTTAAAGGTCCTTTCCAATCATAAGGATTCCATGATTCTATGGAATACAGAACTCTTAAGAAATAAGATCTAAACCTGAGGTTTCTTAAAGCAAAATCTTTCCTTTTTAGTGGTACATTCATTAATTCTGGATTTTATCAGTTGCTTCCAGGCTACCTTTTATTAATTCCAGTCAAACTTCTCACATTGGAGATGAACTATATATACTTATAATGTTACAGGCTAGCTTCTGCCTTAAGTGGTATATTTATGGTAGGGCATAAGAATGCCCTGACATGGTGAGCAAGAATGGTTCAGGTTTCAGCACTAGTGTGCACACCAGGTATCTGCTCTCAGCCTTCAAGGTCAAATGAAGAAAATGTCAAATGGGAGAGTTTAAAGAGCTATATCCTTTCAGAGTAACGAAAGATTAACAATGTTTCTGGTTAATTTGCACACAAGAGATGTGGGCTACAGGAGAGAAGGGTTTCTGCAGTTGACAAAAGGGTAGATTTAGATAAATTGGAAAGTCTAAGACATGAAGCGGGTCAGAAAAGATGGCTCTGAAGCACATCCTTGTGAGCTGTGATAAAGAATCCCCTCTACCTCTGCTGTTGGTGTCTGGAAATTCATGACATCAAGGTCTGAATAATCTGGAAACTAAGGAGGAAAAGATCAGCTTCAAGCAGCCAGGAAGGAAGAGATCATCTGTGACAGTACTGGTAATTGGAAGGTACAGCAGAAATAAGAAAATTAATGGCTTGTGTTCAGGAGAAGTTTTGCCCTCTTTCCCACTGTCAGCCTTCCTTCAGTGCACATACATTTATAGTGGCTTATAGCTGATGCACAGGCTCTCCCTGTGTCCTAAAAAATACTGGCAAGGTGCTATATTGTCTTCTGGAACCACTCACTACCTGCCTTATGCTACATTACACTGGGTGGGAATTTGTCTTGTAGAGGGTGACTTACAATGTTCAGGTTGTTACTTTGGATTCTTTTCTTTTCCTGGAAAGAGGGTTTTATTTTGGCTGAGGGCCAAGGCTGCAGTACTTTCCATCCCTGAGCAGAGCTATTTAAAGAGGACATTGAGAAAGAAGCAATGGTAGACTGAAAATACTCTTACCTGTACATGTTCCTTATGGTTCTCTATGGACTCGCCAAATGAACAGTCATGCAGGAGTAAATGCGTTTATGTGGTCATTGATTTTCTTCCAGTTGAACCTTTTTCTACCTTTTTTTGAGTATTTTTTTCAACTGGCTGATGAAAAAAGGTTTTTTTCTCTTTCTTTTAAAAACATTTTTATTTTTGCAGGACAGGTAATATTGTTAAAGAGTTCACTACTATAAGGAATTATGGGTGTTACTTGATTCGTTTTACTATAAATCTCAGTATCTTATAGTAATTCATATCCCTGAAACTAGCACATCATTATAGTGCTCTGATTTAGCCCAATGCAAAGTTCTGTGGATAACTTTCATTACCCATAAATATCCATTTGTTTCACCATGTTGTATGTTTGCTTGTCTGTGCTTTTGAGAGCCCATGGTAAAAATATGATGTCCTAGAATCATTTCTGCTGCTTTCAGTGGGGCTGTGAAAAAAAAAAAAGACGACAGAATGGATCTTTGTGAAAATTATGTTACTGCTGATGCTGGCATCAATTCTGCATAGTCTTTTTTTGTCTTACATAGGCTTTTCCTCTCATGGGTCAAAGTTAAAAATAGGATGACCACCTAGACTAGGAATGGATTAGAGGGCAGAAAGAACATGTCCAGGCACAACTTAGGTTTTAAAAGGCTCAAGCTCCATATTATCTCTTATCTTTTTCCCCCTTGCTCCAGACTTTGCCATGATGAAGAATATACAGTAAAGTGCAGGAAAAAGATCCCTAAATCAAACCTTAGTGAACAAAACAGAAATTCGAAGTTGTGCATGTACTCTCACATGTTGGGTAATGGGCCTGGCAGTGTTAGGTTAGTGGTCGGACTCAATGATCTTAAAGGTTTTGTCTTCCAACTATGATTCTATGATGGGTTTGTCTGGGATAGAGTTAATTTTCTTCACAGTAGCTACTACGTTTTCAATTTGTTCTGAAAATAACGTTGATAACTCAGGGATGTTTGAGTTATTGCTGAACAGTGCCTACGCAGCATTAGAGCCTTTTCTGCTTCTCACCCTGTCGCAGCAGTGAGTGGACTGAGAGGGTGCACAAGGCTGGAACAGCTGCCCCCAACTGACCCCAGATATATCCCACACCATATGACATACTCCTCAGCTAAAAGTTGGGGAAGAAGAAGGAGAAGGAGGATGTTAGGAGTCATGACATTTGTCTTCCAAAGTAACTGTTACATGTGCTGGAGCCCTGCTATTCTGGAGATGGCTGAACATCTGCCTGCCCATGGGAAGTGGGGAATGAATTCCTTGGTTTGCTTTGTTTGTGTGTACTGCTTTCACTTTTTCTATTAAGCTGTCTTTATCTCAACTCCCAAGTTTTCTCTTTTTTAGTCTTTTTTAGTCTTCTGATTCTCTCTCCATCCCACTGTGTGGGAGAGAACGAGTGGCTGTGTGTTTAGTTGCCAGCTGGGGTTAAATCACGACACCTCATTTGCTTCTCAGTTTTGATTTCTTATTTCTGTCCGACAGCTTCAGCCTGCAACACTTCTTTAATTACCAGATCTTTCTCTTAGCTTAAAGGAGAAAGGAACTAAACTCATCCCTTTACATTGTTAAGAATATGTTTTAAAGCATACCTCAGGTTTCGAGAAGATGCCATTTCCACTTTATTTAAAATCAGCAGGAAGATAAAGGCTGCATTTTCCTTCTTGACCTTCTCCTGAAAGGGCTGTTGGGAAAAGCAGAGCTACAGTAATGATGCTTCACAATAAAAGCTGCTATTTTATTTCTTTTAATCCTCATTTATTTATTTTAACCCTCATTTATTTCTTTTAACCCTTCACTTATATTTCTAGTTCATTTGTCATTTTGTATCTGTAATGTGTAAGAATGTAAGCTCTACTTTCAGTTGACATTTCATAATTCATGTATGTGTGAACATTGGAAATCCCAAAAGAAAGGAAAGAGATTAGAAAAACATTAAACGAATTTCCAGTGGGCCTGAGCTAATATTTATTCAGACTCCATGACCTTATTGCTTTGTACAATGCCTTTCACTATTACCTCTACTCTGCACTTCATATTACAATTCATATGAGCCAGAGGATGAGCTTCGGTTTGCTTGTGGCAAATACTGGCATTGTGACAAGGAATATGTGTTATCTGTCTTATCAACAGGACACAGGCAGGGCTAGAATTGACACCTACAAACATTTCCCACAGTATCAAGAAAAGCAATGCTTGATAACATTTTCAAAGATGATTTCAAACGAGTGCTGGCAATCTTTTTCTGAGACAATAAACCATAGATTTTAAGCATGTTTTCAACAAGTTACATCTAAAAAAACTGAAAGTTAGTAAACTCAAAATATACAGACAGAATGACAGTGGACCTGAGTGTCTCTGTACCAGTGATAGAAGAGAATCTATTGTAAGTACTTACACTTGATGTAAATTATTAAAGTGGTCAAGAAGAATTTGCAAATCAAAACACATCTCATGACATACAAAAAAAATCTTGACATTTTAGATTACTTTTTCAGGTTATAACTTATGTATTAAACAATGTAACTATACTTCTTTTTCCATCTGAAGTAATGCCCATTAAAAAAATCCAACATTTGCCCAGAGATGAAGCAGGGATCCATGAATCAAATAAATGTCCTGTTTCGGTTGGAAAGGAAAAAAGTTTCTGCATCTTGAAGCGTCTAGATTGGTACCTTTGATAACTACTGATAGGGTCAAATTTGTAGATTTAATACTGAAAAAGCACTACTGTATGTTCCCTGAACATCTGTCCTACTCTTTGCCAAGGCTTACTTTATTTTCTCAACATGAAGCATGAAATCTGAACTTTGCATATTAATGTTGTTTGTACCTAGCATGTTACTTTTATTCCCTTTTGAGTTTCTCACAGCTTATTTTTGCTCAGTCACTCTTTCTCATATTAAAGTATCTCTAGATTAAAAATTTTATCTATACAACTGACTGTTTTTGCAAGTGGAAATATTAGACAGGTGTCTTTCCTGGAGCAGTGTGATAGTCAGTAGCTCAGTGATTTTCCTTAAACCATAATTAATGGGTCAGTATGGTCCTGTTTTCAAACTTTCCAAACATTCAGAACATATAGGTTACTCTATGTATGATTTCT
This sequence comes from Urocolius indicus, assembly GCA_013401255.1. Taxonomy (NCBI): domain Eukaryota; kingdom Metazoa; phylum Chordata; class Aves; order Coliiformes; family Coliidae; genus Urocolius; species Urocolius indicus. The sequence continues at coordinate 801,796 of WBNH01007505.1, forward strand.
ATTTGGTCTAATCAGAGTTATGACTAATTGCTTCTGAATCAGGATTATTTAACTATTTATATTCATGCCCAGTCTCAGAAATACGATTTACAGATTAGGCAACAGAACAGAACAGAAAAGTTTGTCCCCTAGATTTTACTCTTATATTTTTAACTTTGTCTGAAAGAAAGAGTAAAATGTATGGATGAGGCAATAGAAATGGGCAGAAATGGATGATCTATCAACCAAAATATAACATAGAAAGATCTGAATTCTCTCCCTAGGTTACCCATGGACTTCCATGCGTAGTATCTATTTTTTAGCACCCATGGTATTTAAATTTGTTTATCTAGGACACAAGGACCATTATGGAATTGAATTTTTAATTACTTTGTCCTTCAAGAAGATCTGTACAAATATAAACGAACATAGAACTTTCAGTCTTCTCATAACAGAGAAGTGGTCAGTAAAGCATGTTGCTCTGATTCTCCACATTTGTTTTGTACAGAATTGGTTGGATATAAATATATTTTCAGAATACGTCTGGCTTGACACAGCCAACAATTTTGAGTGCATCTTGTCCTAAAACCCAGAAATTTTTAAAATAATTCACATGGAAATTAAGTTAATATAACAGATTCTTACAAAGCTGCTAGTTTAAACTACCTAAGGGTATTTGTGAGAAGGTAGAAGAGAAGGTTACTCTGACTAAAAATTCAGTTCCACTTTTCCTCTTCTTTCCATCATTATGCTCTAGTGTTGGTCGTACTGTCCATTTCTGTTGAATAAGATAGAACAATGTCATTTAAACAGCTTTTTTTTTTGAAATTATTTCTTATTTTCTGCAAAAAAGATGAAGCAAAACATAAAGAAGGTAATTTTTTCCTCCTTAAAAACATTACCTCACTTGTAATAATCTACTGGTATTTATTTCAGTGATGTTTTATCAATACCACTGTTGAAAGTCAAAAGGCAGTCAGATTTGAATCACACACTATATGTAAGCTCTTCCATATCTCTGTTATCCACAATGAATTTATGCCATTATGTCTCTGTCATTTCAGCAGCAGCCTTTTTCCTCAGTAAATACAAGGTTATTAAGCAGTCAGATATCTGCAATCTAGTAATCCTGATGAAATTAAAGATCCTACACTTTCACTGCACTGACGACAAATAACTTATTCAATTTTACAATAAGATGGATCAGTGCCTTTCAATGCAGAGCTTGAGCAAGACTGAAATCTAAATATCTTTTGTATGCTGGAGAGTATATACCCTTGAAATATTAAATGACAGTTTTGTTATCAGGATAATTCCTTGTCAGATCTCTAAATGTAGACACCCACAAAGACTGTCTGTTTGCTTCTATTTTGTCCCTGCTTACAAATCAAAGCAGTTTTTTTGTTAAGAGGAATTGCTCAGAAACTATCTTAATGAGAAAAGAGTGGCTGAATTTTATTCCTTCGTTCATCCCTGACTGTAACTTTAGACAAAGCAGTGAGGTGGATCCCACTGTGATGGTGATCTACTGACCTGATCAGGAAAGCTAGTACTCAGGAGTTCTCAAGCTTAACTAGGAGTCTAAATACCATGTAGCCCTGGAAAAAAAAGTAGTTTTCTCTTTCAGGATAATTTAAATACTAATGAAAGTCTAGGCCAAATGGATATGTGCTTTGCAAGACAAAGACATTTGGACTCAAATTTGTTATATAACAGTTTCATGGTGCTCTCCTCAGTGTGAGTGAATTGCATTATATTAGAGTAACAGTTAAAACAGGTTCTTTTGCTACTAGTATCTATATAACAGCTACCTAAAGAGAATTTAGAAATAGGTTTCTGGCTTCTCTTCTTTCTCTCTTTCTTTTTTTTTGCTGCTGGTAATTACTTAGCAACTGAGCTTATGGCATTGCAAGAAAAAGAGCTCAAGGTGACAACATCCTGTAGTTTTATTAACAGTTTATAAATGTTGCATTTAATTTTTCTTTCTTTCCCAGTAAAAGTACATATTTAAGCCCTATGCATTTCTTTAAAATTTCATTAGGATTCATGTATCTTAGTACGCTTTCATGACATTTTAGTTCCTTAATCTGTTCTACTACACTTCTACATACACCCAGTCTTGCTGTGGATCAAGGGGAGCAGATTCGTTCGAGGAATATAAACACAAATCTGAAGCATTTTATAAGCAGATACTGCTGACAAAAAATCCTGAGCTTAATGACTGGTGTTTTGATATTCTGTATTATGTCTGAAGTCTTAAGATATTCATATGGAGAAAATATTTTATCTAACTAAAAATCTCAACTGTAAGTGGTCCCAAGTGAAAACAACCACTGATTTATATCCTCTCTGCCCTCTGGTCTCTGCTAGTTGCTGAGAAACAGAGCTAAATAAGGCTAGTGAGTCTATTCTAATATAACAATGAGGTTGCTGCTTTGGTTTAGGAGAGACCTCTGTAGCAAAGCACTTTTGGAATGGGATCTCTCAGGTACTATGCATTAGGCATTGTCTGCCAAGAATGCTGATTTCTTTGAACCAAACAGATATGAGAGAGTAGGCTAATCAATGAGTATGAAGGATCACAAGTTGATTGTTTATCTTGTACTATGGATGTTTTTAATTTCTTTGTATCCAGCATGTCTGTTATCCCTTATGCAGAAAACAGTAACTAGGCTTTTTTCTATAGACAATGTAACCTTTGCTGAGCTTTAATTTACACTGTACAAAATCCTTATTTTTTTTATGTTGGATTTATGTTAATTTTAGACACATATGTGTTTCTGTGCACACATGAGGATGCGTAACTATATAATCTTACTAGCACCCCTGCAAATTCAAATTTGATTTAATAGACAAGCAATGTTGTTTTCTCATCAATCATCATTAACACTGATATGAAATGATAGGTTAGAAAAGCTGCATATCCTCTGCCTAAGAGGAGCCAGGAAATGGCAATTTCAGAAGGAGGTGTAAAAGAGTTTTAAAATAAAAAATAAGATCTTACAAGCCAAATGATTTCCATAGTTACATCTCTGAACATTTGGTAAAATCTCACAGCAGTCAACAAGAAAAGAAACTGGCTTGAATAGTTTTTCTTACTGGTTGTGATGGAAGGGAGAGAAAGAAGAGGCTGTTATTCTCAGGATTGGTGGATTTTACAGCAGTAGCAACCCATAAACCTTATGAAAAAGGAAAAAGATGGCATACATTCAGGTCTTCAAGTATGAAAATGTACCACGGTTTAAAGGTCTCTCCAAGTCATACGTCAGTGTACTGGGAGGAGTATCCTGTGCAAATTTGCCTTGAGTCTGTACTTGAAATTCTTCAATATACCTACAAAAAAGTCGAACTCTAGCATTTCCCACTTTACAGTGTGTCAGTTGCTGGTGTAGATAAACCTCTTTAGTTACTGTCTATCAAAATTATTATATTTCTTTCACTGCTAAAACACTGCTGGTGTTTTAAGACAATGATTTCAAACTGATATAGGAGCATATGGACAATATATTAGACTTCATCACACTTATGAATATAATGCAGATGTGTTCCAGCAGAACTGCAAAGTTATTGCATTAGTGGCTTTCATGTCATCTAACATTAACCATACCATTTCATCTATAGTTCTACTTGCTTGCTATAGGCAATGGAGATAGGCAGCTAAGAAAATATACTGTACTATGGAAAGGTACATATACATTAATCATCTTCTGGATGCATGTAATTCTTTTCAATGAATTTGGAAAGTAGAAGTTAGATTTATGTCTCCTAATGCAAATCCTGCTGTTATATATGCATGTCTACATCTTGGCTGGGCTTTCTGTGTAGTCAGTGGGGTATTTTTTCAGTGTTTTCATCACACAGTAGAGACACAAGTAAGGTGAATTAATTGTTCTTTCCATGTAACAGTATTGGAAGTTTATGGTGTTCTACACAGCCAACGTAACTATATTATAGACATTCAGTCTATATAGACTGTGTAAAGTCAGATGAATTGGGAATTTCAGTGAAATGGAAACCAGATGACTGTTTAGACAGAGTACCTTGCTTCCTTATTTCAGGAATGCTGATTGCCAGAAGAATAGAGAGGTCTGAAAGTACCTGAGAGAATATATGTGGAAAGAAAATTCTGTATTTGAATATCGGTAGTGACAAGAAAAATTGTATCATTAAGGAAGGATATTTGAAGAGATATGCTTGAAGGAATCTGGAGAACCTCACTTCCCACTGCTGTATGCAAGTATAGGACCATGCAGCACAGACCTCTCAGTCTTTTTATGGAATGCAATCTTAACGGGACATATGCTCTTTTATACAAGATGGAGACAGTTAACGGTATAGATTTGGGCTGTTTGGATGTGTTTTCAGAAAACACTTTTAAAATTAAAAACAAACTACAAATTCTATTGGGTTTTCAATGGTTAAAGTTGAAGGCTAAGTTTTGTTTGGCTTAGCTTCTTCTGAGAAGGATAAGCAACTCTTTCATTGATTATTATCTTATTAATTTTTTAAAATATTTAAAGGGTGGATGTCAGGAGGTTGGGGCATCCATTTTTCTACGTTATCTAGCAATAGGACAAGGGGTAATGGGATGAAGCTGGAACACGAAAAATTCCATTTAAACACAAGAAAAAACTATTTCACTGTGAGGGTGAGGGAGCCCTGGCACAGGCTGCCAGGGAGGGTGTGGAGTCTCCTTCCTTGGAGGTCTTCAAGACCTGCCTGGACATGTTGCTATGCGAGATAATCTAGGTGGACCTTCTTCAGCAGGGGGGTTGGACTAGATAATCTCTAAAGGTCCCTTCCAACCCTACCATCCTATGATTCTATGATTAGAGCACCACTTCTTCCCTCATTGGCAAAACAGTCTCTAGGCATAATACTGATGTAATAGAGCCTAAGCAAAAAGCAGCATCAGCAGCAATCATCAGGGCTAAAATCTAGAGATAAATAGCAAGAGTACATATACAGTTTAATAACTGGATTCAGCTCTAATAAATCTCAGACAAATTCTCTTTCCAAAGAACAGATTTCAAGAGTGAAGACCTTGTCCCCATAATCTGCTTTTAGTTATTCCCTTAGAGAGAAATATGTATGTCCCTCCAATTTCTTCAAAATGCAGATCAGTGGCTTCCTCTTCATGTACAGAACTTAGTTTGATTTGTTGAGACACTTATGGAGCTTCTGGCAGATGCATTAGAGAACATGAGATTCCTTCCTTACATGTCTTTTGGACCATTTATTCCATATGCCATATTCTTCCCACTCAATATAAAAAAGAAGATTTCTCTCAAATTTATCCTTCTGATGAAGAGAACTGTCTCAGGATTTAAGAAATAGCATTGTCCACAGACTGAAAATTAACAACATGAAATGTTCTTGGATACTAGAACAAATTTTATTACTCTTCTGGACTTCCAGGTCAAAGAGGCTATTCTGAACATTTTTGTTTATGGAAAATGCACAAATTGCCTGACTTAATATAACTAACAAACATACCTCTTACATGACTTTGGCAGTAGGAAACAGCCTAGATTAGATGAAACCTCTCAGTATCTTGCTAACAGCTACCATGGCTGCCAACAAGGTAGGTATGAAATTATTAACAAAATCAGAGTCAAAGAGTAGCTTGCACAATGAAGTAACAGCTCAATACTTTACATGATATATTGAGATTTTTCTAAGGTCTTTCCTTTATTAAAATAACTCGAGATATTGTTCAGAAGATTGTAAAATGTCAGAGATTTGCAGCTTCAGTGTGAAATAATTAAATAAGTTGTGTCATGTGAAACAGGACATCGAAGACATTTGAATAAATGTGTCCTGGTACATGTTACTCTACAGTAACTCCTGCTGCCTCTCTAGCACTGAGGAAGGCTGCTGAGGACTAGGGCTTTTCTGGAAGTTGCTAATCACTGTTTCCCACTAGCAATTACCAAACATTGGTTTGCCAGATGTTTGTTTCGAAACCCATAGTCAACACCTTCAGGCAAAGATAGCGTATTTTGTGTGCGGGTAGATTGTCTGCCTCTTGGTGGATGTAGGTCTGAGGCAGATGAAACAAAAGTACTGAAAAATTATGGTCCAAAATTTGATTCGGTCAGAGGAGCACAGGTAGCCAGACACACACTTTTAGGTGGCACTCCATACCAAAATGGGTAGGAATATCACATGATGGACCGTGGCCACGGCTGACCCACACTGTGTTAAGAATGCAAAGAAACAAAGCTGTAAAAACTATTAGAAATATGAGAATAAGAAACCTACTACATACAGGCAGAGGAATTATCACACAAACTTAAATTCCTGGGCTGACCATCAGCTCCTTAGAGTGTAACCAATGCTGAAAAATGGGAAAGCTGAGATGGAGAGGAGGGAGGATAAAGATGTGTGCAAGTGCTTGCCTATTTCTTTGTGCACTGCTTTTGCTTAATACTCCAGTTAATTATGGGAGGTTAGTGCTGGCTTGCAATAAAATAAGCAAAAATGCCTTGACCCTAGGCTGTTTTGCTTCAAAAGAGTATTTCAGAATATTTAAACAATGAGCAAATATGCATTTGTTTTATAATGATAATTGAGATTAAAGCAAATTTATGCAAAGTTGAAAATTTCTAATGATTTACTGAAAATCTTGAGAAAAATTGTTGGAATCTCTTAGTGAATGGTTTATTTAATTCTTCTAAAGGATTATTCTTCGATTCTCTAGATTTACTACTTTTATCTTACCTGCCATAATGACTAAAATGAAATCTTTTCTCAAGCACCAGGGATAAAAATAAATACCCTGTTATTTAAACATCAATAACATTGTCATAAGGCTTGAGAGTTAGGGGCAAGTGTGAGTTTAATGAATTCAAGTTCAGGCAGATATTGGATTTAAGGATGTTGATAGAGACAGTCATGTGTGTCTTGTATTGCCACAAGCCAGGGGTGCTCATGAAGTGCTTATGATATATGCTGACAGAAGGTGGAGGAAACAGATAATAAAACATATATGGGCTCAGATCTGAGTCATGACTAATGAAACCATTGGAGCTCTGCCATCCTACAGAGAAGCTAAAATGAAATGCAAACTGAGTGCCGAAGGTGTTTGTAGAAACAAGCTGCTCCTGATTGCTGTTCTCATGGGTGCTGCTCCTATTATAAGATGCTTTACTCTAAGATTCTGCATCAGTGTCTGCATAAGAAGCGACTACTTTAGTGGTGTCTATAAACTGAGAAAAAAAATAGTGTTACACCAAAATTACTGTCTTCCCCTACATAAAAGTTTGTTGTGTTTTGTCAAATTGATTGAATATTTTAGAATGTAAAAAACTCTGCCTCAGCACAGATCACTGATATAAGACAAGATCAAGAAGTCAGTGGATTCATATAAATGACAGAAAAGTCTTTGCTGCAGTCTGGTAGATTTTTACATATACAATAAGCTCTTATGCCTTTCCAGAAAAATCTGTCAGAACTGGGATTTCTGTATATTGATATTATATAAAAGTTAATTGCAGTATGATAGACCGTAGTATAAAGCATCTCACAATGTTTTTTTTTAAGAATCATTTCCACATGTAAAACTGATTAATTCAAGGAAAATATTCTTAAAAAATTTTCCTTTCCAAATTTGCAACAAATCTGCATTGCATAGCCAAACTTGACATGTCATTAAAATATTACCCATCTCTTACAAGTTTAACTACTATAAAATCCTTTTATTTTTGTATATGTTTTTATCTCCTATCTTGATTTCAGTGGCCAATTATTCCTCTATTAGCCCTACTTTGATCATTTCAATGCAGAGTTGCACAATATTCTCTGCATAAAATTATTCAGGATTTGAAGACTCTTAGCCAGTGTTATTTGTGGAAATCTCATGCACTAGATAACCAACTGAAATTTCAGGTGCTAATTATGCCCTATAAAACCTTGCATGGCTTGGGACCAATACACTTGAAAGACTATGACAATCTCGCCACTGGTGATATGTGTGGCAGCAATGCTCAATCTGTTTCTCAGTCTTGTAAAGGAAAAGTATGCACCCAGCTCAATATTGCCTGCAGCATCCAGCTCAATTTTTCCTCAGAGTTGTCTCTGTAACAGCTATGTTTGTAATCTCATGAAACTTGAATTGTGATTAGGAGTTACACAGAAAAAAAGAGTTGTTTTCCTGTTTTGGGAAATGATTTAAATGCTGATAGAATATAATTTATTCATATTCAATGTATGATTAAATATGAGACCACCTAGAGCCATGCATAATGCCTTTATTATATTAAACTGTAATGAATAAATAAACACAAACAGCTCCATTACTAATTCACTGGTGATTTATTGAGATTACAATTGTGTAACACCACAGTAGCAGAGACACTGCAATGGACTGCAGGTAACTGAGATCAGGAAGACCTGACTAGGCTGGACAATATGATCGGCAAATGTAGCCATATTGACTCTATGCTCCTAAAGAAACACAGCTGGGGACTCAATTGCAATGGCCAACCGTGTCACCTAGCTTTATGACCATAATAAGCAGCGCATTCATCTTAAAGCAAAAAAGCTGGATGAGGGTCTAATATTCAATTCAGTCACTGGCCCTCTCTTATTTGGCAGTATAGGTATATTTCCATCTCTCAAGATGTTGAAAGCTTGACTAAACAAGTCTGAGGAAGCTGATGCAACTGCATCTACTCTTCGCAAAGTGGAGAAGGTGATCTATAGAACTCCTTTATAGTTTAAATTATTCTAGGATTTTATGAGGGATCATTTCTAAGGATAATTTAGTCTTATCTAAACTATTTAGTTGTATGAAAATTTATTCTTAAGTGTTGAGGTCAATTGGAACAGAACAACCTGTACTCACAGCTTTAAACCCTCTTAACCTCTCACTTGTCCCACTTGTCCCTTACCCACCTAGCCTCTGCATTGCGTCTCAGAATCATTCTGTGATTCTGTGTATGAGTCTGTCTTAGATAAAAAAAAAAAAAAACAAACCTGCCAATGACCAAACAATTTCACAGGACAGATGATCAAATTCTAATACCTGGGAAGGTTTCCTAGCCCTGTTTATTTGGCTTATACGGGAATAGCATGAGTTTGGTGTCTCTTGGGATATTTAGTAAAGAACTGGAGGGTGAAAAACATAAGTTTAACTCTTACATAAATGTATAGCTCAAGTGTAAATATTATTTAAAAAATGACTGCATATTTCCAGACTTTCAATATTCCAAAACAATGTACACTGGTTCCTGTCAGAGACGCCTCTCCCTAAAACACACTTTTCTTAAATTTTCTCATAGGGTCAGATTTATGTCTTTTAAACCAAACTGATGTCAATTCTATAACAAGCTTTATTATTCTATTAAAACCTCAGTAAAGTCAGTTATCTGGATCTTGCCTTTTGAATTACCCTGTTAAGTCTTCACTTTTCAAACTTCAAATTACTTTTCCTTTAAACTGTTCATAATTCTGTGCAGAAACAGGAATATTTAATATTTCCTAACTTTTTTTAATGCTTTCTTTGAGTTTGTGAGTTTATTACACAGTTATAGTGTTAGGTGCTTTGAAATTTTCAAAAAACTTCAGCTGTAGAATCTTGAATTAAGTTTTTCTATCCTCTTAAATATACTGTTTGCAACCCTAGAATAGCAGCAGCACATTTTGTTCCACTTGGCAGCTGGGTGAACAACATGATCAGACAGCAGACACTAAAAGTGGACTCAGGACTGAAAATAAGCTCTTTAATTTTTCCTACTTATTTGCTGCCAGATGGTTTCCAATAGAATTCCTCAAGTGTTTCCTACTATATTGCAGGGAAGTAAGAATTTGAAGTGTACTTAGATCAATCTTTGTGCTGTAGAATGATGCGTTCAAATAGCAGGTATGAAATATTCAAATAACTCTAAAATTGTGTTTACAGGAATGAACGGCATTGTTGTTTTTTTCATCACAATCATTCTGATGTTTATTTCTTATTCTTCCTTTGTAAGAGAACATTTGAAAGTCAATGAACAGAGTTTGGGGTTTGTTGGTGTGTGGTGTGTGCTAATGAGTCTTCATCCACAAAATCTTTTACAGAGAAAATGATACAAGAAATCTTATGTTTGCTTGCTTATATTTTCATTTAGTTGGACATGATGAGTCATTCAAAATAACAAATGTGAAAGACAGTGAATGCTGATCACAGCTAAGTTCAGATCAGTGTTATTTATGGATAACCAAAATGCAATTGAGCCAATCAAGATTCAAAATTCATCGATCAAATACATTTCAATAATAGATTTTCACAGACCTCATCAAAACTTCCTAATATTGATTTAAGTTACAACTATGCCAAGAATTCTCATAGCATTAAAAATGAATGTAGAGATATCTGTAGAAACTACACTCTTAAATTGTATAACTTGCCATCAGTGAGAACGACATTTCAGGACATTATACTATAGGTGGGAAAAAATGTATAAAGAATTTTTCAAGATACTTTTTCAGCGAGTTAGGATTTTCCTAAGCCATGTTACATACTGGTACTTGAAGTTCATTAAACATTTTATTCAGATTATTATTTATTTTCACTGCATTTATAGTAAGTAGCTAATATGCTTTGAGCTACAGTAGTCATTTTTCAAAAGAATTTATAGTATCTTGAAGCACTGTCATATAGACAGTAGCAAGTTTTGAAATATATAATATGTCTCTAAGTATTGATAAAAAACACTGGCATTTTCAGGTAAACTATAGAATCATCAAATCATTTGGATTGGAACAGACCTTTAAACATCACCTATTCCAATTCCTTTGCAATAAGAAGAGACATCTTCCACTAGATCAGGTTATTCAAAGCAACCTTGAATGTTTCCAGGGATGGGGCATCTACCACTTCTTATCGCAACCTGTGTGACAGTATCATCATCCTCATTGTAAAAAGTTTCTTCCTTTGTGGCGCTTTAGCCCTAACTGAGCAATAACCAAACCACCCAGTTACTCACTCCTCCCCAACTCAGCAGGATGGGGAGGAGAATCAACAGAGAGTACTAGAACTTTTTGGGTTGAGATAAGGACAGTTAAATAGAACACCACAAAGAGCAGGCAGACACAATGATGACCAAAAGACAAATAAAAACAAGCAATGCCCACTGTAACTGCTCACCGCACTTGACACTCAGCCCAACAGCAGAGCTGCAGTTCCCACACTGGCCAGAGCAATGCCTCAGCCCAGTTGCTGCCCTTATATCCCGAGCATGATGTCACATGGGATTGAATAGCCTGGCCACGCCCCCCAGCAGCAGCTGGGGAGAATTCACTCTATCCTGGCCAAGCCCAGGACATCCTTATATCTAGTCTGAATCTATCCTTTTCTTAGTTTAAATGCATAATAGTATCATAACAGACTCTACTAAAAACTCTGTCCCCGTCTTTCTTAAAAGCTCCCTTTAAGTATTGAAAAGCTGCAATAAAATCTCTCCAGAGCTCTCTTTGTCTCTGAGGGCAATTTCCCAGGGTTTCCTATTGACTAATTCCTTGAACAAATGGCATTTTACTTTCCTAAAATTCAGAGTCCTAATCTTACTCTTTCCTTGTCCCATTTCCCTCAGGACCATGAACTCCACCATTGTTGAAAATACGATGTGAAAAAAATCTTTCATGCTAACAGAGATGAAATGGGAACATATGCTTCTGAAACTATCAGACATTTAGAAAATAGAGCAGATATTTTATGATTCTGCCATTTGACAGATGAGAGAAGGGAGATAGTAGCTTACAATGTGTGTGAACAATAGTGAAGAAATTAAGGATCGAATGAGGTCAACTGCAAACTTTTAGTGTCTCAGGCTTCAAGTTCTGAATTCATAAAAGCAATTTTGAGCAGAATCTTCAATAAATTGTAAATATTTTAATTTTCAATTCCTTGGAAGCCTGAAAAAAGATTTTTTAATCATGTTTATCTGTCATGTTTAATACCTATTATTGACATAGATGGTATTTTGAGTTTCTAGAATCCCAAAGAGTCAAATTTTAGTCCTTTAGATACAACTAAATAAGACTATAGGGAAATTAGATCTTTGTTTTACACCTGTAACAACTGCAATTTAGCTTCTCAGAACAAAAACTTGGTTTTAGTGATAACGGATTAGATGAATTGATGCTTTCTTGTACACAGAGGTGAATCAGTTAAACTAACAATGTGAGACAAACCTGAAATGAGACAGCTCAATGTGAAAAGACATGCTTTCCAGGTTTCACCATATTGCAATAAGACCAGCTTTCAACTAAAGCAAACAATAAATCCCGATGCCAGAAACAGAAAGGAAACTGCCACACCAAGTTAGAGAAAATAGTGTATAGATATGGATAGACAGATCTTAACGTAAAAATTTCTTTGCAATAATACAGTAATTAAAAAATTCTTAAAAATAACAGTAAGAGATTGACTTTTCAGTTATGAAAAATACTTCCAATTGTCTGAGGGCAATCTCATGCTGTTGAAATTAGCTGACTTTTCAGCATTGAATGCAGTGAAAAGAGGAGCCTGACATCTGCTCTGTGTAGTATTGCAATGACAAAAAAGCCTGTGAAGAATTGTTAAAAAAAGCAAAATATTTGTTAATCGAAATAACACTGTGGTGGCATTCAAATTAGTGCTTTCCAATGCCTTCAACCAGTACCAGTATTTGTAAAGAAAAACACCTAGATTTAAGAGGTAACATTATAATCTTGTTGTAAAAGAGTAAATTGGAATTTCTAAGGGACATTGTTGTTATAAGAATTCGATTCCTATTTACACGATCTCAGTGATGCACCTGATAGTGAAATGACCATTCAACTCCAAATGGGATAGAAGACATAACAAATTTTAAAAAGGGACTAACACTCATTTTCTCAAAAAATGTTCTACTTGAAATTAGGTCATGATTTCCTCATTCTGCAATCAGCTAGTATAAGCACCACTTATGAGACAGTCAGATTCAAAATGTAAGCAGACATAGCTTCATCCAACTGAATTATTTGAATGTAAGACTCTAAGAAGACAAAACTCTACAAATCTCTACTCAAGCATATGGTAATGTACATTTAGAAGGATGCTAAGCTATCGTCTCCTCGTGTCTGAGACACCAATGTCATCTCATGCTAAAAGCTCATACATTATTGCCAGCAGTTCTGGCAAAAGAGTTTTGAGGCTAACAAGTACAGTAAAGTCAGGTTAAATTGTTGCCCTTCCAAAGCACACCTATGTGTACTGGATAAGCTTTCCACCTCTTCCTTCCCACTCAAGTTTTGTAGACTTTTTCTTCATCCCATCCCTAAAGCAACAAATGAAAAAAAATCTTATAAAAGAGCAATGATAATTTATTTAGTAGACCACTATCACTCAACTGTGAACCTCTCTTACAATGGTATTTAAAAAGTTGATGTGCAATGATATTAAGAACATTTTAAAATAAATGTAAAACTAGGAGAAATTATTTATCTATGAGATTGGCCACCAAAAGAAAAAAAAAATGAAAGATTCCTTAAGAGACATAATCAAATATATTGGTAAAAATAACCATTACAAAACAATATTGAAAACAGACTGAGGATTTCATGTTAGCACTTCCCCAACAGTTTGTCTCATAGGAGCTTGATGCACAAACACAGGAACTGATTCATAGATCTTCATAAAGCCAATGCCTCTGCCCACACAACTCTCATCAAATGCCATTACAGCTTACTGCAAAAGTTGATTGATTAGCTTGGATGTGGTTATGTCAAGAAAAGAGACAAGCTTTTGCTTAATTCAAATGCTTGGATACTTATTTTACTAACTAAATTTAACAAAATAATAGCTGAAATTAGTAAAAAAATAAAATTGAGTTATCACTACTAAAACAACAAAAAATAATAACACAACACACACAAATAGTCACACCTTCACTTTTGGTTACTAATCTCCAGGTACTGTTATTTACTTCTTTATCTTCTTTTGATCCATTTGTTTGCTATTTTCCAGGAAAACATTCATGGCTCCCTTCCACCACTCATGCTTGATTCCTCTGTCTTATGACCAATAGATATAACAGTGATCATGTAAACATTTGGGTTTGGTAGCATCGTGATGCTAAGGGAGTCCAGTTAAGGTTACTCCACACTACCTGAAATAAACATAGGAGAGGCACAGCACATATTTATGACGCTAAGCATGTTTTTACATTAAAAAGTTTCCTTCTGTTCTAGGAGTCTCTGATATCTGAAACATTTTACATATGCTGATGTGGCAATGAGTTTTGTATTCCATGTTAAATTGTACTTAGCATACAGGGAATATGAAGCTAGAGTTATCCGTTAAAATATCCTAACAATTGAGTGGCATCGAGTGGCAGCTCGAAATTCACTGTGAAAGAAATATGTCATTAAGAAGCAACCCTAGTAGGGTGGGCTATAAACTTTAATGAGATTAGATTTAAAGACATGTGAGAATTAAGTTGCTTTTTTGGTCTTTGTTGAACAGGTTTAGTAATTGTTAGCAGAAATATGGCATAAGATATTTGTCATGGTTTAGCAAGGAGTTGCTTTTGCTTGGTAACAGGGAGAGCGGGTTACAGTGAAGATCCGGTAGAAGTTTTTTAGACTCTCCCCCGACTCCTGGGTTCAGACCCACCCCCTGGCCGGCCTGGGCCAATCTGGCGCCTCTGTGATCACTATTTAGGGATGAGAATTTGAGGTGCCAGGCAGGAGGTGTAAGGGTGGTACAAGATGGAGGCGACCATGCGGACCCCACAGTCGGAGAAGGAGGAAAGAAGGAGCATCAGACCAGAGACCCCTCTGCAAGCCGTGGTGAGAGTGCAGGCGGTACCCCTGCAACCTATGGATAGCAACAGCAGAGCTGAGAGCCAGCAGCAGCAGCTTCATGTGAGTGTGCCCGGANCCCCCTGGGCCGTTCAGGGGGGACAGAGGTATAAAACACCGGGATCAGGGCTCTGCGCCCGGGAAGAGGGGGGGTGGGGAGCAGGTGGTCTTAAAGGGCTGGTCGGACTCTTCATCTCTGTACCATTCTGTGTTGTTTTGTTGCTAATGGGAAGTTTGGAATGGAGAAAGGCGAAAGAAATGCACGTTCATTTCACAGTTTCCATACCTTCAATATCAGGGCTCAGTTACATTTTTAGGACTTTATTTAAAATGGTATGTATTTTATACTATTTCTGATAGATATGTTATTAGCATTCCAGAGGCAGTGCAAACTTCTCAATACTTACCATGAAAACCAGATAACTTGTACAACGGGAAAATGAGGTTTAGTGATTTTTGTTTCTCCACAAATGTTTTTTCTCTGCAGATAATGCAAGAGATCTACTGAGTAATATACCAATATTTTAAGCCACGTGCTGGGAATAACATTGACCATAGAATCATAGAATCATTTAAGTCAGAAAAAAAACTTTATGATCATCTAGTCCAACTGTACATGGAATCATAGAATCATAGAACCATTTCAGCTGGAGGAAACCTTGAAGATCATCAAGTCCAGCCTTCTTCCCAGCACTACCAACCACCACACCATTTCCCTAAGTACAACACCCAACCTTCTCTTAAACACCTCCAGAGATGGTGACTCCACCTGCCTGACAACCTTTTCACTGAAAAAAAAATCCTTATTATTCAATTTGAACCTTCCCTGTCACAACTTGAAGCTGTTTACTTTTGTCCTGTCACTTGTTAACTGGGAGAACAGACCAATACCCACTGTGCTACAATCTCTTCTTAAGCAGTCGTAAAGAGCGAGGAGGTCTCCTTTCAGACTTTTTCTCCAGTCTGAATAACTTCAGTTCCCTTAGCTTGCCTCACAGGACTTCTGCTCCAGACCCTTCACCAGCTATGTTGCTTGTGTCTGGACATGGTCCAGCACCACCATGTCCATCTTGTAATGAGTGGCCCAAAACTGGACACAGCACTTGAGGTGCAACCTCACCAGTGCTGAGTGCAGGGGGACAATCAATTCCCTGGTCTTGCTCGCATGTTGGCTGATAACTGGAAGAAAGTTGTGAGATGCTTTAACAAGTTCCAAAGCGTGAAACAGGAGATATCATTACTATAAAGCTTCATTCAAAGCAGATATATTTTCTTAATTTCTTTCTTGGATTTAAGGTCTTACATTTTACTCTCTTTCTGTTTGCTGAGGAAGAGCATTTTCTCTGGATCTTAATCTGTGTAATAATGTACTCCATCTCTGTGAAAGGCAAATATCTTTTCCTTGTAACTTTTAAATTCTTCAGAGCAAATTCAATTGAGTACAAAGAAATCCATATCTGAAAGAACCTTGAATGTTAGTAAAATAAACTGTATTGTTGAACTGTAGTATGTTGACATAATATTAATTTGCAAAAGATATTCTAAAGAAGAAAGAGCAAAGGAATCCAAAAAGCGAGAGTGACAGAAATGTGAAACACTGACATTCATTTTCAATTAATTGAACGTTTCACCTTAATTTTTTTTTTTTGAAAGTTCCCCTTTCCCTGTTGAAAACAAAAACAATATTTTTTTTAAAGACTTGGAAAATAAGTGAAGCAAAAGGTTTTCAATTGTGTGTTGCTGTCAGGGGGAGTTTGAATCATAGAATCATAGAATGGTTGGGGTTGGAAGAGACCTTTAGAGATCATCTAGTCCAAGTCCCCTGCAGAAGCAGGTCTACCTAGCTCAGGTTGCACAGGAACATGTCCAGGCAGGTCTCTGGGCAGCCTGTGCCAGGGCTCCATCACCCTGACAGTGAAATAGTGTTTTCTTATGTTTAAATGGAAGTTTTGTGTTCCAGCTTCATCCTATTACCCCTTGTCCTGTTGCTAGCCAGCATAGAAAAAAAGTAATGGCCCAACCTCCTGACATCCACCATTTATGTACTTGCAAATACAAGTAGATTGAGATCCTCCCTCAATCTACTCAAAGTTTGACCACTTTTTAATTTACAAGTCTTTCACTTTAATTCAAAGTAGAAATTTACAGTTAAAGTTTGTTTTCATCACCTGAAGTGTGATTTTCCCCCATACCGTTGATTGCATAATATCTGCAGTCCAGACAATATATTATGGACTACCCAACTTTTCAGTGCTCTAAGAAAACAAGTTACGTGTTTTTAAGAACATTCCCAAAGGTCTCTTCAGCAATTACAGAGTACAATCATTGATGTTTCAATTATGTGAAGAATCATTAATATTCAAAATTGCCCAGGCACCATTAAGCTATATTCCCAAATATATCTGTACACTACTCATTCATAATTAGAATATGCATTGGGTCAGCGTGTTTTGGAAGACAAATATCTTGTTTATTGGTAATGAGAAAGAATAAGCTAATAAAGTCTTAGCTAGTGTGAAAGATTTTTTTACACTTCCATGTGCTCTTGGAACTTCTGATGACCTGTATGTCAGGAAGTCTAGTCCAGATCATCAGACTGTAAATGGGCATTGACTTACACTAACTGTAATTCTTCTCATATGCTTGATTTTCTTCTCTCTGTTGATTGTTAACTGTTCCTACAGCCACAGAGCTCTGGAAATGATAACTTTCACTAATATATTATTGAGAGATGTTAGATTGGTTTTCTTTTTGTCTTGCAGATGGCATTTTATTCTATACCTTCCATAACATTTTGAAATCCTCCAGACAAGCCTGTATTACATACTGTGTCCTTGACTTTCATAATATAGGATTCAGTTGGAAATTAGAACAGCTGAATTAAGATGGCTATATTTAAGTGACTACTGCATGATAGTATGAGGTTTACATGGCAAAGTTTTCTTACTAGAGGGACTGCATAGGCGTTTTCCAGGAGTAGACACCACAAACTGTCCCCGTGTCAGATAGTCAGTGCCATCTTTCTCCAAGCAGACTCCCCTGTGGCCAAAGCTGAGACAATCAGCAACAACGATAGAATCTCTGTGATAACATATTTAAAAGAGTGTAAAAAAAAATGCTGAGCAACAGCAGATGGGAGAGAGGAGTGAGAATATGTGAGAGAAACAACACTGCAGACACTGAGGTCAGTGAAGAAGGAGAGGAGGAGGTGCTCCTAAGACTGGAGCAAAGATTTTCCTGCAGCCAGTGTTGTGTGGACATCACTTTTATGTGTCCTTATCTCATGTATTTTACTAACCCATCTGAAATTCATCCAGACTGTTATAAAACTACTTTAATGACACTATTCCTTTAATTAATGGCAGTCATTGTGGCACTGTGTTTGCAACATAAGATCTATAACTTATTGAAAATACCCTTAGATTTTGGAGCTTACCTGAAATCACAGATAACAATCTCTTTTTCTTGGGAATTGTCATTCTTGTAGCATTAACATCCTGGAAAAGGGACATTGTTAAGATAAGCAGTGCAAAAACAATTTGTCCAGCCAAGAACAGCTAGTCAACTTCTTACATTTACAGTACATGAGAATAGCTAAGGAGTAAACAATTTCCAGCGTTTTATACAGATAATACCAACAAAAAACCTTTTCAGTGTATCTTATTTTGCATTGTTTTGCAGAAAAAAATATAGACATAATGTCATATCTTTTGCAATTTAAAAAAAAAAAAGTCATTCTTGGTTACAAAAAATAAACCGAAGTGTCTGTCACAGGCTACCCATATGAGTTCTGGAGTATCCTTCTCTGGAGCTTACACCCATTGCCCCTTGTCCTATCATTGGACACCACTGAGAAGAGCCTGGGTCCATCCTCCTGACATCCACTCTTTACATATTTGTAAACATTAATGAAGTCATCTCTCAGTCTTCTCCAAGCTAAAGAGCCCCAGTTCGCTCAGCCTTTTGTCATAAGGAAGTTGTTCCACTCCTTTCATCATCTTTCTGGCCCTGCATTGCACTGTTTACAGCAGCTCTCTGTCCTTCTTGAACTCAGTGGCTCAGAACCGGACAGAGTATTCCAGATGTGGTCTCACAAGGGCAGAGTAGAGGGAGAAGAGAACCTCCTTCGACCTACTAACCACATCTCTTCTAATACAACCCAGGATGCCATTGCCCTTCCTGGCAATGAGGGCACTTTGCTGGCTTATGTTCATCCTGCTGTCCACCAAGAACTCCAGGTCCCTTTCCCCTACACTACTCTCTAAGAGTTCGTTTCCCAACCTATACTAGTATATGGGGTTACTCTTTCCCAGATGCAAGACTCTACACTTGCCCTTGTTGAATTGCAGTAGATTTCTCTCTACCCAACCCTCCATCCTGTCCAGGTCTCATTGAATGGCAGCACAGTCTTCTGTTGTATCAGCCAGTCCTCCTAGTTTAGTATCATCAGCAAACTTGCTGACAGTGCCCTCCCTCATCAAGGTCATTATTGAATAGTACTAGTCCCAGCACCAGCCCCTGAGGGACTCCACTAGACACAAGCCTCTAACTAGACCCTGCCCAATTGATCGCAACTCTCTGCCTTCTTCCCTTCAACCAGTTAACAGTCCACCTCGCTACATGATTGTCCTGCTCTGGAAGGAGGTTTTGACTAGGTAGTATTTCAAGCTCCCTTCCAACCCTTAAGATTCTGCGATCCGGTGATTCTGTGTGATTCTGTGATTCTCCAAAATTCACATTTCTCAGTTATCTAGTTGTCTCCTGTGCCTTTATGAGTCTAAAAGTACCTCACAGTGCCAGTGAAGACCTAATTTCCAGTGAAATTCAGCATTTCTGTGATTTAGCAGTGTTTGTGAGGATGGGTAAGCTGGAGGTGGAGCTGAGATGCTTTGTCTAAAGCTGCGAGACATGACTGCTTCAGTGCTTTCAACTCTGAACCTGTCCTACTGACTTGAATGTTTTCCTTGACCTCAGCCCTGTCCTGTAACTATAGATTCACCTGGCAAGGTGGACTATACCTGATTCTGGTTGCCATTGACCATCTCTCTTTGCTGCACAAACACTATGGCATTGTGTCCTTGTTGGAGAGGGTCCTGCCCTGCCAATGTGGTTACCATTTTTGTCACCTGTCTCGTCTGTCCTTACAGAGCAGTCAGACCCTGCTGCTATCCAATAAAGTCAATGACTGTATCTCTAGTCCTACAAGACTATTCTTTTTCATATTATTGAATAAATATGCAAAATTCCTTATAACAATTGTGAGCATATACTCGGTCACATAATTAGTATCCAGAAAATGATAATTCCTTTAAGGATTCTAATTGTCAAAATGACCAAATGACAGGGAACTGATGATGGTCTTCCGACTATATCTGGATAGAAAATACCATGAACATCATATTTTTTAAGAAAAAAAAACTTCAAAATTTACATTATTGGTCAGTGTTTAAAGGACCACAAGTGACTACAAAGTCAAGGAAAAACGAGACAATTCTGCAGGAACTTATCCTAGTTTCTCTGAACTGACCCAGTGAAAATAAGCTCTCTGCAAGATCATGCCTTGTCAGTAAGGTTCTGTGTCTTATGATCTCCCCTTCAAAATAGAAATAATTTACAATAGGGAAAAAAAAAGTTACAGCAACCTTGTCTAATACTAACCACTTTAAGGCCCACAGGGAAGATGGAAACAATAATTTTTCTTCCCATGCATCCTGAGCATTAATATATAGCTTCAAGACAGCTAATCTGTCCTTTTTTTTGTTCCTGCCAATCCTACAAGCTTTCTAGGGAAAGATGTATTGCAACATCAGCCAAGAAAAATGAGTAAATCGTTTCTTTTCCATGGAAGAGGAATGAACAATCTATCCAGATAGGTTCAAGAAACAAAGATGAATAACAAAATGAATTGTTAATTCATTAAAAATACAGTGTTGAGGTCACTGAAATTTCATTATTACTTAAAATGACTTTTTAGTAGAGATTGTTTTGAAAAGCTCACCTTTTGATATGATCTTTTAAAAATGCATTTTTTGACTTTTCATTTTAACATTTAATGTAATCATTTTTCAGTTTTAATTAAAATGTAAGCAATAATTATAAATATATCTTCACATTAAATTAAATTATTTTTTCTTTCCAAATTATTTAAGAAACAAACAATTTTAATAATGACCAGAATTTCTTCTAAATGTGCCTGAGTAAAATATATTTATATAAGTATGTGAATATAATCTCACCAAGAAATACTGAAATGGGCTCAAAAAGTTTTCAATTCTTCAGAATACAAAGAATTTAAACGAAGAAGACAATGACTAAAATAAACAAATAAATATAAACAAATACCCAGATAAAGAGTAAATTATATTGGTTACATCTCATTAAAATAATTTACTCATAGTTTTGTTTTTTTTAAATATATTCATATACAGGAGAAGAGAGCAGATGAAGATTATTAATTCAGCAGAAAATTAAGATGATGGTAGAATGATATCGTCAGCAATAAGGCCTTTGAGAAAAAATGCTTATTTGTTTATACACCAATTTCAAGATCATTGGTAATAAACTGGAATTGCTGATGTGTGTCCAAAAATTTAGCTGATATTTCTGAAACCTAATGGGAATATTTCATTAGTTTGAATATTAAAATGACTCGTTTTAAATCAATTTAGTAAGGATCAAACATATAAAAAAAGGGAAAAAGTATTCAAGGCGTTATCTTTTTTACAGATGCAGGACAATTTGGAGGTAAATGATCTTGCTGGCCTTGACAGTAGTCTTCTAAATAATAAAAGAGAAGATAAGTCTACTCTCTGATGTCAGCTGAAGAAAGCAAAATCAGAGCAGAGAGAATGAGATGAATGGTCAAGCGTGTCTGGAAAATATGATTTCATTTGAAAAAAAAATCAAACAAACATAAAACCTGCCACAGTAAAAACAGAAACATACTAGAGTGCTTTCTTTTTTCAATATTAACAGCAAAATAATTTCTCTGTTATTATCAGTTTTCTAACCTTTAAAATGCAACATTACAAGTGATTCAATTCTATATTATTTCATCCTTAGGGGTTTTTTTTAGAGATTTGAACTAAAATGTAATGGTGATTACTACAAGTGATCATGATTTGATTATGTTTGTGTAGAAACCACTAACATACATTCTCTGATGCATACCAGGAGCTGTTTTCACAAGTGTACAGATAATTATGAACTCATGGTCTTAGTCAGCTGGTAAATAGAAACTAATAAGAAAAATGTGAATGATTATTGAGAACTACTTAAGAACTCTTAACAGTTCCTTAAAATACACTGTTGCCTAAAGCTTTGTGGACTATATACAATGATTTTCTGAGAATGAACATCTATATATACATACCAAACGAAAAACTGAATTGTTCACTCTAGTAATAAACTTAAGTCTAAATGTTTAAACATTTAGTGTTTTCACACTTACTGTTTCTTCCAACATTTTCTACTAGACTGAAAAGTCTACCATTAGTATCTCTTCCCTAATTACCCATTCATGTTCTTGTTGAACTAATTGGTTGAGCTCCTCACATTTTTCATTCTAAGATTTTTTTTTTCTCCCTTTAATAATCCTTATTGATTTCCTCTGAATCTTGCAGTTTTCTATCAAGATCTTCAATATGAGAAACGTAATTCCCACGGTCACCAGTAACAGCAGAATTAGTACCTTTAGGGAACACATATCAACATTTTTGGCTGTGATACTGGAGTGGATGTTCGTATTCAAAAAAATCACCCATTAGCATTTTTAAGTATTTTCCAATGTCACTTTGTTCTTGTGAAAGTTTTCTGTCTGCAGCTATGAGAGATATTCCAACATTTGGTCATATTGAATCCTGTAAATTTATGTATATGTATATATGCACATCAACTAAATCAACTTTTTTGAAAAATCTGCTTTCTTCCACATCTCTCTGACTTCCGTATAGTCAAATGCTTTTATACTATCTGTGAATATTAGAAAGGACTTTTTATTTTTTGGCATTGTTAGTGATTTTACCTTTTCAACATGATCTGACATATGTTTAAATCTAGTCCAAATAGTTTTTTTCTTCCTGGATCTCCACAGAAGTTAATCTAGTATTTTTAT
>WBNH01007505.1:824767-884844 GCA_013401255.1 Urocolius indicus
CTGTTTAATCAATGTTTTGTACATCTGATATCCACCACACTAGTTTTGTGTGTCTCAAATTTCTTATTAGCACTTCAAATTAGCACTTGTGCATGTGTCAGATAAACCCATATTCTCATAAATGTAAAGTATAATTAGTTTGCCAAGACCTCTTTCTCAAAACTATGTGGGGAGTAGCATTCATTACATTAACATCTTATTTTTTTCAAGACTAAAGTTCATGCCAATTATTCAAGTTTTGAAGCAACACAACAGTCATTACAGTGAACAATTTTGCAGATGTGCTGGACATGTTTCTGAAATGCATATTATTTTCAAATTCTCTAACAAAACAGGAGTCAGGAACCCATCTGTGGACATCTTGGCATCTAATATATGTGAGATTAGGTAAAACGATTTCAGTTACTCTTCATTGGCTTAAAAGAAACAGTTTGAAAACAATTGTTTAGATAAAAGAATTTATGAAAGGTTTTTTAAATCTCTGAGGAAGCCACGTCATCAGAAAATACTGAGCATACAAACTATCATTGCTGGATAAAATCAGTACTTGTTGACCACAAGAAGAAGATTCCTCTAGACAACTCATCTCTTTAAATCCAAGCGTGAGGATATTTAAAAAAAAAAAAAACAAACCCAAAGAAGAATTTACAGCTGATTTTCAATGGGCCTTTTAAAATGATACATACATCAAAAACGATACAGTCAAATTAAGTGACTGCTATTAAGTAATGCAAAAAAATACCCTTTGACAGGACATGAAAAATGCTGTTCTGTAACTCCTTCTTTGGATTTTCCCTCATCAGGATACACTAACAACAGGCATACTACAAGGTAGTAGGTATGTACAGTCTGGTATTTGCTTCTCCTGACTACATTCAGCTTCATAGGTGTGATTGGAAAACTACTTTTTTAATTTATGGTTGAGAGCAATTCTGTGGTAGACAGCTGGACAGCCCTGGACTCTACCTCTTTTGTATCAACATCAAATGCTAGACTTACTACACAAACTGAAAAGACTTAGATGTCTCTTCAGTGCTGTAAATACTGATCAACTGCACTTTGAAAGATGTATGCCAATGGCTCCTTTCCATGTTTTGGACTGGATCTTATGACACCAATAATTATGCCATATTCTGCAGTGTTAAACTGCAAAAAAGTGTCCTTTTTCCATTTGCTTTTGCATTTTGGCAGAGATCAGAGTGATTTCCGTGTATCTGATAGTCTGTGTTAAATGTACTGCTATACTACTTTTGGTCTCAAAACATAAGGAGTACATCGGTGAATAATACATCCAAAATTTTAACACAAATTTTGTTTTTCAAATGGATAAACATGTTCTATGTAACCTGAAGGAAACAGATTTTCTATTTGAATTTCCCATTTGAACATATTTCAATCTTTGACTCCACCAGCCATTTAAAGATACTCTTTAATTAATTTTACAGTTAAATTATACTTTTTGCACACATTTCTGTTTTAGAGACTGTTTTTTTCTTAACTTCATCTATAGGGCTGGGAAAATTAATTCTTCTGGGGCAGCTTAGTCTCTGAACCCTTTGTCTATCAGTAAGCAAGAGAATGTCTCCTGGATTTTCTTTAATTCCACATTTTAAGGGAAAAAAAGAAAATCCTTTCTGTAGCAATTCAGATCTAATCTTTCCTGAGCTGGCTAAATCTTGATGTGAGGTGAATATATGCTAGCACAATAAATTAGTCACTTTCCTCTATATATTCTTCCTGATGAATTTGTCTTTGATCTTATCAAGACTTTCAAAGCCTGAACACTAGTTAAAGATCTTCTAGAGAAAGCAATTTGAAATTACATATAAAGGAAAATTATTAGATTTTTCCTAATTATGGTTTGAGGCTTATTTAAAAGGCATCAGGGGAATGAGGCATTTTAAAATAAGCTGAGAGGAATTAGAGCACTTAAAGGCTGTATCTGTCTGCTAGAGATTCAGTTCTGGTTTCAATGAACTCTTGTGGTAAGTTACAAGACGTTATGTCTGTATTAAAGGGAGAGAGACACCAGTGGAAACAAGCACAAAGCCTATATGAGGAATTTTATATGTGCCATAAGAATGTGCCCTGACATTAGGTGCATGTTGAGTTAAAAAACTCAAAGTACTTCTCTAACCTGAGGTTCTTTCAGGAACAACCTTTTCAGAAATGAAACGTGTCTAGAAGGCCAGTTATGGGATATACACTGCCAAAAGCACTGCGAGGATGTCTATAGATGTGGAACAGAATTATTAGAGAAATACTTAGCTTTAGTGGTGAACATTTTTGAGCCTTAAAACACATTTCACAAAAAAAAAAAAACTTTATAATTTCATTTGTGGTTTACACAGCACTCTGTCCTTTTTTTTACAAATTGATGTCTAATGTAAGGCCATTTATTAAATATTAAACATAATTTTTACATACAGATTGGTTAACATCTTCTGATTCTGAAATTACATGCAGATTGTCTAGATAAAAATATATTGATCTTATTTCTTTTCTCAGATGCAGTAGAAGGCTCAAGTTGTTTTAACAAAATATTGTGTAAATAATATGCTATTATATCAATATTTTCTTTTATCATTCTATTTATTTGCTGTCAGAATGCTGTTTGCTGTTGACGATGAGGTTCTTCATTATATAAAATTTTGATTTCCACCTTCTTCTGAGTTACTGTTTTTCCTGACTTTAACTATCTTTTCCTTTTTCACATTGTTATTTACAATCTCAGAACATCTTCTAGAAGAAAGTTTCAAATGTAGGTGATTTAACTGGACAATCATTCCAATATAAATTTTTTCTTATCTTCACTAACATCTTTTGAAATAATGGTATTGGTATTGGGACTGACCTGGGAAATGAAAAACTACAGAAGTCTGCACTCATCTTGAATGAAGCAATGGGTAGTTCAGAACAAACAGACTGTCTATATGAAATTTCAGCTAAGATTATCCAGCACAAATCAGGGTAAATAATTTTTTCCTGCTTTAATCACGTGTAAAAACTTTGCAGCCATTACGTTATCCTAAAAGTCCTTGAAATTAAGTGTTATTGGAGAAAAAGAAAGGGTAAATGGCTTACCTTAGCTGCTTTACATAGTACTCAGCTGCACTTTCTTTAATTTTCTAATATGCAAGGCTTATTCGAATCTCTGCAGCTGTTAGTCTAATTGGATGATTTCCTGTTTGAAATGCAGAATAATTTAAAGTGACTAGCAGTTGTTCAGGGAACCTCCCTTTCTAGGACATAACTTAATCTGACATATTCAACGCTCATCAGAGATTCAACATCTTTTCAAACTGATTACTGCTTCCTCCATCACACTCCAAGTTCCTTGACTTCCATTTAAGTGCTCCAATTTGCAGCTTGATTATTCTAATGGAACTAAGAGGAAAAGTCAAGGTTTTTATTTTTATTTTTTTAAATATGGTTCCTTGAACAATATACTATATGCAGTGCTCTGTAGTATTTAATAGATGTGTCATCTTTTGTTATGTAGCAACAAACTCTATATTTTGGGTTTTATCTTTGCTGAGATTAAGAATGATGATACTGGAGAAACTCATGTAACACCTGGTTAATATTATGAGAATTTATCTGGTGGAACAATGTTTTAATTTTTATCAAAAAGGACAAAAGATTTTTTTGAGTCATGAATCACATGAAGATGACAGCTTTGCAAGACATACAAAGAATCAAGAAACAGAGGGGTTTTTTTTTACAACCTCTAAACATTAAGGTTTTTATCTGATTTAATATGTCCAAATCTTTGTGTTAGACTGACCATTTTAAAATTTGAAAATGCTGAACGTGTGATAGACAATATTGCCCCTAGTAAGATAATTATTTAGGCATGTGGCCCTCCAAGGAACATAATTATAAGTGCCTCCTGACAAAATGATGCTTATTATCTTTTTTTGGGGGACTGTTGAAAAAAACATTTGCAAACAGACTATGTAATAGGAGGGAATGAGATTTCTTCTGTGTGGAAAAAATCTGAGAAGGCATTTAGTGAACCATAATGGGAACAATTCACTTGAGGTTTCATCTAGAAACTTTCTCCCTTTGTAAAAATGTCTGGGGAATGAACAGCTCACCTAAAAAAATGACTCAGAAGATGAGACACACAGATTTCTTAAGATGTACACTGCAGTTATCACTTAAACTCAAAAAAAAATGAGATATATTTTAAAAATCAAACTCAATAAATGCCTCCTAATATAAAGCATGCATGTGTGTTCATGGTGAAGGAAATTCAAACTCCTCTGCAAGTATAATTTTTTAGCTTTTAACATTTTTTACTTGAGAATTTAGCAGACTTCTGATGAAAAGTGGCAATCCTCTCTTGTCATTACATTTTAACTCACATTGCTACCAGGCAAGTGTTTCCTCAGAGGTAGAAATGAAAGATGAGTTCAAAAGTTGAAAATAAAATCTGCCTGTGGTAACAAATATTGAGAGTGATTTTATTCATTACTTCTAAGGGGAACAACCTGTTTCTACTGTGGATCATCAGTGGGAAAGTGTATATACAGTTATATACAACTTCCCTATATAATATTTGCATTTATTTCTTACTATAATTGCTAAATTTTTGCAAGTTAAGCGTAAAAAACTGACAATAATTTGTCTAAAAGATATTGGCATGTTTGTGAAGAACCAGAAGGAGATTTTTGTAAAAATGTCTCTTCACAAAAATATGCATTTTTATAGCCCAAAATCTACTTTTGGCTATGTACAATCAGTGTTCACCTGAGTAATGGACAAGGTATGCAGAAATGTTACAGCTTTATGGTTGCCTTGACTAGTCAAACTTCTTTTTTGGGTTTTTTTTTTTTTCAATTCAGGCTCAAGACTGTTTTTCCTTTTTATTAATTTCTTAATGAATTTAATTTCGTCCTTCATGCATGATGAAGGAAAATATTTTTTGTATTTTGAGGCATGTATTAAAATGCACTCCAATTACATACGAAGCAATACACTAAGTAAACTGGACTGACAACTTGTTTCCTGACTGGGGCTTTCTATTTCTACAAAAGAGGGTAAATGGGATTTTGTTAGGAAAACTTCAGAAAAACAGGCTTTTAAAATTTTTCATCAGTTTCTTTTAAGCCTGTTTTTACAAAGCATATTGTAGATGTGGTTGTGCATGGAAAGATCAGTCAGCAGAGATTTAAAGATATGACAGAGTTTTTATTTAGCAAAATTAAATGACATTGCTTTAATCTTTTTAAAAGTCCTATTATCTTGCAGCTAGTATCCAATAATTTGTCTTATGTAAGCCATTAGATTAAGCAGGGATCTCAGTATAGCAGCTCGACAGAAGTGTTAAATATAGGTATCATCTGCACACACTGGAAATGGAGATTGTTTCTTCTAAGAACACAGTCCAAAAGTGAACAAAAAGCAAAGAGGAAACTTCCCAGAAGGCATTCTTGGCTCAAATCACAATAGCTATATTAATCAGAGCTTTGTTTTGCACTGCCTGCAATTGCCTTTCAACAGCCAGCACAGAAGTTAGCAAAGCCTAAGCATTCATGTGACAAGAATAACTCCCTTAAGAGTAGGAATTGAAGCTGACTTTCTCCAGAGAGGACACTGCAGAAGTGGAAATCTAAGCACTTGGGAAAGTCTTGTAGAATAGTAATTTTAGTAAAGTACTACAGGTATTTGTATTCAGTTCTCACTGAGAAGTACTTGGTTTCATTCCATGCACCATGCAATCTGAAGCTGAAGAAATACAATGACTGTTTTATAGGAAGACTGCCACATATTTGTACCTACAACACTATCCTAGACACTGTTTTATTTTTATTCTCAGGTCTCTAAAGTTCCTCAGTATTATCATAAAACCCTGACTCTACAGTTTGCTGAGAATACACAAGCTGATCACAGCAGAGACATTAATTGATTCCCTACAAAAGTCTCTATAGAGGCTCAGAGTTGGGAGGAACATTTTGGTGGAGCTACTTATCTAAGTTACATTAGATATTGAGTGAATTATATCATAGTATAGATATATAAAATACAGAAGTTAAATGCTTATAATTAGAATGGAATTTTTCATGATTTTCCTGGTCTGAAATCTGATTACAAATAAATTGACTATGCCTGTTTTTTTTCCCCCACAGACTCCTTCTGGTTTGTCATTTGCAGACCTTTCAGTAGTAATATGGACCTTAAATGTTCTCTGAAGATACCGATTAATTTTCCTGTCACAATTTGCAACAGCATGATTATTTTAGGTCTCAGTTTGTAGTATGGAAATTCAACTGCATTATTTCTTAATATCTGAGCTATTGTTAGAGGTTAGTGCAAAATGATAGCTCCATTTTGAGACAATTTCTGACAGTTTAAAATGCATTTGTTCAAATCAGAATGAGGGGCAAAAAAGATCTTTTTTTTTTTTTGAAAAATGAATGGTGACAAAATGTTTATTTTTTGTTTCAAATTTTCATTCTGATCTCTCCCTGAATCTCCAGAAACGATCAGAGTCAGCCTTGGAAGGCACAAATCTTTCTATTGCTAGCATCACCAAAATCTGTATGTCTAAGAAAATGTCTTTGAAACCTTTCCTTTTGGCACTGTAGAGGAAAAATTATGCCTGAGCAAAAATATTGCTGTAATTCTTTTACGGGTTTACTATTCTTTTGCTTGAGGGCAGATTGCTTTCAAAACTTTACAAAAATCTCTCTGAAAAAAAGAGATTTATGAATAGGTTTTTAATTTGCACAAATTCAAATGGAAAAAAAAAAACAACCAGATGAAGGCATTTATTGCGTATTTAGTTGATTCCCAGGTACCTGTTGAGGCTGAACATAAAGGCAAAAAGCGAGACAAAGCATACTGAAAGCAAAAGTACTAAATGGTCTGCATGAAGAATGATCTCTCAGAACACCCAGAAGGCAATCTTTTTAGGATAATTTGCAAGATTTCTTCCTTGACAAAAGCACAGCAAAATAATTCTTTATGTTATTCTCAAGAGACAAGGCCTTGCTGGGAATGGGGAGCATCCCTGCAAACTCTTCACTAGTCAGTGGTTTGAGGCTTCAGTTTGCTCAGAGAATAAATCTCTCTTTAGGTCTTGTGCTACGAGATCAAAAGAAAATCCCATGATGCAAAGTAAGAAGCCAATATAAACTCATTCTGTATGGTCATTTTTCTCAAAAGACATTGCTGTGTTAACTTTGAAGTTTCAGGCTTTCTCCTGGAATAGGTTTCAATGTATTATCTCTTTTCCTACATGCCTGAATAAAAAAGGGTTTAAACACTGTACTATATGCTTCAGTGCTCATTTGAAGACATGCCAGCAAGTTCCCCTTCCTGCCCTTCTCTACCCTCAGTCTGAATCAAAATTGTATTTTGAGTTATCTGGTAGTACACAGATACAATAGTAATGGTTATTGAAGCATGGAAAAAAAGGCATTAAAATGACTATTCTTGCTAAATATTCAGGCTTATTGCAAACTGAACTAAGCAAATTCTTGTTAGTTTATGAAATTCATAGACTATAGGTAATGACTCTGTATTGCCAGGTGTTTGGTAGTGATGTTTTCCTTGTCTGTGCTGATGACTTCTGTGACTGTTTTACCTCTTATTTCCTTGTTAATGAAAGCTAGTATTAGATTTTTTTTCCCAGCCTATTAATGTTTGGAAATTTTTTTTTAGTACTGCTGTATAGTGACTAAAAAAGTATGTTGTGTGTACCTTCACCATACTGCAATAAGAGACAGGTAATGAGAAAAGGCCAGGAAATGAAGAAAAAGCGATTAAGCACTGCTGCCAAGCTGACTTCACAGAAAAAAACCCTCTCTTTTAAAAACTGAGTAAGGAGAAATGTGGTACGAGTGCTACAGCTGTGGCTGTCAGAGAAAACCCACTTCAGAAAGTAAAACATACTGCAGAGTTAAGGGTTTTTTTCCAAACTCATCAGAAAGGAGTTCCAAAAAGAAAATGCAGATCTCACCAAATAAGTAGTCAAAAAAGAGAGAAATCCATCTGTTGTATCATTTTTTTCTCCCTCTAGGGGGAAGAGAAAACCTTCATATTCTGAGTCAGACACCTACAAGACCAGGAGACCAATGGAAAGTGATTTTTTTTTTCCTAATACAGATTGGAGAATTTAAAGCAGGAGGGGATTGGGAAGAGAAAATCTAAAGGTATAGGAAAAGGATGAAAGATTGTGGAAGCAAAAACAATTATAGAAATTTTAAAGATTTTGGGTTTTTTTTATGAAAAAAATTGAAGATGTTGTTTACAGAACACAGTATTTTCAAAAAACCCCAGATATTAGTGGATGCACCCATTAATTAGTGCCTTAAGTAGTGCACATTACACAGGAAAACCATAGATCCATTAGTTTATGACAAACTAATGTCATTAAAAGGTGGATTTCTGCTGAGAAAAAACATTGCTTGAAAGAGAATAACATATTTGAAGACTGAGTGAAAATTCTGCAACAACAGTCTTGAATATTACGCAAAGATTAGGATAATAAATATTTTTTGGAAGTGGAAGCCATGAAAAAAGGTAACATTAACAGAATGTAAAATAATCTGACAATGAGCTCTGCTGTGTAATTGCCACCTCCATTTCACTGTGAAGTTCCTGTAGGTGGAGTTTCAGGACATAAAGAGATTAAATATTTTTCTTGAAGAGCTTTCAGCTTGAGTCCCACAACTACAACCAGGTCCTACAGGGTGACCTGGCTTGAAGTTAATGGAACTCTGCAAGGACGCCAAAGTCACTCCTTGCCAAGCCTCTGGGAGAAACACAGATTGTGTCAGCTCTGACAACAGGAGTGATGACAGTAGACAAAGTAACCCTGAGGCAAAGTCTAAATCAAAATCAGGTCACATGTAAGGAATCACTGGGGTTACACTTGTTTGCATTAGCTGAGAATCTGGCCCTCAAGGAAAGAGGGTTCATCACAGATGGTAGAGTGTTCTGCAGACAGACTTCTGAAAGCACAGCAAAGCCACACAGCATTGACAAATGACAGAAAATGGAATACTGGATCTTGGCTCAGCAGACTTTTATTCTCCTCTTCATTTCCTGTTCGCATAAACCTTTTGTTTTTCTTTTCTTTTTTCTGTTCTTTAAGATCTATTTAGACTGAAGCATATACATGGATCAACACATTTCTGTTATAAAAATGTGATATCTTCCATGCTGGGATCAAGTAATACGTAAAGATCTTTTGAATATTGCTAAAACAGTAGAAGAAAAAAATACATGCTGCTGTGATGGATCTCACAAATTAAAGCTCTGCAATGTGGTCATAATCTGTGACAAGTTATTTGAAATGGAAGGTTAAAATATAGTAAATAGAATCTATTTTTTTTCCCGTATAGATAAATTACTGTAATGTCTCCATCCTTATGAATCACTAAACTAATGATATTTAAGTCAAGCCCCTTTGAACTATAAATGATTGAACAGTAAAACTTAGGACCAAGCCACTATCTTTACTGCAGATCTGCACATCATGTTAAAAAAATAGCCTTGAATATTCTGCTAAAAAGAAAAAAAAAAAAAAAGTCCAATATTTCAAATGTTATCCAGCAAGAAGATAACAAGGACACTGGCAAGGACATGGAGCCCAGCAGACCCAGGGAATCTGGTTGTGTGGAATACATCGGGAATGACATTTGATTGCTTCCTCACAATAAGCCTTTATCAGCTAGCTAAAGGGGTGAATGCAACTGAAATTAAAAAACCTTTCCCCATTAGAATTTTGTCCTGAAGAATTAAAAAAAAAAAAAATAAAAACTGAAGACAACAGCTTGAGTCCTGTACAGTGTCCTTTATATGAGGAGGGTTTCAGATTCCATACAGTTGGACAGCAGTACTAAATTCACCATAATCAATAACAGTTATTTAATGGTGAGGAGAAGGCTGCTATCAGATGCACCTTTGAATGTGGTTTTGAGGTTCTTAAGACTACATTCAGAAAGAACAATGGCCACTGTATCTTTTAAAGTATGCTATACAAGAGGTCTGAAGTATTGTGAAAACAATTTTAACTTACATTTGCAGGCATCACAAGATGCCTCTTTCTCAAAACTACACTGTATACAATCATACCACTGGAAATCAAGATTTAGATCAATTTATATTTTCCTCAGGTAAAACTATGGTACGAAAAATCCCATTGTGATCACTGGAAGTCAGGACAGAATTCCAATTAACAATTAAAGAAAAAAAAATCATGTAAGATCTTCCTTTTTATAGATTATTTCTCCCTCATATTAAGTCTTTATCCATCCCTTGTGAGATTTAAACTTTAAAGACTCTAAGCAAGAGTCTGCTTCCCACAGTAATTACAGACACTAAGCATCTGTTGGAATGTCCTCTGGTTACCACCCGAATTTAAACTACCCCCATTCCCTACAGGATAATAGTTAAATCTTACTGTTTTAAGTCTATATTCCCATGTACTTACTCTGCAGTGGAACAGCAGAGTAATCTATAAAGTTCTAACACATTCTGATGATGAAGGAGGTAATCATTCAAAGATCTTTTCAAATTAAATAATTCCCTTTATTCAGATATGCAGCTTCTCATTACTGTTTGCCTATGAATAGTCCAAACAATACAAAGTTCTCTCTAGATTTTGGTTTACATAGGTAACACTAAAAGAGAAATTACAGATCTCATTTCAGCCTTGCAACTTCATTCTTCAGATGCTTCACATCTGTTTGTTAGTCTCTGAAAATTGTTTTCTTTCCTTTTGGAACTACAGTGTTTAAAAAAAGCCCGTTTGCTCAGAAAACTCACTGGTTTGTTTTTCTGATAGCTCTGTGAATTTTATTCTGCTTGCAGACGTGGGAATTCACAAAATACTCAATCGGCTTTTCTGCTTTATTCAGATGGGGAAACAATCAGAGCTCTATTTGTTTGCTCAATTTCAATTCTGTTCCTTGGAGTTCATCTCCCTTACCTGAGTATGCAATCTTTCAAAACAAATGTTACCAGCTACCAAACACATTATATTGGACCCTGCATTTTGGATTTGTTGCTGACTTCTCTGTCTTCCTTCACTCCAAGGCTGATTTATATGCACCCCAAGATTCATTCAGGCCATACCATCTCACTAGCCCTTTCTAATACACTGATATGAAATGTTGTAGCCTCCTGGATTTATTTTCTGGAGGAGTTTCACTGTTGTAGTGGTTCTGTTCTTTTTGCTTCTTGTGAGACACTTTTTTGAGTATAATAATTTGACCACAATCGTTCTAGGGGGGAACGAAATAGTATTTCCAACAATGACTACATAAACAACAACCCTCACTGCATCTTCAAATTTCTATCTTAATGAAGCACTTTCATCTCAGCTACACAGGCTCACATGCGTTATGGAGCTCAGATGTTGTAAACTGTATTTCAAAATTTTCATCCCTGAATACAAAATCAAGATTCCTCAAGCAGTCATTGAGTTGCTACCTAATCCGGAAACCATTAGATTTTTGTGAGCATTGCGTTTTTAAACATTAATTTCTTTCACAACATGTTGGAAGTGTCATACGAAAAAGTGGATGACTGATATAGCTCAGTTAAATCTTTCGCAAAAGCAACTAGAACAACAACAAAGACATTTCTTTTTTTTTTATACAGCTAGCGGAACTGGATCCCTCTGGCATTCTTAGCCCATAAGTACTGAATTGGGATCCATCTAGGTATAGCTGACAGCTTATTTGTGCACCAATTAGTACTCATTTTTATCTTGGATCTAGTCTAAAGGTTTAGTTGTCTCTTTTTCTTTATAATCTGACAATTTCTAAGCCTTACAACATATTTGGGGTTAAAGGAAAGGAAGCAGTTAGGACAAAGGGAAAACACTTTCCCCATTGTCTATAGTATAAAGATTCTGGCATTCTACTAGGTAGGGAAACACTGAGTGAATGTGGTTCTGATTAACCAATTTTGAATTCAATAGAAAAACAGGAGCAAGCCGGTGAACTGTAACTCGTGTCTCCCTTGCTCCCAGTTAATATAGTAGATACTGAGCTACCTCCTCATGCATATGAGCTTCATCTGGTAAGTGATATTAGAAGGCCCGGCAGCAAAACTGACACTTTGGACTTTTAAAGGGCAGACTTTGACTTGTTTAGGAGGTAGATTATAAATAAAAGAATCACATTAGCATTTGAATTGGAGCATATGGTCCTCCTGCAGAAAATGGAGCCACTGGTTCAGTGGCGTAGGAACTAGTTACTTTTTTTTTCCCATAGAAAGCTTTCTGAAAGTGAACTGAATGTCATGACTATTTAATCACCTAGAGCAAACACTTATAATCACTGTGATGGACTACAAAATACTCCAGAATGAAGCCACTGAATTAATAATTTTAAATACTTAAAATAACAGCTTAGAATTGTTAGAAAGTTGATCCACTGGTATCTAAACAAGGGCTTCAGACAAAATCCCAAACTGTGCAGAATGCAAGCAGCCTGGATCTCACCTAGATAATATAATCTTAATCCTCCTAACCCCTCTTGTTTTATTCAAATGCGGTCTGACCCTGGAAGAAAGTAAAAGCCTGTCTTCACCAGAATCATCCTATCCTTGCCTGCAGGGCCTCATCTGCTTGGTGCTCTCAAAGCCACTCTAAGAGCCCTGTCTCTGCCCAAAATATGTCTGCAAACGTACCCATCTGCCAGTTGCTCTAGATTTAGGGCACTACTGAGGTTAAGGATATTTTAGATCCAGGTGACTCCTATGCTTGAAAGGGTTTTTTTTGTCTAGGCCTCTCATCTCTTTTCAGGGTTTTTTGTCCCTGGACTGTTGGGTATGTCAGGTAGGGGTGAAAACAAATATATTCAGTTGCTGCTGTTGGAAATCTTTCTACTTTGCATGAAATCTTTGGATGAATATTCATCAGACCCAAGAAAAAATAAGCACAAAGGTAACTGTAATCTAGTGTTGGGGACACATCTGAGAAGGAAGACTGGAATTCTCTTATTTTAATTTTATATTAAGAATTCATGGAAAATGGACTGATATCTAGGCTTCCTTCCCTTTTCCAGATGAAATCCTTAATCAACACATTTTACACCTGTGGTTGCATTTTGTCCCTTTCCACTCATTTCCATCATTAAATTTCTCCAAGTTAAACTATAATTACACCTTCTCCACACTTAATTCCTCAAGAATATAGGATATCTTAATTATTAGGTTTTTCTTGTGGGGCAAGAGATTTGGGTTCAAACACTCTGCTGTAATCGTAGGGAGATTTTAGCTTTCGATGGTGATTTTTTTAAAGTTCCCTCTATAACAGAATATTCCGAATTATGTTCTGGCAGAGATAAGGATCAAGGAAACAAAGCAATCCAAAGGAATAGATGAACAACACGAGTGATACCAGTCATCTGAAAGATGGAGATCTCAGTGTGTCTCCTGCTTTCACTTTCTCCTACACTACAGCTTTCTCATGCTGTCCAGCAAAGAAAAATATTTCACCAGCTTCAAATCCACAAGGAAGAGGAAAAATAGTCCCCTGAAGGAAAAAGTAGATGAAATCTACTATTTCTTATATGCCTCTCCTAAAGTACAGCAATTGCTTTTCTTCCAGTTCAAATCCTAGGGATCATTCACCACAGTTCCAACGTCATGATCTGCTCTTTCATTGTTCACTTCTGCCTCAATCTTTCTGGCCCAAACCTGTTCTGTCCATGCTTTCTAAGCTCCTTGATCTGAAAAAATTCACATGTGTTTATGTCATTTCCTTTTCTCTCAGAAGCCTAATGATACTTTAGCGTGGCTGGAAATAGCAGTGGTATGAGTCTCCTACTAATTGATGGGCTGAACCATCATTTTTGTAATCCTTGATTTAATCTTAGCATGAGAGAGTTTGACCTCAGTAATTTCATAGGAAAATATTTTTTGAAGCAAGGGCTTAGGTCTTCAGAAATGTCAGAGGGGGTATAAATAGTGTATTTCACTTTTGTCTCTTTTTATTGATTTGTTTCATAAACTTTTCATTTTCCACTCACACATAGTATGACAGAAATCATAGTTTTCTGAATGTATCTTTAACAAATGTGGTTCAGTTGTCTTAGAGTTCAATTAAGCCTTGCTGATACCTCATCTTTCATTAAATCACAGGCTATATCAATAATGATCAATATTGAGTATATAACAAAAAATGTCTGAAAGAAGAATTTTCCTCTATTCTATGAAATTTTATTATAAAAAAGATAATACACATAACAGACAGAAGTAGTCTATCAAATGCTTTATTTTGTCATTCAATCTTAAATATCTTCCAGCTTTCAAGAAAGGAAAACAGATTATATAATTAGAAGACTTCATAAGCAAAGCTTGAAATTTCATTCAGCAATTAAGAAAGTAAAGAAAAAGCTTTTTTTCTCATTTTTCTCCTGTGGAATTTTTTCTGCACCCACTTAAATATAAAGTAATATGAATCATTACAGGTGTATATAAATGGAAACAAACCTAACTTTGACTCTACTATATAGACTAGGATTCTTTCACAGATACTATTGTTTTTCATTTTTCAAAGATTACCACTGAAAAAAAAGGGGTCTGTGAAGAACAGGAAACTGGAATAGCAAGGCACCTACAAGACATCTACAACTGGAGAATATAGTTGGACAAAACTCTATCAAAGTTAAAAGCAGAAAGGTACTGTGATGGATTATTTTTCATTTTCCAAGAGATACTTTTCAGTGGCTATAAGATAATTAGGTGTAAAGTTTGGGAGCTTTGAAAATGCAAGTCACTATTTTGTTGAGGAAATTAACTTCCAAAAATGCTTTAAGCAATTTTTAATTAATTAATCTTCTTTCTGATGCCTCCAGAAAGGGCTGTTAAGAGCTGGATGCAATTGGGGATCAACACCCATGGCTTAAGTAAACAAATCTGTTGCTAAAACCAGTCACCTCTGACAAACTCCTCCTCACTCTCTGCTGAACTGGCATGATACAAGGAGCACGTGCCTACATGATGGTGCTGAGCACAAGCAGAGCTCTGCAATGCTGGCAGGCAGCCTGTGGATGGAGGGAGACTCTCTAATTCAACCCAGGAATGAATAACATGAGGCAGATGATCATCCTTGAGTGGTAGTAGTCACATACGCTTAAAACAAGGTAGAAATTACTGGCAGAAGGCATTGAAGAGATAAAACCACTCTCAAGCTCTTGTTAAATAAGGGATTAGATGAATGCATGGAGAATGGTCAATTTGCGCATACTATAGCTAGTGAACCAGATGCAGTCTCCAGCTCAGGTGTCCCAAACTCACTGTCTACCAGAAGTCCAACCAAGAAAAGAACTGTCAGGGTCTGGAGGGCATCAATGGCTTTACCAACACCAGTGGCTTTCAAGTTGTGATTGGCCTCTCTGAACTTACTCACAGCCCAGGATGCCATTCCTGCCCCAGGCTGTCAGGCCCTGTCCCACTGATGCCACAGCAGGGATTGTCTCCAGCTCCCACAGCCCTCATCTGCCCAGCCACAGCCTCCACCTCAAGCCAAGCTCAGCCTGACCTCTACTCCTCTTTGTCCCTCTGGAAGTGTTGATGTTGGGGCTGGATCTGCCCTTGGTTCCCTCAGCTGCCCTGTTCTTTGTCTGGGGCAATAGGACAGGCCTGTTTCATTTCCTCAGGGAGCTTCAGCCTGCGCAGTGCTTTCATAAGAACTTCTATAAATTGTTGTCATATTCTTCCCCAACCTGGTCCTGACCATTGTCTAAAACTACACTGGTCCGAGTAGCACCAAAAAAATGGTGAAACCTGAGTGTAAGTGCACCAGGCAGACAGATGCAACAGGCAAAGTAGCATATTTGTATCTGAATGGCACATACCTGAGAAGATGGATGGGTTCCAAGTGGCTCAAAACCAGTCAGACTTTGAGGTCTTTCTCGGCAAAGTGCAGTATATCCAGATGCAAAAACCTCTCTGCAGAGTTCTGAAAACACATATTTAATAGTTTGAAGATACTCAGATTGCTGCCCAGTGTCTATAAAACAGATATTTTGTGAGTCAGTCAGACTATGTTCAGATAGCACAAATCACAAATTACACCAGTTCTCACTTCTCTGACAATGCTGCACATGAACTGGAGAAACACTCCACAGAACAGACCTGTTATCAAGAAGATTATGTGAGCACAGGACTCTAAGGCCATAGCAATAGACAGAAGTGTAGTGAGAAAATATTGCAGCATAAGATGTCAGAGCAATAACTAAATCATCAATAGAAAATTCATTTAGACAATCATACTGTAACATTCCAGATACTTCTTCAGAAGACTTCTGCAGTAAAGCTACAATATTAAGTGTCTTCTGAAAGTTCACTTCAGTAGAAAAAAAAGTATTAGCTTGCCCAATACTGGGATATAGATTACCAAGATTTTAAGACTATGATCTCAGACAGAGAGGAGACAGGAAAATCTCTATGCAAAGAACTTAATGCATCATGGTAGTTACCTTTTAATTTTAACTAATAAAAAACCCACACAAAATAAAAGTGTTTGTAGTCCTAACAGCTGAGAAATAGTAAAACTTCCACTTAGAGTACCAAAATGTTGTCAAAATTATTTGGAAGTCTGCAAAATGACCCAAGACCAGAATATAGTCTCTGATGATTTCTAATAACAACTAGTATTGCTCTGAATGTTGAGACTAATGAAAGCTAGATTCCAGTATCTTTCTTGTGATCTTGAACATTGAAAAGGCTTAGTGGCTGAAGGATCTTTTCCCTACCCAAAAGCCTATAGTAACTTAAGACCTTTGAGACCTCTATTCTCCAAATTTTCACTGAGATAGAAGGCTTTCCAACTGAAGAAAAACTTTAGTTCATGTTTGAAAGAAGAATCATGAAGCACATATGTAAATTGCCTGTCCTATCTAATTAAGATAATACTGGAGGATTAATCTAGTGGAATTAAGGTGGAAATTCTTGGATATTAAGGCAGCTGACTAGAATCTACTAGGTAGGACATTATTCATTTCTGTTTCACTAGTTCGGTTTGATTTGATTGTGTCATCAAGAAAAACAATAATCTAGAAAGGGTCACTCTGGAGGGAAGGTGAAGAAAATGGTGTGGTAGAATGGCAGCCCTGCTCCTGCTGCATCTCGTTCTAAGCATGAGCATGAAGCAACAGAGACAGTGGGATGCTTTCTACCTTTGTACTGAGATGGCATGAGAGATTAATATTTTTTAAATACAACTTCTGTGTGATAATGAAAGATTTTACGGCATTAATATAATGATGTTTGGTATCCTTAAGATGACTGATACATACAATTCAAATTTGTGATACACTTGAGTTGAGTATTACTGAACTCATCTCTCGGATATTAGTAATAAGTGCCAGGGGCAGAAAAGAGCACAGTAAAGTGAACAGTGCTGAGCATTCTGTGGCTTCACATGGCTATGCAAAGGCCATAGGATGGGACGAAAACATTTGTGAGATTTGAAAGTTTTGCATATAAGGCTTTGCCTTAAAAGTGGTCTAATCAAATCTTTGATGATGAACGAATAATAAGACTATATCAATAAAGATTTGCTATTTTAGGGTGTCTCACAAGACAGAACGTTTAATGAGTAAAAGGAAGCTCTTTTCTGTGACTGAGAAAGTTACAGCTCCACCAATACAAACTTCTCATACTTTTAAGAAGAAAACTTTCTAATTCTGCCAGCCATATATGAAGAGAATAAAAGTCTGATATGTATGTGGCCTTAATTTGAATTCACAGATAAGATTGTACGTGTTAAGTTGTTTTGCTTAACAAAACATGTTCAAAATTGCCTATTTGTGATCTTGCATTGATTTATAAAATTTTAAGGCAACAAAGCCTTTCCTGGGAAAAAGTCAGACTGCTCGAAATAAAACAAAAATGCTTAAATATCCATAAATTATTCTGCATTTAGAATGAAAGGAAGTAAGGGGAAACTTTGTTGCTAGGAGACTGTGACTAGAAGGTATCAGGAGAGATTGCTTTATTTTAAAGATTAGAATCTGTAATCAAAATACTTAGCAGGTAATAACATAGCTACATGTATAAGCTTGGTGCATACCAGGTGAAGTATGAAAGCAGTGTTAGAATGCTCATGAAAAGTGCAAATATTCAAAACAGTTCAGCTGTCGTGATATACTGATCTGATAAAAACAAGTGTAAATAATGAATTCAATTATTTGCTTACAATTAGGACAGAAACTCTGTTGGGATACGAATTAAAGAATAAGTACTGATGAATATGATTATGATTTCATTTATTTCTGGTATTTAGGCAGTGACAACCTGTAGGTCTCTAAAAGTTTTAAAATTAATATCTCTAAAACATGCTGCAACTATGGAGAAGGTTATGGAGAAGAGATGACTTTTTTTTTAAAGTTACCTCAAATTTGCCAAATGCTTTCAGATGAATGAAAAAAATTTGGAAGAAATTAATACCTACAATTTTTGAATCTTTTCATACTTACAGTTTGAAATTATTTGCTTTATGACATTGATATTCAGGTTTAATTTTGTTGGAATTTAAACCAGAAGTATTTTTTTCTTAATTTAAAATGTAAACAAAAATGAATACAGAAGTAAATATTTTAAATTGTCTTTAAAAAAGAAATAATAGCTCAGGATTTTGTGGTTTTGGGGGGATTGAATAAAGATGTTATTTTAGTTAAAATGTCACATCTTTTGTAATTCAGTGTGAACTGATGAATGAAGAGGTAAAGTTTTCGTGGGATATGTGGGTGAAACACAGAAAAAAAAAAATCCTTAATTTGGCAACTATGAACCAGCTGTTGCTGCTTGGCAGGATTTTTCAGATATCCTGAGCTACTAAATAAGTGTGGGAACCCCCGATACAGGCATATGTGATTAATTATGTCTAAAGTTGAAATACTTTGAATTATTAAAATAAGAAAAAATATTTTATTTTTAATAAAAGTATTATTTCTGAGCTATTAGACAAATATTTTTACCAATTGTATTTAGGTAGTGTTTTTTTCACTCCTCTGTTCTCAATTTCCATCTGACATTTTAGATCATTCACTGGATGGTATTACAGAGTTCTTTGTTATAACAGACATCCTTTCAGAAAACTTGTTTGTATATGAAAGCATCTCTCAAAGAGCAAAAAGAAAAACTCAGTATAGCATATGACTTTCATCACATAGTCATCTTAAAACATCAGGGTGGTTACTCATATTTTCTGGTGGGAGGACACACGTCTGCAATCTTTCTTTAGTGCCAAGCCAACCTAACAC
The DNA here is from genome assembly GCA_013401255.1 of Urocolius indicus. Classification (NCBI taxonomy): domain Eukaryota; kingdom Metazoa; phylum Chordata; class Aves; order Coliiformes; family Coliidae; genus Urocolius; species Urocolius indicus. The sequence goes on from WBNH01007505.1 coordinate 844,006, forward strand.
ATAAGTCAGTCAGGCATAGTAAGGCCTCCTCATGTAAGAGTCACTTAGAGATTTTAACTTTGCAGTGTCAAACCCTTGTTCACAGCAATCCAGATGATTTTCCAGAACCACATGGTAACCTGGTAGCTCATTTTCAGCTGTGTTGTACAAAGTGAAATCTTAACTTTTACCTGCTCTTCGAATTGTGTTACATATACAAGCACATAGCTTTTGAAAAACACTTAGATATTCTAATTATCTTAAATAACTGTGATCAATTAAGCCTGGTGAGATTTTCATCTGGCATTCTTTAATCTTACTGCATTCTTTAATCTTACTAAGCAGCATCAGATTTAACAAAACAAAAAATAGCAAGAAATTAAATCCTCTACTGAAATCCAGGGATACTTACAAGTCCAAATTAACCTCTCTGGCTAACAAAGAGTTAAATCATTCTATGATTCATCAAGAGGAGACACGTTATCAACAAATTATACACAGTCCAAAACCACTCTGACACTTTTTTTTTTCTTAGCATTAATTTATACATGCTTGCTTTACAGTAGCAACAGTATCTTATAGTATAATGCAGTACTTGCTTTCTAGAAGAGGGTGAAATGAAATTTCTGAATGAAGTTTCATATTTTCAACATATCTTGACTGTGAGATGCTTGGACAACTTGCAGATCCATGTACCAATAAAGAGAAAATTACTATCAAAAAAGAAAGAAATATCAGTTGGGGTTAGGAAAATTATTTATTCAAATTAATATAATGATTTCTTTCTTTAAAATGTGAATATGTTCATACCAACATAGTGGCTGAACTCTTCCAAGTTGAGTCTTCATTCATATATAAAATGAGACACTATCTTTTGCTAGGAATGTATGATCTGTATACACACTTAAAAAGCAAACAACAATAAAACCAAGATATAATTACCCTTAATTTATATGCAGAAACTAATGCACAAATACACAAGCATCAGGACTAATTTGAACAATTTTAAATGTCCAAGTTGTACTTATCTACATGTAAGCCAAAAGATTTTAAGGTCCATTTTAAATTAGGGTTGAAAAATAGACACTTGCAAACTGTAATTCTCCTCAACGTCAACTATGTATGTAAAAAGCAGATAAATCATGCCCTAAAACTATCTTTTTCTCTCCACTAACTCTAAAGGCAGCTTAATGTCTTTATCTCTGTTAACAACTATGCTTCTGCACAGCTAGGTTTGCTTCAATGAATTGCAACTGGATGACTAAAGTCACACAGCAAAGCTATACCAGACTTGGAGACTGAGTCAAAGTCTCTGGAAATCCCAACCAGCTCCCTATCACATCCATGTCTTTGCAGATCCTTCTTCATCATCTGAAATGCAAATTTGGTTGCAGTGTGTGAATTGCTGTGAATTTTGTCTTTCACAAACTCTTTAAAGATTCTTTGAAATGTGTATTAATTTATTTGGAAGTTACAGAGACTACTATTTCATTTTGTTCTTCATCAATATATAGCTACCAAAGCATGGATCTCCTTTCCTAAGAAAAACAAAACAAAATTAAAAAAAAAAAAAAAAAAAAAGCTCTTCTAGATATAAAGGTTTAATTCATTTTGTTTGGTAGAAACATTTAGTGCTCTCTGCTTGATGCTGTTTGACAGTCAAAATAAACGTGTGTACTTTATATAAGTTCTGCAATATCCATTTTTCAGAAATTATTACTAGACATATAGCTGCAGAACACTTTGTCTTTACAAGTATTTACCTGAGACAACTGGCCAATTCAATCTTATGCATATATAAGATTTTATTTTGCATTGATTTTGGTAGAGCTTGTCGCATTTTAAAAAGAATTAGATTCATTAGCCTGTGTCAATCCTATACCAAAAGTGGGGTTTGGACCTCAGTGAAGTGAGATATTCAACAGAAATCTTTCTATCTTAGCTATGAAAGTATTATGCTGTGATCAGAGGATAAAGCCAATTGGGAGTAGACAAGTCGCTCTCAGCCTGTGTTACTATCATAAGCATTTTGAGTTTCCATAAGGACAAGCCCAAAAACTAGTGTATCAGTCTACCTTGTTTTATTATTTTTTTCTTTCTAGACAGCCTGATGTAAAGTCTACCCAGAGGGTTTGTGGAGTCTCCTTCCGTGGATGTCTTCTAGACCCACCTGGACATGTTCCTATGCGGCCTGATCTAGGTTGACATGCTTCTGCAGGAGAGCTGGACTACATGATCTCTACAAGTCCCGTCCAACCCCACCATTCTATGATTCTATGAAATAATCTTATATCTTTATTAGTTATCAGGAACTTCAGAAATTCACTAACAAACTTCTGATCCAAAAACTATGTAGTTGCCTTAGTAGGTAAACTTAGTAAGGTTAATGTTCAAAGCAAAGCTATGTGATCTTCCTGACAGACCAGAATTTGATTCAATTTACTCCAAATATTGCCAAAGTGAGGTTTGTAAAAGGTAGACTATGTATATCAAAAGAGATTTCCTTACTTTCTGACCAAAGAGTTAAGTTGCTCAGATAAGGATTGTTTGTTATGTTTCTTTGTTTTCATAATTGAGCAGGTAAGCATACGAAGCTGCAGCAATGTCTGGCAGCTTCCTGAGAAGCCGGGCTTTGGTATGCGTAACAGTTGCTTTGGAAGGCAAAAGTGAATCACAAATGCCTCACCCTTCCTGCTCCCCTCCCTGAGTTTATATTGCTGAACTGATGTCATATGGTATGGAATATCTCTGTGGCCAGCCTGGGTCAGCTGTCCTGGCCATATGATCCTGCACACTCAGAGCTCCTGGTGAATGTGGCGGAAGAAATGCTGTAGGGATGGCCTTGATGCTGAGTGAGTAGTAACCAAAACATTGATGTGCTATCAATACATGTTTTTAGCTACCAACAGAAGGCACAGCTCTACAAGTGCTACTGTGGAAAATCATCACCATTCCAGACCCAATACAGTCCCTTACTCAGAGACCTTGTAATGCAAATCATGAGTCAGAATCATAGAATTGTTACAGTTAAAAAAGACCTTTAAGATCATCAGGTCCAACTGCTTCCCTCACACTGCCAAGCCCATCACTAAACTAAACCATATCCCTCAGCATTTCATCTATATGGTTTTTTTTAATGTCTCCAGAGATGTTGACTCCATCTCACTAGATAGCCCATTCACTGTCTCAGTAAAAAGTTCTTCCTAAACAGCTCTACAAGTGCTACTGTGGAAAATCATCACCATTCCAGACCCAATACAGTCCCTTACTCAGAGACCTTGTAATGCAAATCATGAGTCAGAATCATAGAATTGTTACAGTTAAAAAAGACCTTTAAGATCATCAGGTCCAACTGCTTCCCTCACACTGCCAAGCCCATCACTAAACTAAACCATATCCCTCAGCATTTCATCTATATGGTTTTTTTTAATGTCTCCAGAGATGTTGACTCCATCTCACTAGATAGCCCATTCACTGTCTCAGTAAAAAGTTCTTCCTAATGTCCAATCTAATCCTCCCCTGGTACAACTTGAACCCATTTCCTTATGTTATATCATTTGTTACTGAAGACATCAACTCACACTTCACTACAGCTTCCCTTCAGATAGTTGTAGAGAGTGATCATATCTCTTCTTGGCCACCTCTTCTCTAGGCTAAACATCCCCAACTCCCTCAGTTGCTCTTCATAAGACTTTTTCTCTAGACACTTCACCAGCTTTTTTGTCTGTCTCTGAACATGCTCTAACACCTCAATATCATTGTAGTGACGGGCCCAAAACTGGACTCAGTGTTTGAAGTGCAGCCTCACTAGAGATGAGTACAAGGGGATTATCACCTACTTGGTCCTTCTGGGCACACTATTTTTGATATAGGCCAGGGGTCAACTGGCCTTCTTGGCCACCCTGAGAAGAAGCAGTGGCAAAGTCCATCTGTAATGAACTGACTACAATCCCCATCCCACATTCCCTGCGCTGCTGGAGGAGAAGGAAAGGGATTACCAGGAAGAGGAAGGATGGGGGAAGAAGCTTTTAAGACAATTTTCTTTCTCATCTCCTGGCTCTTATTGTTTCTTTAATAAATCAAACTTTTTTCTCCCTGGGTCTCTTTTGCCCGTGACACTAATTGCTGAGTGATCTTTCCATCCTGAGATAAGTCACAAGCCATTTGTTATATTTCTCTCTCTCTCCTGTCCAGTTTGGGAGGGGGAGTGATTTTACAACTTGGTGGACATCAGGCTAAACCACAATACTCCGCTGTGAATAAATAAAGTTACTTCCCTTTGAAGTTTCTAGTTATTAAATGAAAGCTAATGTAATAAAAATATACCTCTACTTAATATCACATATATCACATAGTATGCCATATATCACCTTATATGGATATGTTTTTATTAAACTGAAAAGTGGGCATGACTTCACATTAATTTCTTTGTGGAATCCATACTCTTAGATTCAAGGATACTGAAAGGAGATGCATCTTTTTTTGAGTGGATTCCATTCATCTTTGGATTCAATGTGGTTTTCCACATCTAGCTGCTTACCTTCGAAGGTAGCAGGTGCAAGACCCTTTAAGGAATACTCAAGCCACTTGCATCAAATGTGAAGAAGTTCAATAAAAACGAAGTCTGAAAAAGGGTCTCTTTTTAGAAAACATAAAGATTTACACAGCTTTCATTGAGCAGAATTTTGAGGAACAAATCCCACAGATAATAAACTGGATGTCTGTTGCCCTTCATATGCTTATTTATCAGTTTCAATTAAGTTGGCATTTTGCCACATTTAAACTTAGCTCTGTCATTCAGAATCTCCTGTGCAAATGAATAGGCTGTGCTTGTACAGCTGAATCCATTTAGGCATTTTTAGTCAGATTTTTCTCTTCTGTCTTCTGGAGCAAGTTAGTGTAAAAGATGCTGATGCACACTCCACACTTCACATATGGTGCTAAAAATCCATTAGATGAAGAACAGTGAAGAAAGGATTTTGATAAGAGAGAACAGCTGAAGGTCAAGTTTAAATAGATGTGTAACATTAGACAGGCTTGATTTGCCATAGCTTTAGCATGTATCTCTAAAAGACTACACAAATATTGATATTTAATAAACACAGAATACTGAATACACTACATGAAATTAAAAACAAATACAAAATAGTAACACATCAGTTTTGGATAATGTTTTGAATATATTTATTAAGAAAATATGGGATAAAAAGAACAACTACACTTTCTAACAAGAGAATTCTTCCATGTGAAGTATGAGTTCTTGCTTTAATGTGGTTTTGCACAAGGCAAGACTCTTTTGCTGTGCCCCTAGCTTCTAGCAGACATAGTGACATTAATAATATTGGATCAAATTTCCTAAGAGAAATGAGAAGAAGTTGACTCAGAAACTCTCTTTGCAACATTGCTTCTTAAATCTGACTGAGACTGATACAACTAAACGGGGACTGGTAGGGAGTTGTGAAAAAATCCCTTGTGTCTCTCACAATGTCTGATATCATAGTGGGTTTTTCTAAACTAATTTGCTGATTAGTACTTTTAAAACATAATCAATATATTGGGGAAGGACTACAGGCACAGTTAAATTGAAAACAGTGAGAAACTGATCATAAATCCAAAAGGGATTATTCAGTTCTCCTTGAAGAGTTAAAACCATTTTATAATATCTTCAGTGAATAAAAGCAATTTTTCTCCGTTCTTATCTATTTTCTGCAGCATCCTCTTCATAGACTGGACCTAAGTTTCTGGATTTATTTCATTATTTTCATGTTGATCTTCAGATTTTAAGTGTCATGTTGATGGACTGGGTTCTTTCCCTGTTGTTTTCTGCAATGTTTTCTTAGCTCTCATTCATCTTCTGCTTCTGAATGGTGTTCATGTTACCATTTGATGTAAAGGTACTAGTGATACTACTCTTAAAGCTTATCTTGAATATGTTGATCCCTGTTCTTTTCTCATAATTGTTTCAGGATATTGGTTTCTTCAATTATAAATTACAGAATAATGTACTTCACAGTACATTTAAGCTTTTGAATTAGTTATTAGATCTTCCTAACCACTACTGAAATGACTATTTCATGAAGATGACATTGTAGAAAAATAATTTTTGGGGACAATGTTGATCATGCTATTTGCAATCTTTTCAAGGTTATAAAAGCTAGTAGCAACATTTGGTCATCCTAGCTGTCTGTCTACCACTCTATTCTCATTGGAAGACTCCACTCTTTATAGGAAAACTGACTTATTTCTTTTAATATTTGTCTTTCTGAAGCCATACTCCTTTTGAGACATTAATAACCGTATTTTTGTCTCCTTTAATTGATGAAACCATCAACATGTTTTATTTTTATTTACTTGCTGTTTAGTGGGTCTTTTGTTTACCTTCAATATACAGAGCTGAGCCAGGTGATATCATCAACAAAATCAGCATTGTAGTTTGTTCATAAATCTTTAAGATAGCTTCTTTATGATCTAAAGCTCAAGCTACATGAATGATAGTGAAATACAGAAAAAGCTTAAACTGCATGGGTTGCCACTAAAAACCGCTAAAGGTTATTTTTTTTCCACCATTCCTAACCAGAATGTTGCTCTATTTGTTATAGCAGAAGCTCTTTCCTTTTATTTTACAGCATGTGACTATTTTTCCAAAGATTATCCCATGATTCCATAAAAGTGTTAGAGCAGTGCAGATATTTTATCAGAAAAAAAAAAAAAAAGTCTGTTGAGCTGTATCTTTTTCAATTTACAATGTTGGAGAAGAATTTGCTCTGCATACATGAACTCAATATTTTTCAAAAGTCTATGCTCTGCTGCTAGCTGAGGATCTATTTATTTTTTTATACTCTGTGGTACTACTCATTTTTGAAACACATTGAGACTGATTACTGTAAGTAAAGTTACTTGTCTTTCAAAACATACTATAAATATTTTTTTAAATTTTTTTACTTCTTCATTCCACATTTTTTTAAAAGCACATAGGAAGTCTGAAGGGTTACTTTGTCACTTGAATTGAGCTTTTCTGTGGTTCAATGTGTCAGGTGTCTGGTGTGAAAAATCCCAAGTGATCAACACAGATTAAGATACTGTAAAGTTGTTACACATTATGGTTTCATTTTGCTTTTTGATATAGGGAAATTATAATTCAACTGTTAAGAAAATGCATGCATCGTATGTATAAATATCTGTTACAATGGTCGATATGACAGTATTCCTCTAGAATAAAAATAGGATACAATATCCTGCATCCTGCAGAATATAGTGAACTTCATTGTATATCAAACGTTAGTTTTAGACAGGGAAGAGAAAGGAAAAAGGGAAGTAAACTGGGCAGCAGGACTAGGGGCTAGGAACAATAAACTGGAACACAAAAAGTTCCACTTAAAGAAAAAAACGTCCTTCATGTGAGGGTAAGGAAGCCCTGTCACAGGCTGCCCAGGGACGTATGGAGTCTCCTTCCATGGAGATTTTCAAAACCCACCTGGATGTGTTCTTGTGTGACCTGATCTAGGCGGATCTGCTCTAGCAGGAGGGTTGGACTAGATGATCATTAGAGGTCCCTTCCAACCTCTACCATCCTGTGAATCTGTGATTCTGTGATCTCATTAATGCATTGCTTGTTTTCTCTCTTTGGTTGTTCCATCAAAGAAACACTGAAAATGACCCATGGGCATAATGGAAAGAGCATGTTCAAGGGAAAGCCTTGAACTCTGCAGAGCCTTCTGAGCACTTTATTCTTACTCCACTCTTAAAGACAGTATTGCTTCTTACCAGGACTTTCATTAGAGTTGACAGTGTAGACCAGTGGAAAGCCATATATGCCTTGCAGTGTTTTAAAAAGAACATGATGATATGCATATGCCAAGCTCTGTTACAAGATCTGACAGGATTCATAGGAAAGTGGAGGCAACATGGAGGGGTTTTACCGATATTAGGTATTTGAAACAGTCAGGTCTTACAGTAACTGAAATGATCTGCTGAGATGCTCTCTAAGGTCATAGATGAACATAATACAGTTTACTTAAATTCAATACTAATGCGAAGAACAGTGACATCTTGACAGGAAGGGAGTTCAGACACACCTTAGTTTGTTCTCGGACAGCATAAATTCATAGAGACGGTGTCCCCCCACTCTCTGCATGGTATTAACAGAGAATAGTTTAACCTTTTCTGAAAAGTACAGAAATAAAGGGTGGAATTAATCTAGTTTACATTAAAACTAAGGTGTCTAATCAGTTGAAACTCCTTTTGTAAATAACAAGAAATCAAATCCCTCTGGTGGCCTATGTAACGTAGTTTTTTCACTTTTGCCCTTCCAGTTGTCTCCCTCATCCCACTGACAGAGAGTGAATGTCTGTGTAGGGCTTAGTTGCCTACTGGGGTTAACCCACAGTACTTATTTTTAATCTTCATAGGGAAATTTCATTGGATTTGAAATTTCAAGAATTAGCAAAATAATATTTGAACAGCCAAAGGCTCTATGATTATATTAATGGGCTGCAGGAATCGAGTACAAGCAGAACAGTGGTGGGAAGTTGGATTGCCTACAGAAATGCTAAATCCAGCACCTTACTGGCTGTTTTCCCCTCTTTCTCCCACATATAACCTATTTTAAACCTGAGCTCATTTTGTTGTCAAAGACACTCTGTAGATTTCATCTGATTAAATGCAGTCATCTGCAATGTAGATGTTAATTTTCATCTCAAATAACTATTCCAAGCCATCCATTATAGTCCATGTATGACCATAACAGCAACCATATTTAGGCTGAACAGAGGTTCATCTGTCTCAATGAAGAGTAAGAACACACATAGACTCATAGAATCATAGAATGATAGGGTTGGAAGGGACCTTTAGAGATCACCTAGTCCAACCTCCCTGCAGAATCAGGTCAACCTAGATCAATTTGCATAGGCACATGACACTTTTCCTTATTACTCTCTTGGTCTTTGGTTTTTCAACTCAAAGGGGTTTTTTTTTGTGCAGCACATATAATTTTGCGTTTTATCAACTTACCAACAATTTCTTCTGCATCTACTTGTACAACCTTCTTATGACACCCACACACTCTTTAAGCAGCCACCTAGTCTTTTGGCATGGAGTTCCACAGATCTGAAGAACAGCTTTCTTTTGTTCATTTTCAGTGTGGCTGATTTCTTGAATGTCTTAATTTTTTTTTTTTTAATTTATTTAGGGTTTTGGGGGTTTTTTTTCAGTATCACTTATCATATCTTTTTTCACCTTTTTCTTTTTTCAGGCCATTCATGATTTTTTAGCCCTTTAGCATTTCTTATCCTTTCTCTTTGTTGTCTCTTTTCTAGACTGAGGAGTTCTAACCTGAGAAATTCATCTTATCCTCAAGTACACATTTAAAGTAGATCAGACAAATCACACCTCCAAAGTGCCAGTTCCTCTTTACTGATTGCTGAGGGGGCCTAGGATGACTAAATCAAAAATCAGACATTTGTGCTGTGTATTTTTAAATTCAGATAAGATAAGCCTCACTCTCTGTTTCTGTGAATTATGTAATTTTAAATGAGACATGCATATACTGAAATTAGTGAAGTGATTCGAGTGAGTAAGAAATGGCTAGAGTTGATGTGGTCAAGGAAAAAGTGACTATCAAACAATACAATGGTCTCATTCATTGTGTATAGAAATATGGAAATGAGAAATTCAGGATCAACCACTGTGTCAACTATAGTTATCTATTCTTCCTTTGCAGTTTCTGTTTGTTACTGCAGTGTTAATAATTAAAAATAAATACCGGTGTTAAAATCTGAGTAAATTTAATATGTAGTCTTCATAATTGCTAGATAGTTATTTATAAGTAAAAATCAAATAACTACTACAACACAGTTAATGAATCCTATTATTTAATTTGTGAGGAGGTAAAATTAAGCAAACTGAATTTTCTTTTTTCTTTTTTTTTTAAAACCACTTTCCTAATAGCTCTAATGCTTTCCCCATCTTCACTAGTTTTTAGGACCGCTATACAAAATTCCCTGAAATCCCAGATGTCAGGTTGTGAAATGTGTTCTCTCTCTCAGTGCTGGTGCCTAGCCACTTGGCAGAGTCCTGTATTATCAGCAGTTGGTCATGCAAGCAAGTCTCAAAATTGCCTCTGGGTCAGTCATGTGATCTTGGCTTTTATTAAATCTGTGAAGGGATTTGAGTTTTCCTGGTGCTGTGTTCCATTTAGATTCATAGATGTTAAGGCCACAAGGGACTATTGTGATCATCTAGTCTGACCCCCTGCACAACGAAAGCCACGGAATGCTCCTGATTTAATTCCTGCTTGAAGTAGAGCATATCTTTTAGGGAAAAAAAACATTCAGTCCTGTTTAATATTTCCAGAATAATATGCCATGACCTCAGGCAGATTATCTGAAGCACTACTTATTCCCAGCATTAAAAGTGTACACCTTATTTCTGGCATGAATTGGCATAGTTTCAGCGTGTAGCCCTGGGCTTTTATTGTGCTCTTCTAGATAGAAGAAGACATTCATATTTTGTCCTCCCTGTTGTCAGGCCATGTCTTAGCTTTTCCTTTCTTAAACTACACAGGTAGGTCTGCTGGTGTTTAGTTATGAGGCTGATTTCTATTAGCTTAATGTGATTATTTACCAATATTACAGATGGATATAACCAAAATTCTCAATAAAAATCAGCAGAAATTATGCTAAATTGGTTGCTAGGGTTCTAGCTCTAGAATTTAAACAAAATGGCTGTTTATTATGTTCAAAATACAAAAATGTTTTGCTACAGTACAAACACCTAAAACTTTGAACCAGAACTTCAAAGAACTTATCAAGTAGAAGGAGCCAGACTACACAGCTACACTCTATACGGCGCCAGCATAATTTCAAAGAGAAGTTCAGGCTAAATGGAAAGAGAAGTCCTTTCCCATGAGGACAGTTGTGCTCTGATACAGGTTGCCCATAGAGACTGTGCAGTCTCTGCACTTGAAGGTTTTCAGTCTCCAACTGTATAAACTGTGTTTGACCCAACAGCTGACACTGCTGTCAGCAGAAGGTTGGACCAAGGACCTCCAGAGATCCCTTCCAGTCTGAATGACTTTATGATCCTTCAACATCAAAAGATGCTTCAAGACACAGAGACATAAAGATTGTTTCATCTTTTTATTCGTTTCAATAGCATAAAATAGTGTGGATACCATAATTAAATGAGATTTACAATTATAATTGCATTAAATATTTTATTGTCTTTGATAACATTGCTATTTTTGTTTATTAATAAATAACACTATTTTCTTACTTAAGTTTCTGATTATAAAGCAAATTATTTATGGGTGTTAGTAAGCAGATGTATGCTGTTTGCTCATGAACAGTGCAATCTCTGTAAATTGCTATTGATATAATCAATATAACTAAGTAATAGGAAGAAAAAAAGAGATTGCTTCCTCAAAGTGTTATGGGACTAGTTAAAATTGGAATGGAATGGAATGGAATGGAATGGAATGGAATGGAATGGAATGGAATGGAATGGAATGGAATAACAGTTCAGTTCAAAGAGGCCTACAACAATTATCCAGTCCATCTGGCTGACTGCTTCAGGGCTGATGGAAAGTCAGAGCATGTTTTAAAGGGCATTGTCCAAATGTGTCTAAAACATTGACAGGCATAGAGTATTGATCACCTCTCTAAAAAGACTGTTCCAGTGTTCGATCACCCTCTCTATTAAAAAATGTTTAATAAAATCAAGTCTGAAACGCCCCTGATATGGTTTTGTACCATTCTCATGCATCCTATAACAGAAGACCAGGGTTAGCATCTTACACTACATACAGTTACATAGAAATGAAACAATTGTAGAATACAAAAATCTCAGAATTAAGTTTGATTATAAAAAATATAATCTTCTGAAAAATTATGAAGCTTATGGTCCTTTGAAAGTAAATGTTATTGCATATTTTTAAATATTTGGATTTCTGTAAGTTGAGATGCTACAGAGATGTATCAATTTGCTAACTGGTGAATTCTAGCTTTCTACAACTTGTCCTGGTCACAGTGAGCCAGGAATGAACTTACTGTGGTAAATATAGAGATGAAATGAAACATCTGCTTTTTGTGAGATTTTGCTGGCCAAGGTCACAGAAGTTTGGAACAATTAGATCAGAGGCTTACCATTAGATGCTCATCTACTATATTAGGTAAATCCCTTTGAAAATCCTTTGGAGGTCAAAATACTTTCACAAGTCAATGGTGTCTGCATGTATAAGTCCATTAAATAACGTCCAGGCAAACAAATAATCAAGAACTTTCTGCAATGATGAACCTTCATTGTTTTTTGCCCCTCACCTAAATTTGATAATCTGTAAATTTGGTCGATAGTTACTGTTTTCTTCTTTAATGTTGTTTTGAAAAAATTCCTTGCTTGGATCAAAGCTCCCTGTGCATGCTGCTGGAAAACTATGCCCTCAAGATGATTACCTCTTTACATATAAAAGTAGAGACAAGCTATTCATTGTATCTAATCATATATCAAATTAAATCACGTTAAATTGATAATTGATATTTTTTTATCAATAAACATGTCATGCAAACTCAAGTTAAATGCCTTGCAGAGGTTTATATAGAAGCATTTGTATTCTAGTAGTACTGCTGTCTTTATCAGTCAAAATTGTAATCTCATTAAAAGGGTATTATGTTAGTTTAATAACATCAATTTAGTACAAACTGTTGACTGGCATTAATTACCCTCCTTAACTCTTTATTCCTTGTGTCTCATATAATTTGTTTTGTTATTTTGCCCAGAATAAGTATCAGCCTTATGTCTAAGGGTCATTCTATTTCATTGTTGGCACCAATTTTTCTTCTCCTCCTGAGCTTTCTCCTTGCTGTAACTGCTATAGAAAACTAAGAAAAATTATCCATGGATCTCTCTAGCAATCTTTGAAACAATATAGGCTTGCTTGAAAATTTCTAACTTCCAAAACTGATTAACATCTTTTTTAGTTATTGATTGAATATGTTTTATAGTAACAGAATAATTTTGGTTTTCTTGGTTCATTTAAAGGCACATATAAAATAATCATCTACTATTTTCATACCACAATCCTTCTGTTTCCTTTGTTTTCCTATGTAGCACTAGGATTCTAAACAAAATTATATGGAAGGAAATGCCAGTGGATTTCACTGGCTTTTTTGTCTGTGTATGACCTTTAGGTTGTGAGTTGTTTTTATGAGTCGACACCGGAAAATACTTGCAAAAATCCTTCTTCTATATGAGAAATAAATAAAGGAGTTTCTGAAGTTATTCCAATGATTGTTACATCATATATGTCTGTCACTTTATTTAGTGGTTGGAGTTTGAAACATATTGCATATTTAAAATTCCAAGGTCTTGGTGACAATCAATTGTCATGGATGATGTTGCAGCCAGTCTTGGGTTGTGTGTGCCTCCTGGTTTACAGAGGCTGCCAGGGGTGTAGAAGATGATAGAAATAAGATGTGGAGTGTCTGGAGAAGCAATCCACACATCCTTAAACACTCCCAAGTGCCTCACAATGCTCATACCCAAGGAAAGACTGATCAATGAGCCAGAGTTAGAGTGGAGCAAAAATCTTGGGAATCTTCTGTCTTGTCTCTTTCCTCATGGCCATATATTGATCTTTTTTAAGGAGAAGATGCTCTGAGCTAAACTGAAATAAACATTATGAACAAAGTCAGTATTTCTTCTAAAAAATGTATTGAATTGTGCCATCATATGCTTGAGACTAAAGAATATATTTATGATAGACATCAGTAGCTCTGCCAATTGAAAATGAGATGAAGTATTAGATAGTAATGGCTTAGCACACACTGAGCACTTCACTAGTATATACATGTTACTTCCAAACTGTAGCTGCTTGCACTTGTCTGTTTCCCATTCTTTCAAGTATTTTTAAATTGTTTTATGAACAAGTCTTTACACTTATAAATGCATTTAATGGGAATATATCTGTCAATTATCAAGATTTTTACTTAAAAATGGCTTTGATGGAAAAAGAGGGAAAAGACGGAAAGATCAAAGGAAGAGTTTGTTATCTGGTTTAGACACTGACTGGAGTTGATTCTTCAGATCCTCTGTAAGCAATCACTGAACTATCATTCTTTGAATAAATACCTGTAGTAGCTGACCATACACCACTGTCCATATCAAAGCTGGCACACGTGTGTAAACAGACCTGGAAAATATTGTAACTCATGTTTTCATGTCTTCTGCTACATATTTCAGTAGATTTGACTAGACACAGACAGTTTACCTCAGAGACAAGAAAAAATTATACCAGATTAGGATGGTGAAAAAGAAAGAAAAGTCAACTGTATTTATTTATTTAATAAAAAAATTTAATTCATCTCAGAATGATGAAAAAGTACAATTCAACATTTTTCAAGATAAAATAAAGGCTTTTCCTCAGAGTGGAGAAAAATATGGCTAAATAATACAAATCATTCTATCTGCAAGGTGAGCAAACTAGGTTTTAATGTACAAAAGATTTCAGTCATTTTAATTAAATTTGGAGAAGTTTTGATCTTTTGATGAATTACATTCTCAAAATCATTATTGTAAAAAAACTTTAATAATACAGCAGTTGTCTATATCCATAAACTTCAATTGTGCACTTGAACCTAATCTAGAATAAAGCATAAATATCCATGTTGATCTGATGGATTTGAGAGACCTGAAAATCAACCTATTCATGGATACTCTACTCCTTTATCACATCTTATAGAAGCAGTTTTTAAATTTCTTAAAATAGTTTCTACCTAATATCTTTGTGGAGATGACATGGGACACTGGAAAGTATGAGGTATGAAGGAAATTGAAGGAATCTGTCCTCATAAAATAAAATAGTGTTGTTTTCTTGGGTATTTTTCCTTTTAAGAGACATGCATTCTCTGACAAGTATATACTTTTAACAATTAGAAGAGAGTTTAGGGATTTTTTACCTTCTCTTCACTAATAAATCAAGAGAAAGTGTACCATTTATCATAATGGTACTTTATTCTGCTAATGCTTCTGAACTGAAAGATTTTTAAAGCAAGAGAATATTCCTTCCAAAGACATCTCAAAGTTATTTTTACAAACATTTCTGTATTTTTTCCTTTTTGTTAGACTGATAACATCACCAGTATACCAACACAATCTTCTTATGACTTCCAACAGGCTTGGATGCAGGGACATTTACTGAATAGGGGAGCAAGGCTATTAAGATAAATTTATCATCTCTGTGTGAATCATTTTCAGAACTCTATGAACTGGACAAATGAAATTTCACATGAGTTCTTGGAGAGTGAAATGAATGATTTTAATCCTTAGACTTATTTTTCAACAAATGATAATGACAAAGGACATTTTTTGCAAGTAAAAATTATTGATTTAAAATTCTAAAATATGTCTGTTATTCAGATCATGTATTTTTGAATTTGCATGGTAAAGATTTCTTTTGTATAACTTTTGGACCTTGTACTGTAGATATATATTGGGATTAGGGTGTGTCGGTGGAGAGAGAGAGAAGGAGTCTTTAGATTTAATTGAGATAAACAGGTACTCTCGCAGACAGATGACACATCCTTTACCCAAATACTTCAAGATTTATTGAAACTCCAGTATTTAGAGACTGAATGTAGCATTATATTCTTTATGGACATAGTTTGGTGATGGGCTTGTCAGTGTTAGGTTAGCGGTTGGACTTGATGATCTTAAAGGTGTTTTCCAATCAAATGATTCTACAATTCTGCAGCCTTTAGCCGAGCAACAGGAACATCTGTATTCTGCAATATACCAATTACTCTCTTTAGGTTTGAAAACCAGGACACGCTGCTCCTAAATAACTCTTCCTCTTCTGGACTCAGCGTCCGGTCTTGAGCATCTGAAGCGCTGTAGCAGAGGACTCTAAACCCAAACAGGAGAAGTGAGATCTGGCCTTACAACTGTAGCCAGGTGTCATTGGCAGATTCTTCGCTTTCTGAAGTTATGTGTTCTTGACAACCTTGTTGACCTTGATTTACTGCCTGATTTAGTAGAAGATATCAAAAACTGTGAGAACACTTTACTACTTAATCTTCTTTTTTGCATTGGTTAAATATAGAATTCAACAAAGTGTGGGTTATTTGGTTTTTTTTTTCTGAACATATTACAGTTCAAATTTATGGGGTTTTTTTAAGTTTGGAAATTGTGATATTCTGAAAATATCACTGGCACTAATTGATAAGGCCATCTACTCTGGCAGAGGGGCTGGACTAGATGATCTTTTGAGGTCATTTCCAACCCTTAAGTTTCTGGGATTCTGTGATCTAAGTCTCCTTGTTATTCTCTTACAGTTGAATTTTAAACCTGTGTGGATGCAAAACAAATTAAATTCCATGTAGCCACCATTGAATTTGATAACTTGTAGAATCATTTTGGTTTGAAAAGACCTTTAAGGTTCTCGATTCTAGCCACTAGCCTAACACTGCCAAGCCCGTCACTAAACTCATCAATGTATTTTTTAAATATCTCCTTGGATGGCAACAACCTCTCAGGGCAGACTGTGGCAGTATTTAACAACTCCCTCAGTGACAAAAGTTCTTCCTAATCTCCAATCTAAACATAATTCAGACCATTTCCTCTTGTCCTATCATTCATTACTGGAGTGAAGAGAATGACCTCCACCTCACTCCAACCTCTTTTCAGGTAGTTGTAAAGAGTGATCATGTCTCCCTGAGCCTCCTCTTCTCCTAACTAAACATTAACAGTTCATTCAGCTACTTCTCATCAGACTTGTTCTCCAGACTTTTCACCAGCTTTCTTACCTGTCTCTGGACACACTCCAGTACCTCAGTGTTCCTCTTGTAGTGAGGGGCCCAGAACTGAACACGGTATTCAAAGTATGACCTCACCAGTGTTAAGTACAGGGGATGATCACGTCCTTTGTCCTACTAGTCACACTATTTCTGAAACAAGTCAGGATGTCATTGGCCTTCTTGGCCACCTGGGCACATTGCTGGCTCATGTTCAGACAGCTGTCAATCAGCATTCCCAGGTATTTTTCTGGCCATAAATTTCCAAGCCTGTAGCATTGCAAGGGGTTGATGTGACCTGGGTTCAGGATATGACACTTGGTCTTGTTGAACCTGATGCAATTTACCTCACTCCAACCTCTTTTCAGGTAGTTGTAAAGAGTGATCATGTCTCCCTGAGCCTCCTCTTCTCCTAACTAAACATTAACAGTTCATTCAGCTACTTCTCATCAGACTTGTTCTCCAGACTTTTCACCAGCTTTCTTACCTGTCTCTGGACACACTCCAGTACCTCAGTGTTCCTCTTGTAGTGAGGGGCCCAGAACTGAACACGGTATTCAAAGTATGACCTCACCAGTGTTAAGTACAGGGGATGATCACGTCCTTTGTCCTACTAGTCACACTATTTCTGAAACAAGTCAGGATGTCATTGGCCTTCTTGGCCACCTGGGCACATTGCTGGCTCATGTTCAGACAGCTGTCAATCAGCATTCCCAGGTATTTTTCTGGCCATAAATTTCCAAGCCTGTAGCATTGCAAGGGGTTGATGTGACCTGGGTTCAGGATATGACACTTGGTCTTGTTGAACCTGATGCAATTTACCTCACTCCAACCTTTCTAGGGCTCTCTGAAGAGCCTTCCTGCCCTCAAGATATTTACACACCCACCCAGCTAGGTGTCATCAGCAAACTTACTGAGAGTACACTCAATTCCTTATTGACAAAGATGTTAAACTGAACAGGCCCCAATGCTGAACCCTGGGGAACACCATTGGTGACTGGCTACCAACTGGATTTAACTCCATTCTCCACCACTCTCTGGGCCTGGCCATCCAGACAGCTTTCCACCCATCTTAGAATAGGTCCCTTCAAGCAGTGAGGAGTCAGTTTCTCCAGGAGGATGCTATGAGAAAAGGTGTCAAAGGCTTTACTAAAGCCTAGGTAGACCACACCCACAATCTTTTCCTCATCCACTAAGCTGGTTACCTTGTCATAGTCTGGTAAAGCAGGACTTGCTCTTTATAAAGCCACATTGAACCTTTGATTGTCCTGTATGTGCCTCATAATGATACTCAGGATAACCTGCTCCATAACCTTCCCTGGCATCAAGCTCAGACTGACAGGCTTGTAGTTCCCAGGATCCTCCTTCCCACCTGTCTTGTAGATGAGGGTCTCATTTGCCAACCGCTAGTTCACTGAGACCTCCCCAGTGAACCAGGACTGTTGTCTAATGATGGAGAGTGGCTCGACAAGCACTTCACCAGCTCCCTGAGCACCCTTGAGTGGAACTCAAGCCCCCTTGTGTGAGTCAAGGTGGAGCAACAGCTTACACACCATTTCCCCTTGGGCTAAGTGATCCTGATTCTGTCTCCTGCCTCTGTCTTCCATGTCAGGTGGATGAGTGCCCAGGGAACTGATGGTTTTACTATTGAGGACGGAGGCAAAGAAGACATTAGGTACCTCAGGGTTTTCCTCAGCCTTGGTCACTATGCTTCCTTCTGTGTCCATTACAGTAAGAAGATACCCTTTAGCACTCCTTTTGTTGTTCGTATATTTAGAGAATTTTTTGCCATCGTCTTTTACAGCAGTGGCTCACTTAAATTCTAATTGTACCTTCACCCTTCTAATTTTCTCTCTAAAAGACCTCACAACATCCTGAGCTACCTGATCCTTCTTCCAAAGATCACATAGACTCTCTTTTTCGTCCTGAGCTCCAGTAGAAGCTCACTGTTCAGCCAGGATAATCCTCTGCTCTGCCAGCTCATCTTGCACATGGGAACACCTTGATCCTGTGCCTTTAAGATTTCCTTCTTGAAGAATGTCCAGCCTTCCTGGACTGCTCTGCCTTTCAGGCTGCGTCCCAAGACACTCTGGTATCAAATCTCCTAAATACATGAAAGTCCCCCCTCTGGAAATCTAAGCTAGTCATTTTGCTGCCCCCTCCTCCTTCCTTCTCTTAGGAAACTTGTTAGATTGCCACTTGATTTATATGAAGTTGTGGAGCAAACTGAACATCCAAAGCTTCTTTAATTTGTCCTACTAATTTCATTAAAGCTGTCCACAATTCAAAAGTGGACTCTGATTTGTAAATGCCTTCATTTTTAGTTGATTACACTGATATATCTTGGGATTGGCAGTGCTAATGATAACATATTTGTATGTTATTTATAACATATTTATGAGTCTAAGCTAGTTACTCTTTTCCCCTGCAGTCAGTACAGACAGACACCTCCAAAGCCTGGAGGTTTCATCTTACATTAAGACCTAACACTTTTTGAAGGTACCTATATGTAAGAGTTTGCATAATTAGCTCATATGCAGAGGTGTAAACATTTGTAATTAGGGTGGATGAAATTAAGAGATGATAAATATAAAAAACCAAACCATGTCATGTTATCAGATTATAGTCAGTTATTATGAAAATCATGCTCTACTTTGGCCTTCCCAAATCAGCACGTTAACATTTAGGCCGCTTTGCTTTCTAAACACTCTGGTGGTATTAGTCGTAGTATTACCTTCATATTTTAGTTTAAAAAGTCTGCATATTTTACATTTTACAGAAGGAATACCATATGATCTTATGAATTTTGCAAATATGTATTTTGATTACAGTACGAAAAACAAAGGCTTAGCATCTGAAATAAATACTATGCAGGATGTAGGACTGCACTATATCTATCTGTTCTGGCAACAAATCTTTGAATTGATTTTTTTAATACCTTTGGGAGAGGGATAGAAAATCCTCTCTTTCAACTTTAGCACAAAATCACTGGGTCTCTGTCTCAAAGACCTTTTGCTGTCCTATAAATCAGTGGAATGAATGCTTCAATGACCATGTGTAAATAAGCCTCTCACTACTTATTTGCTGTGCAGCTGTCTAAAATAATCCCCTAAAGGAACAACTTGGCCCATATTGTTTTTTTCAGAAAGCTATTTGTTTATCATCTTAAATGAAGGGGGTTCACAAAACAGAGGTACAATACGCAGCATATTTAAATAAAAGTAAAAACTATTTCACTGTGAGGGTGAGAGAGTCCTGACACAGGCTGCCCAGAGGAGTTGTGGAGTCTCCTTCCTTGGAGGTCTTCAAGACCCACCTGGACATGTTCCTGTGCTACCTGATCTAGGTGAAATTGTTTTTGCAGAGGGATTGGACTAGATGATCTCTAAAGGTCCCTTCCAGTCCTACCATTCTAAGATTCTATGATCATTGTTCTTAATGGATCTCTACAACCAACCAACCAACCAAAAAATAAAAAGGATTGAGATTTGAACATTCTATCACAGGAAACCTTTAGAATCAGTGTTACAGGGTTTAGAAGCATTAATGTAGTCATTAGCACAAATGAGCGAAGATCAGCTGTTCTGAAGACACATAGCTAAGGCATTATTAATTTTAATTTCTCTAGCAAACAGTACAAAAAGTGAATTGTTCCAGTATTAATGGTTTTGCTTATACGTATAAACCTATCCACACTCAAAATAACTACATCCATTTAAGTTCTTCAGAAAGAAAGCAACTGCAGATAAGGAAGTCTCCTGAACGTGGAATAATCATAAAGTATCCTTTAAAATAGCATAATTAAGGCTCAATAGACTGTGGGACACATTACATAGAGTCAAATTGTGGCTAATGCTGGAAATCAGGTTGGATGCTATTTCTCATAGAAAATGACATTTAAAGAAGGGACTGCCAAACTTCCTAGAAGAGACACCTTGCTGATAACATTTTAGAGGCAATTATGAAACAGAATTTTCTAGCACATGAAGTGCCTGAAATAAAGAAAAAAATGCCTTCAGGAGAAATTGTTCCTTTGATTCTGCATGACTGTTATTTTCAAGTTCTACATGGTAGTCTTAAGGACTATTTTTATCTGTGTAAAAATTTACTGCTATTCCACTCAGAGTTAGCCAATATTTGCTTAATATTTACCGTGCAAACATATGCTGAAAACATGACGTGGTGATCTAATGAAGATTTTGCAAACCCAAATCTTAGTTAATAACTTTACTTAAAAATTAGAATGCTGTAATCTTTTATTATTATTATTCCTAGGGACCTATTAGTACCTAACCTTAATTGGTAATTTTATGTTCAATATTTATAGTTTTGATTACATAATATTGAGTTATTCTTTACTTTAGATTAAAGGGCTAAAGTTGAATCATTCCGTTTTTTCATATACTGCCAGTAAAAGTCATTACTGCGGTATTAATTTTCTTTGCTTCTTTAAACATTTGTGATGTTGAATTTGATTTAACAAGGACAAACTTCAGAGCTGATATTCTTGTAAATTCATCGCTAAAATGTAAATGCTGCTAGTCTTGCAAAGAAAGATAATACTTTTTTTTCCCCCAGATTTTGTCAATTTCACTTTTTTTTTACATTTTACATGTCAGAAAAATGACTATTCTCAGTCTCTTGTATTAATAACTATACTTTCCCTGCTACTCCACAAAACATTGTCAAACTTACATCCAAACAGGACTCCACTGTAAAATAACAACATATTTTTAATCTACTTTTAACCTACTTTTTTTTTTTAAACCACACTTTTTGATGTATGTAGATGAGTTGCAGTGAAATTGTAGAAATTTTGAGGAATGATAACAGTCTAAGAAAGCATGATCAGTGGGAAAAGACTGAAATAATTGACTTTGGTTAACATATAGAGGATGTAAGGGACATTAAAGGATTCTTCTAATTTACCATAAGGTTGTAAAAAGAAGACAGTGATCAGTTGTTCACTGGGTCAGTGAGGGACAGTCCACCTTGAAAACAGCCTGAACTGTGACAAAGGAGATCTAGATTAAATATCATGGAAAATGTCCATGTTACAGGGCTCATGACATGCTATAATAGATGTCATCAAGAGACAATGGAACCTCTTAAGTAGGTCAATTTAAGGAAAAGTTGGGAGGAAAGTATTTCCAGATAGTTTATTTGAAGTCCTGTCTAGCAACGAATATGATTAGAAGTACACAGTCTTTCAAAAATTCTTTCCCAGCTTTTATTTTTATTTCCCAGATTACAGGCTAATTGAGTTGATGGAAATGCAGAGGTAGTCAGAAGACCATATCACATGGAGGTGAAAAGATGCTTGCCACTTTTTGAAAGCATTTTCTTTCTGTGTAAAACACCAGTTTCAGACCTTAGTCAGAGTTGACAGCCAGTCTTGGACTCTGTGGCATGCTGTGCAGAATCTTTTTTTTGGTATGCTGTCTACCCAAGATGGAAGGATTTGTTTCAGAAAGCTATTTGTTTATCATCTTAAATGGAGTTCACAAAACAGAGGTACAATATGCAGCATATTTAAATAAAAGAAAAAAAAAATTCACTGTGAGGGTGAGGGAGCCCTGGCACAGGCTGCCCAGAGGAGTTGTGGAGTCTCTTTCCTTGGAGGTCTTCAAGACCCACCTGAACATGTTCCTATGGGATCTGATCTAGGTGAACTTGTTTTTGCAGAGGGATTGGACTAGATGATCTCTAAAGGTCCCTTCCAACCCTAATATTCTATGATTCTATGATCAGATCTGAAGTGCTAGTGGGATGGAGTTGTAGACAAGAACCATTCCACTTCCCTTTCTCACTTTCATTTCCCCAGAAAGAAAATGTGGGTTCAATGACTTCAGCATGCTCTGTCCTGTTCATACTTTTGATCTGCCAGGGCACAGGGATGGAGTAGAGTCCTTGTAGTAGGCCTATCTCTTGGTCTAGACATAACCATGCACAATCTGTTCATCACAACTGTTTCACCACAGATCCCTAAACACACATTAGCATTGTTTACGGTACACAAATAAGCCCCAATCCATTCCAAGTCAAGGGAAATGTATCACAGTAGGGATAACTGTGTAAGTTTCTGGAATATTAAAGAACTTAATTTAAGTGCAAGGACAAGGACAAACTTTGTGCAAGGTATACCTAGCCATGGGCACTGTCATTGCAACAGATAAAGCTACAACACCAAATCCTTTCCTGGCACTTTTAGATTTCCAGACAGGGATTAACTTGAGTCCTGTGTCAGATAATAAAGATTTGTTTGATATGGAAAATATTAAGTGTGTTGCCAGGGTTACAGAAAGACACTTTAATGTAACAACTTCTAGTTAGCATGCATTCCTTTACCCTTTTCTGGTTTCCAGTCTCAGTTCACAAAACTAAGAAAATAGAAAAAGAATGAAGCAAGGAGATATTTAGGGCTTTGGTGAAAGTAAAGGAACAGTGTAGAGCTGGTAGGGTGATGAAAGAGGGAAATGGTGCAACTTGGGTGTGGGCTGGAGCCTCCCTCCCCTACAAAACCCTTTAGTGCTTTCAGAGAGATGCTGCTTTAAGTAGGAGGTACTTCCCTTACTCGAGGTAAAGTTTATTATACTGATATGCAAATTCCTGTGGGATTACATTGCCTAAGCAATAACAAATATATTTCATTTGCTGGGTATACAGCCTAATTAGTCAGCTGTAAGAAACAGCTGGTTCACAATGTTCTGATATTAGTACTTTCTATGATTTTGATTTAATTTCAAGGGCAGACTATGGAGAGCAAAGTTGTAGAAGGAGGATTTTCTGTTGTTGTTGGCTCACTTGTTTGTTTTACTTTTTTATAAACCTTTATTTGAGGCCTATTCATAAATTATATTGCTATATTATGGTATCTCATTATCCTTTATTAGCAGAACACCACTAAATAGAAGCTGGAATTATATATCATGCCCTGCATACGGAACAAAACAGCATATGGAGACTATGCCTACTGCAGTTTTCAAGCATAAAAAAGCAGGAAATTATACAGGAAATTATACATATTTCAAAGACTCTCTGCCAAGTGCTTCTGTGCTGTATCCTGTAATTCAGAATCATGTTCATCTTTACTGTATCATTTAAAATTCATATAGTAGAAATGTAGTAAGGTCATAATCCATACAGTAAGGAAGGAAAGCAAATTTTTTTCCTAAACTTGCTTAAAATAGAAAAGGTGCCAGTAGCAGCTGAATATCATGTCCTGAGTATCCCATCAATGGGGATGGTTTCAAAAGTCATTTTCCAACTAGTAGGGGTAGATAGCTTGTTTAACATCAAAGCACTCTGAGGAAGTTAAGCTGACTGACAAAATGTAGAGGCGGGAATGATGAATCTACTGTAGTACCATAAATGCGATCAGGAATTTTTCCTTTGAAATTGGTATTCTCCATATGCAATTCTCGAAATCAAGACATTTAAAAATGCTTCCATGTTGGTGATGTTGATCAAAACATGAAACTAATAATTTCCTTAAGATTTGAGAGAGAGATTTTCTTCCTTCACAAAAAAATAAAACCCGTTTTTTTTCAAAAGAACACAATTCAAATTTTAGTAAAACATTTCCGTAGTGTAGACATTTCAGTTATGTCCATTTTCTCTCAGAATATACTTTTACTGGTAATTTTAACATCTCAGAATTTTGTTTCATTGTGTATCACAGAGCAGATATTGACATCATAAAACTTGCAGAAAGAATTTTGTTTGTATGTCACCTCTTTTTATATAAAGAGAGAATAAGTTATTTGCCTAACTCAATAAGAAGAATAACTTTTAAGCCAAATGTCACCATATTAAACAAGCAAAACACTGGTTTCACTATGCTCTGTTTCATCCAAATTCAGTAGCACAGATGGAAAGGTAAAACAAACAAAAAACCCCAAAACCTAAAACAATGACTAATGAATAATGTCAGATCAAGGTTTACTGTGAATTCTGCATGCATTTTCTGGTTGCAGGACTCATGGTAAAGCACGCAGCACATTCAGATCATCATTTTTTTTTTTTTTTTTTTCTGGGAGGAGGATTCAGTGGTCTTTGGAATAAATGGCAAGGATAAAAAAAAAAAAGGAGATAAACATATATGGAGCTTTCCTCTAATGTTGTGTTGAAAAGAAACCTCAAAGAAGTGCATACGACTTTCTTGAAGAAGACTTCTGCAAGATATTCATCTAGGTAACCCCTGTGGTACTATAAAATATCTCACAGAATACGAAAGCACACAAACTGTTAAAGAATATCTGCTATTCTCAAGATCTTGGTCTATAGATTACATATTTTTGGACCAAACTCTCCTCTTTTCCTATGACAACCCTCTAGATATTTCTTCTTGCACAGTCTCCTACAGGCATCTCCGGGAGAAAGGGTCTTCTGACCAATTAGGGTTCCTCTTGAACTGGTTAGGTCCAGATTTACACTCACCTTTCATGGAAGGACAGCTCAAATTGCACATTCCCTTTTTTTTTTTTTTTTCAAAAAACCACATTTCCATCTGTTCAGCCTCGCAGTTTTTGTGTTGAGTTTGACTATCTGACAAGTAATTTAAAAGTGTATTGTAGGCATACTAAGATGGATGTATTATTGCCCTTTAATTTTTTTTTCACTTATGTCTGTAGTAAAGGAAGGAAAACACACACTCTTACTCTGCTCCACATGATTACACAATGATCTACTCATGTATAAACAACACTGTAAGCTGCAAAATGGTAGACAGTTACAGAATCACAGCATGGTAGGGGTTGGAAGGGATCTCTAAAGATCATCTAGACTTATGTTTAAAAGTCACAGAATCACAGAATTGTTAAGGGTTGGAAGGAACCTCAAGAGATCATCTTGTCCAGTGCTCAGTTATCAGATTACCAGCCTTTTCATCCTCAGGGAGAAAGGTTACCAAGGTCTAGAGACTAAACCTTAAGAGACTGAACAATGGTGTAACTCATGGGACCACACTGGGAGTCTACATTGGTTGCTTGAAGTTCATTAGAGCATATAATGAAAACACTATCATGTAAGGATCACGTATGCAATAGCTCTGAAATAATTGTTGCCTCCTCTCACTGCACCCTCTTGCTGCAGTCTCTTGGCAATGATGAGAGTCTTCAGTGCTTTCTCTCATAGAAGTTAAACACCATTTCCCTCCATTTCAGCTTGGGACTGTTTTGTTATGGCAATGGAACAAGCAATTTCTTCTCATAACAGTCAAGGCTCATTTAGGAGGCTAGAAACTATGGATCACAGTATTGCTAGCGGTCATTCTTTCTTCACCTAATGAAATGGTGTTTTTTTGGCTGGGAAAAGGGCCAAAACTTTCACAATGATGAAAGAATTATGAACTTTTTTGGCAAGTTGCAGCTCTGTCTTCAGGAAAACACCTTTTCTTGAATGGTTTTGCTTGTTATGATAACAGAAAGCAGATAGAGGTATTTCCTTTTTTTCTCAACAGCAAAAGGAGTTTTTGGAGAAAAGAGAGATAGAAAGTCAATGTGATTTTTACAACATTGAAGAAGGAAGGCAAAAATGTCTACCAACTTAGCCAATTCCATCCTTTGCTCTTGTGAACGGTGCATGAACTTGCTATCTGATGCTCTCCTCTCTCTTCTACAAACCCCCTAACGTCAAATCTCAAAAAGAAGAGAGTCTGGAAATATCAACTTCCCAAGTCCAGAAAAAAGGATCTTGCTGAAGATGCCTTTTGTTCCACTTAAACAGTTTACAGTTAGTAGTTAAAGTGCCATGATGAGATGTTCGGAGATTAAGATTGTGATCAGAGACAGAGACATGCTTGCTAAGCAGTAAAATAGGCTGATAGGAGGCTAAGTGACCCAGAGTCATTGGCACTTGGCGGAGGGAGAAGCAGGAAGCTGTGTACCTTGAGGTACCTACCTGTTGTGTCAAGGGATAGCATGTCCTTTTTCATTTGCAATAGACAGAGACACGTAAGCACCCTATACACATCAAGTACAAAATGGGAGATGAATAAGAAAAGCCAGGAAAAATTTTATAATCAGGAGAACAAAATTGTAAGAATGACCTTTTCATTAAAAAAAAACCTCTTGATTTTCATGGGAACTTTTTTCTAAATTGGGTTTCATACCTGTTTCTGAGAATAAGTAGATTGATATATCATATTCTAGACAAAACTGATAGTGCATCTGCAGCATACATGACAAGATGCTCACTAAACAAATGAGATACACTGAGCTTTAGAGCTAGCTGAGGAGGATGGATTGTGTAAGATTCATCAACTTTTGCCTTCTTACAAGTACAAGGCTTACAATGCATGGCTGGTATCTGCACATGCCATTTGGACCTTTGGCCTTCAGATGTCCCTGCTTCAGCACCAGCCAGAAACAAGGGGAAAAAAAAACCTGTAGTATGGGAAAAACTGCAAAACAGCATCTGCTTGTCAGGGGAGCCAGAGACAGGGATTTCAAGGTCAACATTTCCCTTAATTTTATTCTGTTTAATTTTTTATTAATGAGTCCTGGGCAAGCAATTGCTGAGCTGTTTGGTTTAGATTTATTTTTGGGGTAAGAACCAGAGATGGCTTCCAGTTCACTTTTTCTTGATTAATAGCATCAGATACTTGGATTTACTTTGAATCTCTATCCATTCCTATTGTATTCATTAAGATTGAAACAAACATAGACAGTACCCCACACTTTCCAGCAGCCACTCAATGTGAGAAAAGATGTCCTCTAAGAAAGTTTCCTTGTGGTAATTCTGCTATATATAGAGAGAGACAGGTCAGCAGAGGAACAGATATATTTTAATACTCTGCTTCCTTATGATGGAGTTTAACACATGGAGAAGAGGATGCAACCAGGGATTGGAAGGATAAGTGGTTTAGAAGTCAGCAAGACAAAGATGAAGTAGCATGGTAGAGAGTCCTTGGAGGAATGCAGTTGAGGCAACATTCATAGCATCTTTCTGCAGCTGAAGCAGCTTGAATAAATGTTCATTTAGCATTTTGAGATGTCTAATAACAGTAACAAAGATGAGGATGAGTGTAATTTCTGATATTACCTTTTACTAGGTAAGGTTGTCTGGATTCATTGTGTCTGTGTCTCAGTTTAGAAAATGACAACAGTTTAAGTCCTTCAGATCATGAGTTGTTGGAAGAAGGGAAGAGGGTAAATATTTGAAAAGTGAAGAACAAAGATCTGGTAGTAGGTTGCAAAATGGAAGTTACAGGAAATGGAAGTTACAGGAGGGAACTAAAAGAGGATTTGGGTGGCAAATGGTGGGACACATGAACTATTGCAAAGTCATATGGGACAACAAACAGCATGCAACAGAGAGGGAGTGAGTTTAATTTAAACAAAGGAGAAAGTGGAACATTTTAGAGAAAAATGATAATAATCTGAAAATCAGAATGTGAGATGAAACGATTATACAGGGATCTGGGAGATCTGTAAGAAAGGCAACGACATTGAGAAACATGGAAAGCAGGAAAGGGCAGAGGCATATCCATCAATGGAAAAAACAGGAAAACTAAGGCAGGTGCCTGAGCAGTTGCAGAACAGAGACAGCTAAGGAAGAAGAAGTAAAAGATCTAAAGGAAGAAGGCAGCTAATGAATTGTCAAACTAGTAGGTTAGCCATATGAAGGTTTATAAGGCCAATGGTAAATGTCTGAATAGCAAAATTTGTGTGGGAGAATTGGACTGAGAACACTAAACCCAGTCTGTAGAAAAGACACTGAAAGACTGATACTTTATGGAACAAAATAGTAGAAGTTTACACCATCGAAAGCAAATTGAGAGAGATGAGAGATGAATATTTGTCAGTGAATTTTGGAACTGAGGTAGTTGCACATAACTGGAGTATGACTTCTGCCTCCTTGAAGATTTAGCACTCAAAAAGCAGTTAAAGATCCATATGAATTTATTATTTCTTCAAAACCTTAGGACAGTTATATTACATCTGTTATAGACTGATGGTTGATGTCATTGAAGCGTCATGTTCTTCAGTCTATTTCTACTTCTATTTCCATAAATATGTATTTTTCTAGATGAAGCTGGGGTTTGCTTTTTGAAAATATTCCTATTAGAAAGGTATGATTATAATTTAATCAAATAAAATTAGAAGAGGTTGCAGGAACTCAAACGAGACTTTTAAAAAATTAAGTGGGACAGGTGGGAATCAAATGAAAAATACTTATATTCAAGCCTTTTTTGTTCCACAGAGTAACTTTTACTGTTAATATGGTAAAATTACCCTTTCGTTAGTAATACACCTGTCTAGAATATCTGACACTGTATATTTTTTATTGGACCAGACATGGCCACTGGCAGTACTGAGTTGGTAAAATATTATTTCTTTGTATCATAATTGAACTTTCATTCAGAAACATCCCCATATCATATTTTCTTTATGTTCTTCTCTCTATGATAAATCTTCATTACAGCCTGTGGTAAAAAAAAAAAAAGACTCTTTACATTACTGCAACGGTGGCAGCCTCTGTACCATAATGTAAACCCTGCCAATGAGGAATCAACCAACTCAGCATCTTCATCTGGTTTTCATTTCCTTGTGGAGACAAAGAAGGTCTTTGTGCATTTGACAATGCATATGGCTAATCTCATTTTCTATCTGAATTGGTAATTAGTGTTAGAAGCATTTTTGGAGAGTGAGGTGTTTTTAGCCAGCAGACAGACTTGGCAGTATCTTTAAGGAATATTCTCGGTTTTTTTAGGGCTTAGAAGGTGATAAAAAGTGCACTCACCATTTCTTATTCTGTCTTTGTCCAATGTTGCAGCACTTTTGATTTCTTTTCCCCATGTTACTAACCTGTCATGAGGGTAATTTTTATTTGTGGAAATGCTAACACTGCTCTCTGTGGATAAGGCAAAACTGGGAAACTTAGAATCATAGAATGGTAGGGGTTGGAAGGGACGTTTAGAGATTTTCGAGGCCAACCCCCTGACAAAGCAGCTCCACCTAGATCAAGTCACACAGGAACATATCCAAGTGGGCCTTGAAGACTTCCAAGGGAGAAGACTCCACACCCTCCGTGGACAGCCTGTGTCAGAGCTCAATCATCCTCACAGTAAAATCCTGTTGCTAGCCACAGTTGAAAAAAAGGATGTCCCAACCTCCTGATAGCTGCCATTTGTAAATATTAATGAGATGATAATGAGGGCATATTGCTGGTTCATGGTTATTTTATTATCGATCAGATCTCTCTCTCTGCAGAGCTGCTCTCCAGCAGGTCAATCCCCAGCCTGTACTGGTCTTGTTCCTTCCCAGATGCAGGACTTTGCACTTGCCCTTGTTGAACCTCATGAGTTTTCTCTCTGCCCAACTGTAAAGCCACCCAAGATCCCACTGAATGGCAGCACAGCCGTCTGGGGAATCAGCCAGTCCTCTCAGTTTGGTGTCATTAGGGAACTTGCTGAGGGTCCACTCTGTCCCCTCATCCAGGTCATTGATGATTTCTTAATTAACCTGATTTATTTATTTATATTTTCTTTCTTGAAATGCTTCCAATATAGATGCTCCAAGGAATGTGAATTCCCTGTATTCTATAGCAAAGATCTTCTCTGCCTTCCTTTACACTAGTAGTCTCCTTTGTAGCTTCTTTCTGTAGGAGGTGGAGGGTCTTTAACTTATTATAATTATCTTCTTCTGTTACTAGGCCATTAGCTTACTAGGCCATTAGATTTTAGCCATAATTTAAAAATTCCCTTTCTTATTCTTACTTGCTTCATCTGAGCTGACACATATTTAGAAATCTTGGTATTGTTTCATGAGTCTGCAGTGTTGTTCTGTACGTTGTACCTATAAGTAAATATTTGTCCTGTTCATTTTCTGCCAGTTATCACAAATACAGATGAGTTCTCAGTTGAATACACTTTGATTCATTGTCCCTTTTTGTTTAGCTCTGTATAACCTCACAGTAATTAATATTATTTGTGTTTGGGATTCTTTTTTTTGTCAACAGATGGTTTCGGACAATTCATTTAGAGATGTTTGTCCAAATTATGTCCAAAATCTAGCAGTGATCACTGTTAACATATTGTCTTTTAGAACATTTGGAATATTTGAGATGTGTAGATATACTGCTACTTCATCTTTTTTAGACTCAAAAGCCAGTACTGTTATCACAAAACCATATGCTTCTGAGTCAGCAGTTTACTGTGTTGTCATGCAGTAAGGCATTTCTGTACTGGGCTTCATTTCTGTGATATCTTTGCAGCATTTCTGATAACTTTGAGGTAATAATCTAATTCCTGGGATTTGGATTAATTTTTATTCATATAATGTGTGTGACATTTTCAGTTTTTCTATTTATAGTTTCTTGGACTTCAGAATATTTGCAGTTTTTTATTCTGTGCTTCCTTTAGGGCATTTGTTAAGTAAACTAGATTTGAACCTGAGCAAGAGTTTGAGACATGATGGTTATGACTATATAAGTGGTTTTGAGGCACAGATCCAGGCACTGCCATACAGTAGTCCATACTGTTAACACAAGACTTGACATAGTTTTAGCCTGTGACAAATGGCAATATCTCAGCCAAATGCACAAAACCAGTTCAGGAGGTAGCACAGGACCGGAATTGCTACCCATAGGAAGTATGGTCAAATTAATTCTCTGGAGCAGACCTTGGGCCGTGAGACTCTTCAGTTTATCAGCACAGTCACAAATGAAGTGTTGGAGAAGAAGACTCAGCACCAAGATGACACACTGCTGGAACAGCAAATAGGGTTTCACTTAAAGCAGTCTTGGCCAAACTTTATTTCTGTATCTCCAGTTCAGTAAATGGCTACTTAGTGTGATGGTAGAGGATAATACAATGATTAAGACAGTTTGTTGAAATGACATCTGAGATACGTCTGTATTGTTACTTCTGAACAGATCTATGTAGAAGTTGGATTCTCCATTTAGCAACCTAAGTTGCCCAGTCTGTGGATGGGACTATGATGAGACCCAGCCCCTGGCTGCCACAAAGGGATTGTGCTAGTTTAATGCTGCTTGTGTGGGACTCTTAGTCCTAGGGCTCTTCTTGGACCAAGATGACGAGCTCTCTGGACATGGACACTGGGTACATTGCACCATTACTGTGAAGAGAATGGCACTTCTAGTTTAAATTTTTCTAGTAATTCAGACACCAAAAGGAGTCTCAAGGGAGGAACCTCATAAACCCACCATATGCTTGTTGCTATAACAGCCTGTCTGCCTGAGTCCTCAGCACATGCAAGCCACTAAAACACAAAAGCCTGTTAACTAAATTATTACTAGTCTGATGTCATTCAACTTCATCCTCTTTATCATCATAACACAATGTATTCTTTAGTGGTTAATGCTCATGTTTCATAGAGATTTACAGAGTTACCCCTGTTTCAAAATTTTCTTTGAAATCATTATTTGAAGTTGAATCCCCTACAGTCTATTTCTGAGAAGAAAACAAAGGATTTTATAAAGCAATTTCCAAAAAGAGACTATTCCACTTTTGTGTATTTTTTTCTATCGTTTGTAACTTCTCTGCCTTTCCAATCTGTAAGAAAAATGACTTGTATTTTCAGCAGTTCTAGCTATCTTAAAAGTGATTGCAACTGTCTGTGAAATAAGTTTTTAGAAAAACTTAACAGGAACTAAAAAGCTTTATAATTAAAAATATTTCCCTTCTTTTTAAAAGTTAAAATTTTCTCAAATCTTTTAAAAGGAAGGATTTTTATCATCTGAGCAGCTTTAAGTATAATCTACATTAAATGCATTAATGAAAATAAGTCAATAATAGATTCACTGAATCATAGAATCTTAAGGATTGGAAGAGACATTGAAAGATTATCTAGTTCAAATCCCAGCCAGCGCAGGATCACCTAGAGTAGGTTACACGGAAACTCATCCAGGTGGGTTTTGAATGTTCTCAGAGAGGCAGAATCAGGAATGTTAGCCAGATATAGATATACACACAGCCTTTGCTGTATTTTAATGTATTTCTTCTTCTATTTGTCCTTTTTTTGCCAGAGGATGTTTTTATTATTTCTTTCTTTTTTTTCTATCTGAAAGTTTCAGCAAAAATAATTGTGTCATTCATTAGAATCAAAACTAGGAATGTGATTCTCATAAAAACTCCCAGTTTTATGAAAAAGCTTTTTTATTGTTTGGTTGTTGCTGTTGTTTCAGGGATTTAGCCTTAACTACAGCTGCTACATTCTCCTCTTTTGTTTCTTAGTAGGGGAAAGAGGAAGCATTTGTTTCATCTGATTATAGTTTCCTTTCCTTTCTATAATTATGTAAAGAGGAAAGTTTAAACTGTGGAAGAGCAAACCACGGGGACTATGAAATGGGTTAAATAAAACACTAATATTATGCTTACCTCTGTCAGAATTAGACATTAAGAAGGGAGTTGTTACATGATTAGGAATATTTGTCCTGAGATAGCTGCATTTGAAGTAACATGTTTGGGAGACTTGTGGAGGACTACAGACTATTTGGTAACACTTATGGGCCAATCTCACTTTTCAAATGCTTCAAGAAGGAGCGACCATCCCTCCCATTTTTGTGCAGGCCTTGATGTGCTTAGTCAGTGTGCCTAACCCTTGGTCCATCCCAGAGCCAGATGTTGCATCAGGATCCCTCAGTAACTGCAGGAGATTTTGCATCTGGATGCAGGAATAGTGTTCTCACTCATGACAGACAAGGAGTTAACATACATGCTTCCACAAGCCAGTCATATTGCAAAAAGTCACTGAAGTTCATCACAGAACCAAAAAGCTGGGGTTAAGTTTACAAAAATCCTTTTTCTTCCTGGAGTACTGACAGTTTGTGGTAGCCCTCTGCTGATCTCCTGTAAACACAGTCAGGATGTACTTAAAATTAGTATTTATGTAAAGTAGAATGAGAGATACCATTCGCATAAAAGAAAAAAATGTACTTCTCCAAGGTAGATCAAAAATTTCTCTGAATCAACTGAACTTACTGAAGTAGTAATCTTAGTTGAAAAACCTTGATGTGAATCAAACAAAGCAGGAGTTACCCCTGACAGCATTATTTCCCAGAGAAGTTGCCTAACTGTTGCAATTTAGGATTTCAGAGGTATCACCACTATTATTGAATAATTCTGTGAGTGGTTCCCAGATTTTCTGTCATTTCAAAATCACCACATCCTGGAAAAAACATTAATTTAATTTATTATTTTATTTAATTATGGCTTATGGACTTTAGCAAGACCATATCCCTCAGCACATCATAGCTGTAATGCCAAATGAAAAATATATAACATCTCAGCAGGCAATGCTATGGTGCAAGAGGATTGGCTGTAGGTCTATGGCAAAGAAATGAACAGAAGGTGGCAGTAACTAAAAGGTGTGTCAAAAGTAGGAAATGATAGAAGACACAAGGAAGAGGAAAGGAAGGCAAGTGACAAGAGAAACAGTAGATAGCAGAATATTTTTATTACAATTATTTCACTGAATTAACTTTCAAAATAAAATTTAATTTACAAGTAGTTTAGGATCACACTGGATTCCTTGTTTGATTCATCCCCTAAATTAGTTTAAATTAGTTTATCCAACCCCTAAACATTAAACATTCAGCCAGACTTATTGGTATTGAGGAGTGGATTTTATTTGTCTGTTTTCCTGAGGATGAAGTTGTTTCCTAGCCAAAAACAGCACAGTATGAAGCTTCTTCAACTGACAGTTCTACTGGAGAAATTCAACATATCAAAGATTTTGCTGATATTCCAGTTGTACTTTGGAATTCTCCCAGGTTTGTTTAGGACTGGTTTAGTGCTGTCACTACTCTGTCCCTTGCTCCATTAGTCTGACAAAAATTCAGTGATGTATTTGAAATATTGGAGGGGGGGGAAGAATAAGCAAAGGCTACAGTAGATAATTGAGCCCTGTCCATGGACTTTGGTGAATAATTATGCAGCGCTCAATTCAATTTCTGTACCTCAGAAGGGGCAGAGAGGAACATCATTATGATGTTCTAGTTCCAGAAGAATAACTCACTTACTACAGGCTCAGAGGCTTCTCAGGAAGAGCTGTTAACATTAGCACTTCTGGCAGTAAGGACTACAGGATTTGGCATAGGCTGTTGTTTTTGAGGGTTTTTTTTCTCGTTTTTGCAGGTTGACATCAATCTCACACTGATAGAAAAACTTGTGAATGGAATTTATCTGTGTATGCATTTCCTTAATTTCCAGTACCACTTCTGTTCACAAAGCCTATGGATTCCCTTTCACTGCTGGCATGGCAAATATTTCACTACATCAAGGTCAACATGCTTGAAGATGCCATTTTCAAACTCCTTCACTCCCTAAAATATCTGTGCTATGGAAAGAAAAATTTCTATATTTTTTTTCAAGAAATGTGGAGTTTATCATAGATGTCATATAGATATATTAAGTCTACAATATAGAAAAGCTTGGAAAAAAAAAAAGTTGTGCATTCAAAAATTTCCCTATATGAAAAGAAATATAACTTTAAATTACATGTGTATCCAAGAAGATATACGCAGCTGTCAATATTTAACAGACAGTTTTGCAGCTGCATTAGGTTTTAGGCTATTTGTTACCATTCTCTTGTTTCTAGAAGCTGGGTAAGTGCTTTCACTGAAGCCTCACAGCAGAGCATATCTGATTTTGAGTCTGATCTTATTGTCAGAAGAGGGGAAGAAGTATATATCTGAGGAGCTGCATGAAAAGCTGTATCCTGGTGTGTTCAAATTTTTAAGAGAGATGTTCATGACCTTGAATTTCTATTTATGCCTAAAGTGTCTCTGCCCCTAGAAGACCTGTCACACATTGTCACTGGATTAAGGGAACCAGTTTTTAGGTAGTATTGAGGCTTTGGGAGTCTAATTACTTTCAAGTTCTACCAGATCCAGGTATCTAGGAATGCTGCATGAAATTTAAAGATTGATAAGAAATTAAGCTAAAGGGTGAATTGAAAGGTCATCTAGCCCTGTTAAAACATCACATGAACCTTAAGACTAACGTAGAAGGTAAATTTTCTCTATAATCTTCCCATCATGAAGTATCTGCATTTCATAAAAAAGTAATGCATTCCCTACCCTGTGTGAACTCTCTTCTTTATATGGCGTTAGTGGCAGAGAAATTGTGCAGGGAATTCTCATGAAACAACTAGGAACTACGTTCAAAATACCATATATTTTCTACCTTTATTCTTGCATGACACAGTTGTTGCATGATACAGGACAGCTATGTGGTGATTATTGCCTTCTTGGATTTTGCTCTAAGACAACTTTGCTATGACCTTATGAACTAAGGCAATCATCTGTCACTTACAAATGTATCACCATCGATTGATAAAGCACCAGGCAGCTTTTCCTATGTCTCTAGCTAGGAGACATGGTAGACATTGCTGGAGATGCTGGTGCTCATAGTTATTTCTTGTAAGTCATTAACCAAACATTACAAAACATCTTTTTCTCTTCTTCAGTTTATTTCTACTCTAGCAAACGATTTCTTTTCCATGATATAGGACAGGATAGTTATTGTGTTGGAAAATCTCAATGAAGAATTGCCTATCTATGATAAACTGATAATTTAAGGTAAATTTTCTGAATATACTTTAAAAAGCCCCAACATGTGAAGTAAAAAATCTGTTGACATTATTATAAATCTATCATAAATTTCTAAAAAGAGAAAACTGCAAGGACAAAGTTAATGTTGCTCTACTATTTTTATACTTTTCTTTTAAAAATGTTTGTGTGAACTAGAACTCTGAAATTAGTATTATCCCAACTAAAATAACTATTATTGTTGGAAAATAACAGTTTACAATGAAATCTATCTTTAGCATTTCACAAAATCAATGAGGCTCCATCTTGCTTCTGCTTTAAATTTGTTGCTTCTTTTCTAGGAACAGAACTAGTAGAAGAAACAAAGGTGTCAAAAAGTCACAGCCTAAATCATCCTCGAGGCTCTTTTAGACCAGAAGCAACATAGAAGAGGCAAAAAAGAAAACAGTAAAAAACCAAAGAAACTAGATAAAATGAATTATCCGTTACCCACCGGATCAATATCTGACCCAAGAAGGAAATCCAAGTCACTTAGTATCTAGTATATTATTTTATCCAATAGATAGATAAAAGATAGGTTGGCATCATAAGCCAGCTTGTACTTTCTGCTCCAAGAGAAAAAAGTAGAAGTTGCTTTGCTAAGACAATATTTGCCCATCAAAGTCATGTGCAACATCCAACCGGGTATCTGTTTCCCATTAATCTATGGCCAAAGAACAGCAACTAAGTTAATGAAAATTCAGGTAGAGGTTTCTCAAACAGAAGCTTCTTATTTAATGTGAAATCAATGGGGTTTCCCCTTTAAACAATCTTGACAACAGGTGTTTGTTTTTCAGTAGTAAAAAATTATTTGAAGATTACTCCATGACTGTAACAGCATCCTTGACAGCATTTAACAGAACATGCTTGAGTCTCCTTCTTACCAGATCTTAGTTCTTAAACATTTACTTCTAAAGCTGGGTCAAGGAGAAGATCAGATTTAAACACCAGAGCCACAAGCTGATGAAATAATATTATCCTGAATGAAAGAACAAAGCCATGTCAGGTCAATAAAATTCAATTTTACCCTTTCTTGAGGTTTCATTTTTGAGATACAAGTTCTATGCAAATTCCAAGAAAAGGATCAATCTGATAAATTTTTATCGCATTCTCACATGCTCTAAAAGAACATTAAAACTTCACTGGAAAGTTCCATAATGAAAAAAACACAGGATAAAATTATTGATGCCAGGAGAGACCAGCACATTTCAGGTGCTCTTAACCTTCATGCATATATCTGAGGTAAGCACATGAATCGGCCACTGAAATCCAAATAAAAGCACAGGCAAAATCAAAAGTGCAAACATTGGTGTGAGCATCCACTGTCTCCAATAGGACTCCAATAGAAATTCCCCAAGTGAGCAATGCAGGAATCCACATGATGAATGACTGAATGAAAATACTATGTGTGGAAATGTCACAGTGGGCTTTAGATGTGTGTAGTGGTTTTGGCCTGGGCCAGGTTTTTCAGTAGCAAGGGAGCTAAAGGAGTTTGTTATAATCCCTCTCTCTTTCTCCTGTCCAGTTTAGGAGGGGGAGTAATATTATGACTGAGTGGATACTGGACTATTGGGCTAAACCAGCACAATGTGTACTGCTCATTGGGTCATCATTAAAGGAATCATGAGTGCCAGTTGCAGAGCCTAGCCTGCTGACACTGATGTCATTGCCAGTGAAACGATGAAACCACTTTACATCGGCAACGCCACGTAGAAATATTATAGTTATCTCTTGAGTTCTGTAAAATCAAGCAATGTGAGCAGAAAAATCAGAATGTTTAAAACCAGGAAAACCCTGGGACATGGTGGTTTTAATTTTGTATGATTTATTTAAATATTCCCAACCCTGTTCTTCACTTTCATAAATTAGAATTAAAGATGGTTAAAATCTGGATTTCTCTTTATTTGTCTGAAGTGGATTGTTGTGTCTATGGCTAGGAAGGAATGTCAAACAGAAGGCTGTGATATGGCTTCATATTTAAATTTAATATATTAGAAATACACATGGTTTTGTTGCTTTTTAAATTTAATATACATGTTTTCTTTGCTGAAATAAGTTTTGGAATGTTACAATATGTTCCTGCAGATTCTTCTAGAATTCCTTCAAAAATTATTTTCAAAGACAACATATATTGAAAGAGAATGTTGCAACTGAGAAAGCAAAGATGGAAAGTGATAGGCGCACCATATTGCTATGGCTTTGTACTTAAAAGAGTCACAAAAGTGACAATTTCTACATAAGTTGTGCATTAGCTAGTTTATAATTAAAATGTCTTCAACACCTCTGGAAAACTTGATATGGGAATTATCTACAGGATGAACAATATCTACATATAAAGTAATTGTAGCAATAAGGGTATGTGTTTTTATCTTGACTGACTCAAAATTGCTTTGTCAAATACAAAATGAAAACATTTAATATTAATTGCTAAGCTAAATATTAATTGATAAGCTAAATTCAATTGGTCATAACAGTGTTTGTCTAGGATATGTTAACTCTTGTGAAGTCCTTGTTGATAATCGGTCTAGTTCTGAACTTTATACAGTACATTGAAAATACCATGTCCAGATCGAGGCAACATTGATCTCTAAAAAGGATGAAATCTCTGGTCAAATTCTTATTGAAGAAGGAATGTCCTTTGCTTCCTGGGTGCATTTTTCTTGAATGGTGATTCTTTTATTTGGGTTGTTGTTGGTTTGCATGTATTCCAGTGTGACACATTTTCACAAGATATATAAAGCAAGACCTTCATAGTAAAATTCTATAGTCTCAGGTAGGTTGTTCTCATTTGGTGATGAAAATGTTAGTTTGGCAAGAGCAACAGACATTGCACAAATGAAGGTAAAATGAACTTTATACAAACAAGAAAATAAATATATAGATGTTGAACTGAATTTCAGTCGACAAGAATTAGATTCACTGGTTGAACTGAAAAGATTATGTAATTCTGTATAAAAAGCTTTGTGTCGTGGTATTGATGATGGCTTTTACCTTAATCTCTCTCTTTTAGACAGACTTTCTCTTTTCTTCAGAGTATCAGTTGTGCTTGAGGAATTACCTGTAAAGCTCCACATTGGCAAAACTTCTGACTCAAAGGCTGTATTTCTGAGCAAGTCTATCAGTGATATATCACTTCACAGGAAATTTGGGAACAGTAGTTAAACATGCTCTTTTGCCTAAACCACTAGCACAATATGGATTTGTTTCTAGTGGTTCTTTTCCAATTCATCCTCGGTTCTTCTGATTTTTTTCCCCGTGAGTCTTGCTCTGCTTTACTTCCTCTTTATCAGGGATTCAGCTGTATGGACATTACCATCAGTGTCGTTTAACTCTGAACCACATTGTGGAGAATCAGAAAGTG
Organism: Urocolius indicus; assembly: GCA_013401255.1. Lineage (NCBI taxonomy): Eukaryota > Metazoa > Chordata > Aves > Coliiformes > Coliidae > Urocolius > Urocolius indicus. The sequence continues at coordinate 883,681 of WBNH01007505.1, forward strand.
AAGCTTAGAGTGACTCAGCAGCCAAAGCCTGTGTCACTTTATCAGACCTTGGTATCATCTACTGTGTCATGTATTTCAACTGCTCTGAGCAAAGATGCTGAATGATTACTTCTCAGTAAGAGCAGCTAATTAAATATTTACTTGGAAGAAAGTTTGCATGCAATATAATTCACCTCCACAAAGACCAGTCTGTTTTCACATGTCTATCAACATATTCTCATCTCAGACTACAGTGGCATAAAAATAAAAATCCCCTGCAACACAATAAGATTACATCTGTACATCCAAAACCAAATCCAGCACCTCGATTATTGTAAGCATTAGTGGACATTCCTGATGTTTCTGACAGCTTAATCAAATATTTAATAAATCCTCAAAGACACTTACATGCATTTTCATTTGAAATGATACCATCCAAAAAAGATGTTTTAATGGTTAAAAGACATTCACTATGTTGCTCTTTCACACTGTTTGAAATCCACATTCAGTTCACAGTGTAGTATGTAAACATAATAGACTGTGACAAAAAAGCAGAGCAGATGGAGATATTCATTCTGGCTTTGAAGGTTAGCATGTTCTTCACACATTCACACAAGAGTCCAGAATGTTTGCCTGCACTTAACCGAAAATCTTCAATAAAGTCCTAAACCTGCTAGCTCTGCCTCTGAAAATAATAGCAGCACCAAAACATTTATTAGATAGAGATCTTAGTAGAAGCAAAATTATATTCACTGAGTAGTATTCGTCTGAGGTCACAAACATGAGACAATGTTCACTAGAACAAAATAAAAGTATAATATCTACTGGTGCAATTATTACTCAAAAACATAAAAAGATCATTTCAGTTTTTGAAGAAAATAGTCTTATAGCTATATTTTCAGCAACACAGTGGAAATTTTAAGAAAACGTAAATCCAGAAGTAAACAGGTTTCACATTGGGACTATGTGGTGGTTTAGGCCAATATCCACCCAGTCATAATATTACTCTGCCTCCTAAGCTGGACAGGAGAGAGAGAGGAATATACCAAACTGCTTGTGAGTTAAGGACGGAGAGATCAAACTCGGCAATTAGCGTCACAGGCAAAACAGACTCAACTTAGGGAGAAAAAAAAAGTTTAATTTATTAAAAAAACAATAAAAGCAGGGAGACGAGAAATAAAACCG
>WBNH01007505.1:885102-1014477 GCA_013401255.1 Urocolius indicus
GTGCCTGGGCACCCTCCTCCCCCTCCTTCTCCACTGACCTTGGTGTCTGCGGAGACGTTTTCACATTCTCTCTCCCTGTTGCTGCTGCAGTTCTGCAACTGCGCAACAACTTTTTTCTACTCAAACATGTTATTCACAGAGGCGTTAACTCTACCACTAATTGGCCAGGCCTGGGTCAGGTGCAGGGTCCAGCTTAAAATTGACTGGCCCTAACCCTGTCAGCTACAGGGGAAGCTTCTGGCAACACTCTTTGTTTAAAGAAGCCTCTCCTTTAGCCCCCCGGCTACTGAAAAAAAAAAACCCGGCCCAGGCCAAAACCACTACAGACTACCATTGTGCCCAGCTCTTCATTCTTTTGTTGTCATGCTAAATGGAAAGTTTATAGCTTCATTTGCCCTAGGGTGATCATTCCACCTGTATGTAAATATGATCTCTTTTTCAGTGTTGGATGAAGTCAGTGGTCATGCCACACTTCAGATGGTGTGTTGGCTTCTTTAACTTACCTGTGTTGAAGTGTTCCAAATGCGAATTTGCAAGATTCTTACTAGATCCTCTGCAAATTTAGTTTAGAGGTTTCAGTTTGCAAGGTGGAAAGTAAGCAGAAACTCAGAAAACCAAAGATAGTAAACACTGCAAACAGTGAAGTATTTGGTGTGCAAGATAGAAAGTCAGCATTTCTTTAAATTATAGTTAATCTCATACATACTGATAATTTTTGAAACTTTCATAGTAGCAGGTGATTTATAAAGATTCATTCAAAATTTACTACTCCTGGTTAGCATGTAAGTATAGTCTTCAGATAAGATGCTGTAAAGTACAATCATATTATTGCCTCAGAAGCAGTCTATGATCCTGCAGTTTGAAGAGTTTATTGGTTTATGCTTTTTGACATTTTGTTTCTGTCATATTCAGATGGCAATGTTTCATTCCTTACCCATTTATTGACTGACATCAGGAGGGCAGTGAAAATGAGCAGGCTGAGATTCATCAGATGTGGAGCTCTCTGAAGTTGCTAAGATGCTGTCCTTTCTCAACCGTGAAATCCTGGAGTTGAAGATCTGGAGGGGAGTGAGTAAGGCTGGAGAAGAGTACTGATCCTAGACTTCAGGCAAGCAGATTTCAACTGGATCTGGGAACTCATGGATGAGATCCCATGGTAAGCACACCAGAAAAGTGAAGTTGTTCAGGAAAGCTGGTAGGTCTTTAAAGATAACATACTCTGAGGGCAAGAATGATCCGTCACAAGACTTATGAAACTAGACACATCAGGAGACTGGTGTGGCTGAGCTTGTGGTGAAGCAACATACAGAAAGGGGAAGTAGAGGCTCACTGCAAACGTGGAATTTAGAAACATTAGCCAGACATGCAGGAGTGCAGTCAGGAAAGTCAAAGCTCATATGAAGATAAGGCTTACAGAGAACAGCAAGAGCAACCAGAAGAGTTGCTTTTGCTATACTAGTACAAAAAGGCTGAACAAGTAAGGTCCATGGATAAACAGAGTGATTAACTTAGTGACAGTGAACACAGATTAGACTGAGGTCTTCAATATCTTCAGTCTTCATCAGCAAGCTTTCCCAGGCCTCTGGTTCTTGAAGGGGCTGAAGAAAGGCGACAAAAATTAACTATGGCTAAGGGTTGAGTAGAGGATTACTTAAGAGAAGTCACAGAATCACAGAATGGCTGTGGCTAAAAGGAACATCTGGAGTTCGTCCAGTCCAACCTCCCTGCTCAAAGCAGGGTCGCCAACAGTAGGTTGCCCAGAACTGTGTCCAGTCAGGTTTTCAGTATCTTCAAGGACAGAGATTCCACAACTCCTCCAAGTTTTGCATCATCTGTAAACTTTCTCTGTCCTTTGTGACTTATCCAGGTCATTACTGAAGATGTTAGACTGCATTGCCCTAAGCATTCTTCTGTGCCCTGTGGCATGCTATCATCTGCTGGGCTGTGCCACTGGCTGTGTTAACTTACTGTTCAGCAAGTTGACAGTCCACCTTGTTGTTCAATTATATAGTTCATACTTCATTTGTCAATAAATATGGTATGGAATCATGCTGTTTTGGGTGCAGGAGACAAGGTGTTGACAGCTGAGGGGTGCAGGGGTGGCCTTCGTGAAGAGAGGCTGCGGCCTCTCAATGGTGGACACAAGCAGTTTCAGCTCCAATAGATTCACCAAAGGATGTGGCAGAGCCTATGAGTCAAGATAGCAGAGCCTCTGGGATAGACTATTTAAGAAAATGTGTGCAACCCTCTCTAGTTTCCACTTATGTCAGTTGTCTCTTGCTCTCTCCACAGTCTGTTACTTCCAGCCCATATCAAATGTAGGCTAAGTTAATCTTTTGGGCCACAAGATCTTAATTTGGTCATTTTGTCATTAGTTAACCAGAGATCAAAATGGACTCAGAGTCACTACAGGATACATAAATAATAACTTTCTATGCTATAATAACTTGTTGTGTGGCAAAGTCACTTGCAGACAGTTTACCACTTAACTTTGTTCTTTACTCTGTTGAACATGTTCACTAGACCCTAAGCGCAGAAGCTTTGAAAACATAATTTAGAGTTCTACGTATTCCATTAGTGCGACATACATTTGAATTAATTTGGTTTGACTCTGTTCCTGGCAGTCTGATGGATCACAGTTGTCATTTAAACTAACAGTGGCAGTCTGTCTCCCCCATTTCATGTGCTTTGTGATAGATTTTTCATTATTTGGTGCAAGAGAATTTGACTAGTCACTGGAAATAAGAACAAGCAGCTCACATACACACATACACACACAAACAAAAGTAAAGATCACATATAAATCATACTCATGAAGAAAATACCTATATTTTCAACCACAAAAATTTGAGTAGCCTTGGAAAAATATGTATGGGATATTTCGTTGGTAGTATGTGAAAAATGTCTTGATAAAGCCTTTTATACACCAAACTCAGTAACATGTTCCACTCATTGTTGCCTTTCAAAATTGAAATAGATGAAAATAGTGCAAGAGTACGTTTATGTAACATGTTTTCTGAACATTGTCAGCTTGTTCCCCCAATTTCTAAACTTTAATTCCAACATGCACATGCAGATTGTGGGCACCGTGATTCATCGGTACAAGGATGAAGAATGAATCATCCCAAAATGATCATGGAGGAGGTGGATATGATGGTACAGGAGGGCACACCAGCAGCAGTATACCATACCATCTGAAAAACATGTGCAGGAACGATTGAAGTGCTCTCCTATGCAGTCTTTCTCTGAAGACTAAAATAAAGCAGTGTGATTTCTCCATAAATCTACCCTGTAGAAAAATATATTCTACATATAAAGGCCAATTTTAAGAGCAGAAAAGGCATCTGGAAATGTACTTCCATTTCTGTTTTGCAAATTAATCTAGATCTCAAGTAGCAGGGCAAGTGTTGGAGTGTAATCTGTGATGTCCAGTACTCTTGCTTTACACCATGCTGAATGTTGTCATTTAATTGCCCTCTGTTGTAACTAATAATGACCTTCTAGAATCATATCTCAGAATTCCACAGAATCACAGAATGGTAGGGGTTAGAAGGAACCTATAGAGATCATCTAGTCCAACTCTTGTATCCAGAGAAGCTTGCAGAAGAAATAATTTTTGGCTACACATATCTCTTCCTTAGATCTGTCAGGCCCTAAAACGGAGCAGTAATGTAAGGATTCTGTTCTTGTGACCTATTGTTTGTATGAGTTTATTTAACCTAACTGCTTGTAAAATCTACTGTATATTCATTTCTTATTTCTGCTTTATCTCTATGTAAAAGTTCCTTAAAACTCATAGATTTAGTAAATGCCAGTGCATTTATAGTGTCAGTCATAAACATACTTACCATTCCAATCACTCAGCTCAACTTTTGTGATTTACAATTCAGATACAAGATGAGCACTCAATATAACATGACAAAAGGCTGTGGGAACAGGAGCTGTTTAGTCTAGAGAAGAGGAGACTGAAGGGGGATCTTATTAATATTTACAAATATCTAAATGGTGGACATGGTGGAAACCCCCTTTTCTGTTTTATCTAATGACAGGGCAAGGGGTAATGAGAAGAAGCTGGAACACATAAGTTCCATTTAAACTTAAGAAAAAAATGCTTTACTGTGAGGGTGATGGAGCACTGGCACAGGCTGCCCAGGGAGGGTGTGGAGTCTCCTTCCTTGGAGGTCTTCAAGACCTGCCTGAACGTGTTCCTGAGTCACTTGATCTAGGTTGACCTGCTTCTGCAGGGAGGTTGGATTAGATGATCTCTAAGGGTCCCTTTCAACCCCCACCATTCTATAGTGCTATGATTCTATTGTTCATGAGAAACATTGGAAATTTGAAGGTTGTTTTGGCTTTTTTTTATTAAGCAGATTAAGATACATGTTTTAGTCTTGTTCTTTGGCTTTTCAAAATACAGTCCTGAAATTTCTTAGAAATACCCTGCTGAAGTGAAGTTGAAGCAATATTATTTGCTTCAGCAATACAAAAGAAAACAGAATCTGGATAATATGAGTTATTAAAACAACTCCTTTTCTTAGCATAATGATTTGATGCTTCTTGAAAGAATTCTTCTGTTTTATGTCAGTAACTCATGAAAAAAAAAGAAAGTTCCAACACAATGTCAATATTGGGCAACCAGGAATTTACACTCCTTGTGGAAACAGCTGTGCCCATTATTGATCCTGTCAATTGTTCTGGGGTGAGATATGAAACAAAGTGTATTAGGAAATATTACTGTCTTACATGAAATGGTAGTTTATTCTAGTAATTAGCATCACGTTATTTAAGAAATAGGAGGTACATATTGGGCCATTTTTAATGTAGCTCATAATAATATAGTTCATACAATTAAGAATAAGTAAAGGGAAACTACCTTAGAATTTCATATGAAGGCTTAAGGCAACAGCTGAAGACTTTATATAAAGAGAATTTTCTCACTGGAAGTGAGCAAGAGCTCCATCTCAGAAATGCAATTGATAAAGCAATGGATAAATTTGGTATGTTTGGTGGGATTCTTTTTATTTTTTCAATTTTTTACAAGCCTTAAACTATGACAGATTCTAAAGCCCCAGCTGAGTGTCTTGGCTTGTGTTCATAGCTTCCACAACTGGACGTTTTTACTTCTTCTAACCTTTCAAAACTGCATGACAGACATAAATACAGCAAATCAAAACATTTTCCAACATAATCTTGTCAGAAAATGTCAGTTTCTCAAGGACGAACTGAAGGTGAGAAAGATATCCTAGCATAGCTGACAAGGCTAAGACAATGATAAGTGATGCCTAAAATCAAAGTCCCTACATCAATTCTAATTTGCAATCAGCACTTAAATTTCACAGTCTCACATATTAGAAATGGGTTATATGTAAGCATCTATACATATAAGTGTATGCAAGGGTTATTAAATGATTTGAGATGTCTTTTGATGTCACTCACTGTACAAATTTCATTTAATTCAGGCACAGAAACAAGTAATGGATTTTCAGAGAGATAGCTGACTTTTCTATGCAGTAGAATCATTAAACAGTGAGAGCATCTGGAAGAGTTCACACTGGCCATCCTGAGAGTAGTTTTGCAGATTTTGATATAGGCATGTTCATCCCTGCCTCATCCTGTCCCACCTACAACAGGTATGGATGGCACAGAGTATCCTGCCGATATTTGACAGCAGTTCAGTAAAAAGCAATAATTCAAATGATCTCTCACCTAGATATTCATGGCTGTAATCAGTTTTGTAAGTAAATTTTAAAAAGGGATTATTCTAATGAAGGTATTTTGAAGGAAACTTTTTTATTATCGTTAATGTAACATTTGTTCTCTCTGTTAAAAGAACAGCCTCATAACTACGTTGTGTAGGGAGGAGATGGGGGAACAAGGGAAATGAATTGCTCATCTGAGTCATATATGAACTTTGCCTTTCAGAGTTATTAAGACAATGTTATATAATCCTTTATATCCTTAAAAAGGATTACAAAAACATAGCTTACACACTCAGAACTTTAAAGAACCTTGCATTGGTAAAAATTACCTTACATTATTTAGTCAGTGAATGCTATTTTATAAGAGTATAGTTATGATTACATTTATAGAGCTTTCAAGTCTCAATATATGATATATCAGCTCTCTGCCCAAGTACAATGGATGGAGGAATGGGGTCAAAACCAGAGAAAACAAGGTGTCACTGTGAATGTTTGGTATCTTAATTCAGTGACAAATTGCCTGTTCACTGGGAAAAGGATTTCAACTGGAAAAACCCTCACTGAGTAGAAAATCCATCATCTACCAATTGAAAGTACACATTTATCATTTCAATATGTGAGAGCAATAGTTTTTGATCCATTAATTTGGGCATTTCTACAGTATATTAGAATCATAGAATCATAGAATGGTAGTGGTTGGAAAGAACCTTTAGAAGTCATCTAGTCCAAACCCTCTGCAGAAGCAGGTTCACCTAGATCAGGTGAATATTATATGTCATATTATAATTAATAACATCTACTAATTCAGAACAACAATAAAAGATAAGCAAAAACTTAGTTTGAATCTGACAATTTTGAGCACAATTCAAATACTATTTTTGCTTCACTATACTTAATAACTGTATCACTGGACAGTCTTTACTTTTCTCTTTCCTCATTTTCATGGCTGCTGTATTTACTCCGTAAACGACCAAATAGTTGAATACACATAGATTAGGTTAAATAGTGCGAAAATCATTCCACTGATCATCCAGCTTCTTAGATGTCACAATTATTTGAAAGATTCAACAGCTGCTTCATGTTTCCCAGTTACAGCTAGACTGGTCAGTAGAAGGAATGGATTTTTAAATTCTTTTTAAAAATCTGTAGTAGATTACAAAACCACAGAACAGTGTAGGTTGGAAAAGGCCGTTGAGATGAGTCCTATCAATAACCCAGCACTGCCATTTCCACCACTCCAGACCCTTCACCAGCTTCATTGCTCATCTCTGGAAACACTCCAGCACCTGAACATCCTTCTTGTAGTGAGAGGCCCAGAACTGAACACAGTACTCAAGGTGCAGCCTCACCCGTGCCAAGTACAGGGAGACAACCACTTCTCTGGTCCTTCTGGTCACACTATGTCTGTCACAAGCTAAGATGCCACAGGCCTTCTTGGCCACCTGGGAACACTGATGGCTCATAATCAGGCAGCTTGCCAGCCACTCTGCCCCAACCCTATAGTGTTGCCTGAGGTTGTTGTGGCCCAAGGGCAAGACCTAGATCTTAGCCTGCTTAACTTCATACAGTTGTCTTCAGCTCATTGCTCCAGCCTATCCAGGGTCCTCTGAAAAGCCTTCCTGCCCTCAAACAGATAACATTCCTACACAACTTGATGTCATCAACAAACTTATTGAGATCATCTGGATCACTGATAAAGATATTAACAGAACAGGCCCCAACACTGAGCCCTGGGGAACACCACTGGTAACTGGCCACCAAGTGGATTTAACTCCATTTCCTACCATTCTCTGGGCCCAGCTATCCAGACAGTTTTTCATCCAGTGAAGAGTAGGTCATTCCACGCCATGGGGAGCCAGTTTCTCCAGGAGGAGTGCCAAAGGCTTTACTAAAGTCCAGGTATGGAACATTCACAGCCCTTCCCTTTTCCACTAAGTGGGTCATAGAAGCAGATCAGGTTAGTCATAGAGTCATAGAATCATAGAATGGCAAGGTTGGAAGGGACCTTTAGAGGTCCCCCCTGCAGAAACAGGTCCTCCTAGATTAGATTACTCGGGAACATGTCCAGGCAGATCTTGAAGACCTCTAAGGAAGGACACTCCTCAACCTTCCTGGGCAGCCTGTGCCTGGGCTCCCTCACCTGAACAGTGAAATAGTTTTTCCTTAAGTTTAAATGGAAGTTTTTGTGTTCCAGCTTCATCCCATTACCCCTTGGCCTGTCACTCGCTACAATAGAAAAAAGGGATGCCCCAACCTCCTGACACCCACCATTTAGATATTTGTAAATATTAATGAGATCCCCCCTTGATCTCCTCTTCTCCAGACTAAATAGCCCCAATTCCCGTGGCCTTTCATAAAGCCATGATGATTGCACCTGATCACTTGATTGTCCCATACTTGCCCTGTGATGGCACACAGGGTGACAGGCCTGTCGTTCCCTGGATCCTTTTATCCAGACCTTACACTCAACTGATAAGCCAATTAGAAGTCTTAGATGAAATACTGAAATCAAGAATCAAAGATATATTTTATTCTCTCAATTAACTTAAAAATCAAGTAATTGAGAAAAGAAAAAATGCAAACATCAGTCAGGGAATCAGTGACCGGTTTTGTAGCAAGCCCAGTTTCCAGAGATGGCAAGACTTGGGCAGCTCTTGAGTAAAAACTCAGTAATTAGAAACTGAGCAGATCCAGAGAAGCACAGCTGTCAACATTATGTCACTCTCCTGCTGCTTTATGTCTCTTGAATCCTTTCACTAGGTTCTATTTTCCTTCTACATTGGTTTCCAGTTACTTATTCTTTACATATCTTACCACCATCTTCTATATCTTTCTCTTGCTTTTTTTTTTTGTTTGTTTGTTTGTTTTTTACATATCCTTTTTTATTATCTCCCTGAGTTTTTTTTTCTTCTGTATGTAAAAAAATGAATGTATTAAACCCAGTCCTCTTAATCTTAATTTGTTAGAACTTGCTTTGCCTGCTTCTCCATCTCCTGAGTTTGAGCCTCTGTTTGTATCAGCGTGCATGATTTCCCCATGTGTCAAACTGTTAGAAAGTGCAGAAGCATTTTATTGTGGTTAGACAAACTGAAGACAGACTTGTTTGCTGTGAGCCACAGCACATAGTTTTATGAGTCTGTTTCTGGAAAAGGAGTGGGTAGGTTGTTTCAAGGGAGAGAAATGGACGTATAAGGTTTCAGCTTGGTGAATGTGTTATGTACAGCTATTTCAGTAGTGGCATTTGGTAGCAAATTAGCCAAAATTTATTTTTGTGATACACTCCATAGAATCTAAAGGATAGTATATAGACACTGAAGCTCAACAAGATCTTCAGGCTTTCTTGGGTGTGGAGTGCTGGATTATGTGATGGGGCTGTTTTGCAAGCCTCAGTCTCAGACAACATATGCTGTAAAGAGCTGTGATGGCTTGGTTGTATTTACCATTGTAGTCTTACAGAAGTGAGCTCTCAGGCTGCACGCAGAGTTTTGGGAACTCAGGTTGATCTACTCTGTTGCATGGAATAAATGGGCTGGGATGGATGTGAGGCCTTGCACTGTCTTTTAAGCTGAGTCTACGATGGAGATTCAGTTTGGTATACTTCCTTGTTTTCCTGTCAGCTTCCAAAACACTAGTTGTATATACTATTTCTGCAATGAGTTGAGTCTACAGAATATGTTTGTGTTTTTTTTTTTTTTAAAGTTTGTCATTCTATGATATTATGTTATTAAGAATATGGATGTTTTGGTGTCTAAATATGAACTACGTGTCTAGGCTGCCATTACATTACTACATCACACTTATCCAACTGTAGTTAATATGGGAATCTGGAACATGATTCAGCTAACCGTTGCATGGACACCTAGTTGCAGTTAACTCAATCAAGACTCCACAGAACGTGTTTAGATCTCCATGAGCTGTAATGGGATTTAGTCACCTAATGTATCTGTACACATACACAGTTAGATATCTGAAACTGCAACCTGATGTCATCTCATTAGAATCTCTATGGAATCAATGGAAAGGAATGAAATGAGATAGTCTGTATGGTAATTAATTTCATCCTAAAATCCAGATTAATCCATCCCAGGATTACTCCTATTTATTGCCAAATTTGCATTTTTTTTTCAGCTTACTACTTTTGTATTGAATTTAGGAGGTCATTTTAAACATTTTTGTTGGCGATGGAATTCCTCATAGGCCAAGGACGTATAGGAAGTATAGACAGGCAGGTAGTTCTTTCCCATTCCTTTTAGTTGAAAGACAGTTTATTCAAATAAAATTTTGAAGGTTAGTTTATTCATAAGCTCACTTTAACACACTCTGAGTCAGTAGAAAATACATTGCCATTTCACATTTTAATTAGAACAAATAATGGTTCATTTAATTGTCAATCTCATCAGTAAAGAGCCTTTGATAAGAAGATACAGGCAGTTCCAAGCTCATATGTTCTTCCACAGTAAAATTATCAAAGGATAATTTCAATTAAATGTTCTGTTAACCATTACAAGGCTTTCTGAATCAATAGATTTTGCTTTTCTACTCAAAGGTTAGATGTTCATTTTGCTTCTCCCTACCATTTTCTCTCCCTGCAGAAAGCATTAAAGAGTCAATCCAATAAGATTAATAGATTTTCAAATCAGAAGGAATATTATAACCTTTAATTGTCTGACTCCCTAAACAGCACAGGACATAGAAACTAACCCATAAATTCCTGCATTCAACCTACGTCTCTTCAAATTTTAGCACATCCATTTGAAAGTACAGATGTCTAGAGATACAAAATCCAGCACATATCTTCTAATTTGTAAATTACCATGAAAGGTTAAAGCATTAGCTTTTATCATCAGTGTTCATGGTAAACAGAGCTACCAGCAATCACTTCCTATGTTGTTACTTGTAGATGATGAGCAAATATCCTCTTAATCTCTTTTTGAACATATTACATGCATTGATCTTCCTATTGTTCTGGTGGTTTTAGCCCTGGGTGGGTGCCAGATGCCACTAAGTTGTTCTATCACTCCCTCTGCTAAACTGGATAGGGGACAGAGAAATATAACAAGAGATTTGTGAGTTGAGATAAGGACAGGGAGATCACTTAGCATTTAGTGGCATAGGCAAAACAGACTCACCTTGGAGAGAAATTGATTTATTAATGAACAAACAGAACAGAGTAGGAAAATGAGAAATAAATCTGAATCTTAAAAGATCCCTCCCCACCCCTCCTTCTTTCCAGGACTCTCCTNACTCACTGGGAGAACAGTCCTTCAGGTACCTGAAGGACTGAGGCCTGAATCCCTCACAGGATCACAAGTCCTGACAGCAAACCTGCTCTGGCATGGGCTCTTCTCTTCCCACACTCTCCTGGGTCCTGTTAGGAACTTGCTCCAACATGGGCTTCCCAAGGGCTACCCTGACACTAGAGACTAAGTAAAATGTCTTATCAACATCTATTACACTTAGCTCTTTTTTGTCATCCAAGTTTTTTATATCATGTTTGTTTGGCAGAATTAAATAAAAGTTAGATAAACCCTTTTTTATTGTGTTTAGTTATTTCAACACCCTTTTATTTTTATATGAATGCCTTCCATCTCGGGTAATCAGTTTGACATACTAAAACTTTGAATGCACTATCTTTTAATAACTGGGCAACAGATTTCTAAATATTGGAATAATATCTGATTTTGTGTATAAGGAAAATCAAATGAATATTCATTATGAAAAGCAAGAAAGCCAGTAATAGCTTCACTATATTTGGGGAATGAATGACAGTTTCGGACAATGAATATATTAGAAAAAATGTTCTCTTTGACTAAAATTAGGAAAGAGGAAAAAGAAATGCTTTTCCATAATATGGTTTCTTACACCGTAACCATAGAGTTAACAGCATTAGGCAGATATGTGACTGGCTGATTTATTATAAACATTGGGCATTTTCACAAAAATCTATTAATTGAATCTATTTCCAACTCAAAATTGTCAATGTTGCAAAGAGTTTCTGTAGATTTATATTCCTAAGAGCAAAACAGCATCTCATTTCTTATTATAACACCAGTTAATAATGAGGAAATGTCTTCACCTTAAACGATAAGAGTCTTCGCTGATTTTTCTCTTCCAACTTTTTATTTATGATTGGTAGCTACATTCAACAATGAAGAAATACTGTAGATTACTAAAGAAACCACAAAATACTACCCAAGTTTTTATCCTCTGCTTTTTTAGAAAACAGTATTACTTCAGAAAAGCATAGACCATTAAAACAACGTTTCCTTGATACTTATGTATTTTAATATTAAAATATTTTAAAAATTCATATAAAAATAAAAAGTTAATTTTAACTTACCAAATGCCATACTATGCGAGTCACAGAATTTTGCAATATAAAATGTATCTTAAGAACTTTTCTCCTTTAATCTTGCATTATTTCAACCAATACCTTTTTCCTTGAGTTTTATTAAAATGATAATTTAAAAATATTCAGAGCATATGCATCATGAAAGTCTGTTTTAAACAAGTTCAAATATAGAATACAAAAAAAAGGCTTTTACTATTACTTCAAATGCTAAAAATAATTCTACATCCAATGCTGTCCATAATGGTTAGAGATTTCAATTTAAAAGGTATCCTACTTTTGGCATTCACCCTTATTTCTTACTTGAGGAGAATGATTCTTTCTCTGGCTGCAGAAGCAGCTGCATCATATTGATGTAATCCAAAAAGGGTCAAAAATTAGTTACTCTTTCTTGGGTAGATGACTTGAGGAGACTCTATATAAGGAATGTAATGTAAAGTGAGAATATTGTCTCTCTGAGACAAATCCATCTGCCACTGTGTTTACAAAGTTTCTTCTATATATTCTACATATCAAGCTTTCTTTTGATTTCTTGCATTATATAGTTATTAATTATAATTGCTAACACCAAACCAAAACAAAAACCAAAACAAAAACACCAAACCAAAACAAAACCACTATTTCATACTTTCTGGTTTTTCAGACCAGTAGCTATTTTTTTCAAGGGAATTGTTAGATTATGATTTAGAGGTCATCGATTTCATGCTTATTTATGAATCTTTGACTACTAAATATACCATCGAGGCCAGGAAATTGATTACCATTTAAATTAATTTGGTTTTGGTTTTAGTTTTTTCCCCCACCATTAGCTCTCTGCCTAACAAGATCTTTATTACCCTTCAGCCATGTCTAAGCTCATCAAGTCTGATGTTCTGTTTCCAGTGGTGATGAAAATAAGCTGTAGTTGGGGAGAGGTTCAAAGCTCTGTAGGAGATTCTGCCCACCATAGCAATCTCTTCTTGCTGTCAAGAGCCATGAGGAATTAAGCTGAATTCTCCTTCACATAAAGGAGTTAGTTATGCAGTCTCTGTAAATTCTAAATATGGTTTTGAATCCCAGTCTCACTGGCCTCACCTTCACCTTCAGAAAAGGCCAAGTTCTCTGGATATCCCTGCTTTCAAGTACTCCACTAAAACCTAATGGAAACAGATATTTTAACTTCTTATCAGTACCTAGTTCTCTAAACTACAACTTTAAATTCTTGGTACTTCAGATAGTTCAGAATATTTTCCAAACTCTTGAATTTCATCAAGGAGTAAAAAATCTATTCATTTTATACTTTTGGCTATTTGTAATAATTTCAGCCATCTTAATTTATAACAGTCTACAGCAATTTATACTGCTGCCAATTATGTCTACCAGAGATACATTTAGCTAGAGTAATCTCATATGACTTGCTGTTAAATAGTATCTGTTTACTTTTTGCCTTACAGTTATCATTTATTTTCCTCCCTGCAGGTATGCAGGCCTTTCTGTGATATTTTTGTTATTTTCTGTGTATAAGGATTCTTTAATTTCACTTTTTATTTTACATTATTTTTTTTGTAGCTGCTCTACAGTAAATTACTGTGTGTAGTCACTTGCATTGAATATTTCTTGAAGGACAGTTTGATCCATTTCTGAAGCAGATTAAGCTATCTCACACTGTCTTAAAAAGACCAAAATGTACACACAAGGAGCTACTGATGACTAATTAATGCCTCACAATTTTATTACATTTAAAATATCCTATGTTATCTCACACTGCAACAACAATGGGTTACTCCATCTCCACTGTGTGGAAATTTATGAATATTCAGAAACAAATGGAAATAGATGAACTAGATTGCAGTAGTGTACAACCCCAAAGACTGGTGAAGTAGGAGCAAAAAAAGATGTTATAAAAGAGAAAAACATTTCCATTATTCCCTTAGTATATTTGCTAAGGATATGTACAGTCTGAGCAGAACTTTTATAAGCAATGTTTGAATCCCTCATCACACTTTTTTCTTCCTATATATTTGACATTTTTTTCTGAATTCTGATTATATTCTACTTTCCCTCCTTGTATGCGATATTTCTGAGACTACAGCAGTTTGAAGGATGACAGGTATAATCACACAATCCTGTTCTCTCTCTCTGCTGCATTTTCCTTACCCAATGCCATCTTCCTTAGATGACATTTTAAGATTAGAAAATACTTTTTTATTTCCCACTTTATCAGCAATAAAAAGTTACCTAAATATTTTATAAGCAAGGAGTTGCTGCAGGTTTAAGCAAAATGTTCTGCAAATGTACCTCTGTACATATGCACTTGCATCTCCCCATGTTTGCAAAAAAATAATTTCCTTCAATTTTGACAACTGCTGTTAGTGACTTCTTCTCTCATGATGGCTACTTAGCTTAGCAGCCTCTGCATATACTACATTCCTGCCTACAATGAACAGCTGAGCTTTGATTGTGTTTGGAATCATGAAAGGCTTCCCACATCCTTTGGATCTTTATCATACTAGATTGCATCTAATGTAGTTCTACTTAGTAGAAATAATATTCAGCACAATCACCTAGAACCAGATTTCACCATACTGTTTATTATATTTATTAACTTCTTACTCTGATAGTGGTCCCCAAGATGACGCCAACTCAACATAAATGGGATAGAATAGGGTTTTATATTAAAAAAAGTATCTCTTATATTTTGAAACATTAATAACAAATTAATTGGAGTTTCTTAATGAGTGTCCCTTAGATAACACAACACACATCTTGCTCAAGAAGCTTCAACTTGGGAAGAGTTATGTCTGGATGCTACCAGTGCATTGAACCTGACCACTTACGATCTTAAGACCATTGACTCTGCTCTTACTTCCACATTCCACCTAACTCATGAAAGTTTGTAGCACAAGAAATCAGACACTGCTCTCTTTGTCCACTGCCCAAAATCTTGGTTGCACTCTTTCACCAATTTCTTTACTTCGTGCCTCCAGAGCAGAAATATGTTTGCTGCCACTCACAGAGGCAGTTCATAATGCAAAGTCCATTCATGGCACAACCACACAAGAGGATTTCAGTTAAATAATATGCAATTTAAAAGATTTTTTTTTTTGTAATGAATACTATTTTTCTCCTTACTGTGTTAATCGGATATTAATGATACCATCTGTTCTCTAATAGAAGTTGGTTATATTTGACAGCTTGTCTCCATACCTGGTGCTGATTCCCACAGCTTTGTTAGCAGGCCATGTCAACAACAAATATTTTTAATCTTCAAACTTAAATATTTCATGATGTATCCTTTTCAATATCCAATGACTGTATCGGGGGCATCACGTGCTATCTATGCATTAGCTCTAAAGTTATATGCACCACAGTCCAATTGCACACATTTGACTTTCCTAGGAAATGTGTGCAGACAGTGTTTGTGTTATTGAATAAAAAAAGAAAAAAAAGACAATTTAAAAAGTTAGACAAACACAGAAATATTATTATAGCTCAGCATAGGTCCTCACAGTTACTTTGGGTATAGGATGGAAAAGAACATAAACATGAATATTAGAAAAGAGAGAAACTGGGAATGAGGAGAGTGAAAAAAAGAGTTAGAGATATTCTTCTTCTTCCTTCAAACGCCACAACAGAGTATTTATTCCAAAGTAACTATATGTACCATTCTGAATAATATATGTGGTTAAGAGTAGGGCGTTGTTTAAAGACAGCTACTTCTCAGAGGTAACCAAATCATAGCTGAAGAATCAATATATGAAGGTAAGAACTTCTGATGACTGTTATTTGGCAGAGGGATCTAGTGCTGCTTGTTAAAAACTGCATTTCCTATTCAGAATTATAGAGTAGAAATTTTGAATGTGATACTATTAAGCTTGCTGCAGAGACCTAGTAAAGTGCTTGGGGAAGCATTCATCCTATTGGTGACTAAATAGTTGTCTTCCTAAAACTGGAAAACTATACCTTTTATTAGATATACTTGCAGATAAAATTATAACCTTTTGCACTGGAAAAAAAATTTCTGTATTTTAAAAAAAAATAAAAAGTTGTGGTACAAATTTCTTTCAAACTTTAATTTTTAATCCTGACAGAAAGGTGAACATCAGGACCAACTTAAACTTACAACTGATACTGCAATCTTTAGAGGCCTTTCTGTTTCATGTGATCTTTCACAGGATCACAGAATCTTACAATGGCAGGATTGGAAGGGAGCTTTAGATACCTTCTAATCCAACTCTCCTGCAGAAGCAGCTCCACCTAGATCAGGTCACATAGGAACATGTCCAGGCAGGTCTTGACCTCCAAGAAAGAAGACTCCACAACCCCTCTGGGCAACCTGTTCCAGTGCTCCGTCACCCTCATAGTAAAATAGATTTTCTTTATATTGAAGTGGAACTTTTTGTGTTCCAGCTTCATCCCATTACCCTTTGTCCTACAATAGAAAAAAGAGATGCCCCAACCACCTGACTTCCACCATTTAGATATTTGTAAAGGTGCATGTTCACTTTTAGCTTGCATAGAAAAAGCTGTTAATTGTTTTCCTAGAAGCCAAAAGTATTTTTTGACCAGTAAGATAAAGAAATGAAGAATTGTCCTGACCTACTTTAACTTGATCTCAGACATGTTCAAGCTGCTGAAGCATTGGAAGGATCAGAAGATAGAACAGGCAGCATGATGGATGACGTGCAGCAAGGTCTAAGCTAATGCCAGTCAATTCTAAGATGGACCCACAGCTGACCAAGGCCTGGTTAGTGTCTGAGGTAACACCTCTGTGAATTACGAATTGAGAAGGGGAAGTAGTTGCACAACTGCAAAACTGCAGCAGCAACAGCAAGTGAGAATGTGAAAACATCTCTGCAAACATCAAGGTCATCAAAGGAGGAGGAGGAGAGTGCTTAGGTCCTGGAAGAAAGATTCCCGTGTGATCTATGGTGAAGACCATGGTGAGGCATCTGTGCCCCTGCAGTCCATGGAGACCACTGGGGAGATCCACTAGCAGCCTGTGGAGGCCTATATTGGAGCAAATTCCTGGCAGGACCTGGGGGTCTGTGAGGAGAGAGTAGCCCATGCCAGAGCAGGTTTACTGTCAGGACTTGTGNATGGACCCACAGCTGACCAAGGCCTGGTTAGTGTCTGAGGTAACACCTCTGTGAATTACGAATTGAGAAGGGGAAGTAGTTGCACAACTGCAAAACTGCAGCAGCAACAGCAAGTGAGAATGTGAAAACATCTCTGCAAACATCAAGGTCATCAAAGGAGGAGGAGGAGAGTGCTTAGGTCCTGGAAGAAAGATTCCCGTGTGATCTATGGTGAAGACCATGGTGAGGCATCTGTGCCCCTGCAGTCCATGGAGACCACTGGGGAGATCCACTAGCAGCCTGTGGAGGCCTATATTGGAGCAAATTCCTGGCAGGACCTGGGGGTCTGTGAGGAGAGAGTAGCCCATGCCAGAGCAGGTTTACTGTCAGGACTTGTGATCCTGTGAGAGACTCAGGCTGGAGCAGTCAGTACCTGAAGGACTGTTCTCCCAGTGGGTGACCCACGTTGGGGCAGGGTGTGAGGAGCTGCCCCCATGGGAGGCCCCATGTTGGAGCAGTTTGTGAGGAACTGTAGCCCATGGGAAGGACCCACGCTGGAGAAGTTTGTGAGGGACTGTCTCCCATGGGAGAGACCCCACACCGTGGCAGAGGGAAGTGTGATAAGGCCTCGCCCTGAGAAGAAGCAGCAGCAAAGTCCATCTGTAATGAACTGACTGCAACCCCCATCTGACTGTAACTCCCATCTCCCATCCCCTGTGCTGCTGGTGGGGAAAGAGGGAGAGTCCTGGGAAGAGGGAGTAGGAGGGGGAGGTGTTTTAAGATGTAGGTTTTTTTTCTCCTCGCCCTGTTCTTACAGTTCATTAACAAATTAAACATTTTCTCCTCAAGTTGAATCTGTTTTGCTTTTGATGCTAATTACTGAGTGATCTCCCTGTCCTTATCTCAAGACATAAACCTCTCATTTTATTTTAGTTCTCTCCCCTGTCCAGTTTAGGAACGGGAGTGATATTACAACTTGGTGGGCATCTGACACCCAGACAGGGCTAAACCACCACAGCACTGTTTTTCTATTTTACCTTGCAATATCAGCAGCTGTTTCCTAATCAGCTATTAATATGATGGAATATTTTTGCTTCAGCAGATCCCTTTCATTGTTCTCACATACCATTTTTGATTTTCTGGATGACAGGATTACACAAATGTGCTTATGCATTACAAACAAGAGTACTTGCTTTTATTACAGAATATCACAGAAGAGCGTGATAAGGCATAAAGAAAGGTGAGAAGATTTTATTGGAACATAAACAGAAAAGGGCACTGCATTTCCGATTGATGCTGTAGTAGAATGATCTGCCAGGAAAAGATCCTCCAGCAGAAAGAATGTGGTCAGTCAAAGGTGCAATCAGATGTTCTTGTTAGATGGATAATACAATAATACAATAATATTTAATGAAAGCTCCAATATGCTGAAACGCCTTATCTCTTTCCAAATGTCTCAGCAGCATTTACATTGGCCAATATGAGGAATGCAGCTGTAGTTCAGCACCACACGAAGTCTAAAGTGATATGATGGGAAACTTGTAAGTTAGTTTGGAACAGTCATCAATAGTGTCAGCACATTTTTACCAATTAGCATCCTAGAACAAGGATGCCCATTTTTAGTTCTTGGCTTTGGAGAATAATTCCATATCTTCAGATATGCTTACAGATATGCTCATACGTACATTTTTTTCTGCTTGTGAGCTCACCTGACTAAATAGGTTCTTAGTCCATGCTACTATAGCACTGAGCTCAAGCTTTTCAATAGGGTTTACATGCACAGATACAGGAATGTATCATCGTGTTTCAGCTCTTGGTGCAGCGGGAGCTCCTGCAGAAAGACGGTTGTCTGTGTTCCTCTATGGCGACATTTGCTAAGTAATCCAGATTTAAGTTATGGTGAAGATAAAAGAGAAGATCAGTCTCATGGATAGGCAGATGAATGGATAACTTCACATTTGGCACTAGATTTGAGTTTGTTAACGTATCATCTGTGAAGATTTAAGGATACTGTCCCTTCTACTGGTTTCCCTTTCAGTTGATTTCTTATAAGCATAAGTAATATTTTCCCTATGTCTTTTATAGCCCTGAATGTTAAACACTGAAGATTATTTTGCTAGATATAGGGCAAGTTGTTTTAATGAATATTGTTTGTTCTGACCAAAGCAGGAAAGTTAAAGAAGTTCAAACAACAGAAAATTCACTTTTCTCTTTAACATCCCAGCATTCACTGATGAATCTCTTTTCAAGCTATATATAAAAATAATGAAGTTAGCATCATATATGTTAGCAGATTTTCTGTTGCAAATTATATGATTAGTATGATTACAGTTTGTCATTACCATGAAAAGGAATAATAATACTTGCCTCTCTGGATCTTGAAATATCAGAACAAGGAACAGCTACTATCCCTCTAACCCTCTACAATTGAGTGGGATGGAGTGTAAAGGGAACAGCAAGCATGGACATGTTTTTTCCGTTATTTTTCCCACTCTCTTCTAATTAACTGTGATTCTGGTGTTCTTCTTTACTTTTTTAGATTTGCGTCATAGATCTTTCATAGAGAAAGAGCAAAACTGGTGATTCTGCTTCTAAGATTCATTCATATATTAGTATAGTTAGACTTTTCCTGATAAAGTGCCTGACATAAAGCTGTAGTTTAGTCTGATAGGCCATTGTCTGCTTCTATGTTTTGTGGCTGTTTTAAATTCTATGCCTGAGTTTACTTCTACTATGTGTCTTACTTGACAAGTCTCCTGTGTATAGACAAACAAAAATGCAGGAGATTGTGGATTCACAAGAAAAAATGTTGGGTAGAATCCTCTGGGAGAAATTGCCAAAGTCAGAAGAAGATTTACGGCAATGGAGTAATTAATTCCTTCTCTCACTATGGATCAGAAATTAAACAAAAATGGCTAAAAGCATTATCTATAAATGTAGAATTGTCTCATTTTGAATTTTTTTTCATCATTTGCCAACTACAGATAATGCATTCTTGTGAAATTTTTGTATACTTCTACAATTAATTAAACCTGTAGAACTTTTTTTTTTTAAATAAAATGTTAAAGAAAGGGCACAATTTCATAGGAAAAAAAAATTTCTCCAGATTGTTCTTCTAAACTTAAAGCAAGTAACACCTTACAAAATCTAACACACATCTGCAATCTGATGAGTTCCTTATACATCTCAGTAAAAATGATACAACTCATGCAGAAAGTGTCACTAAAAGTATTAATATTTCTTAAAGATATAAATGTTTAATTTTTCCTGGTCCTCTAATCAGTAAATATCCTCCACTTTATTTTCAGAGGTTTAGTGATTAGGAAGTATCAATCCTGAAGACTTCAGTAGTGCTCTTTCACAGGAGACAGTGTGCAAATTTTCTGATACGAAATTTTAAAATGCAGTTTTCTTGAACTACTGTATTTCAGATCACTGGTTTAAGTTTTCCTCAGAAAAAACTGAAATACAGTATAAATCCATAATCTTTGTGTCTACAGTCCTAGAAGAACAAAAATAAAGAGTCAGACCTCTGTGGGCCTGGAGTCAATAAGAAAAAGTAGGGATGCAAATACTTTCACATCTCTAGGTACGGAGTCTTAAAAAATTAACAGCCTTAACAGCCTACAGTGATGGCAGCTTCATGGTGGATGTCAGGAGATTGGGACATCCCTTTTTTCTATAGTAGCTAGCAACAGAACAAGGAGTAATGGAATGAATCTGAAACACAAAAAGTTCCATTTAAACGTAAGAAAAAACTATTTTATTGTTGAGGTAAGGGAGTCCTGGCACAGGCTGCCCAGGGAGGGTGTGGAGTCTCCTTCCTTGGAGGTCTTCAAGACCTGCCTGGACATGTTCCTATGCAACCTGATTTAGGTGAACCTGCTTCTGCAGGGGTTTGGACTGGATGATCTCTAGAGGTCCCTTCTAACCCTACCATTCTATGATTCTATGAAGTATGTGCAGAAAGGTGTCATGTTGTCCTCAATCTTAGAAAATCAATTACATGCCTGGTTTGGACACTTGAAACTTGTATTTGGAAGTAACTAAAGGGATTTTCTTTTAAAGAAGTTGGTATGTGTGAATTTTATGTCCCTTATTTTCTGCCTTCAAAATGTAGGAGTTAAACCCTGAAGTCATCTTGAGGGTAAAAGAAAAATAGTATTCTTATTACTTGTCAATAAAAATAACAAAGTGGCTAAGAAACTTTTGTTACGTCATGTTTTTATATAAACAATAAAAAATTATTGTTATCAGCTAAAGCCCTACTTGAGGTTAGGCTTTATGTGGAACACAGAGAAGGACCACTCATCTTCATGTTCTCCAGTCAAAGACTAGTTGTTGCTGTGCTTTGTACACTCACTGCCTACTGTTCCAAGCATAACTGATAGAGTTATGGCAAGGAGTATGCTTTTCTCAGTTCCAGATGTCTTCACAAGTAGTATGTGTTGAGCAGTAACATTGAATTCAGCAGTATGCAGAATTTTCAACTCATTTTAAAGCATTTTCTTGCAGTGACAGATAGTATATTTTCTAAATGGATAATTTATTACCTAGCTTTCTGCTCTACTTACCTTTCCTATGAATTTCTTGTAAAGTAACAAATATTTGTTTATTCTCTTCATCTCTGAGTGGTCCTGGACCATAAATTGAAAGTCTTCTTGGTCATAAATTGCTTCACTTTCTCCAGGACATTCTCTGAAGAAAATGTAAATTATTGACACCAGTCTTTATACATAGGCTAATACAATGTTATGTTTAATTTACTTCCATCCTGATTTCAGCTGGGATAGAGTTAGTTTTATTCTTAGGAGATGGTACACTGCTGTGGTTTGGATTTCGTATGAGAATAGAGCTGATAACATCAAAACTGATGTTTTAATTGTTACTAAGTAACCTTTGACCCAAATTAAATGTTTTTCAGTTTCCTATGTTCTGACAGCAAGCAAGTGCACAAAAAAGCTGAGAGGAAACACAGCCAGGACAACTGACCTGAAATAGCCAATTGGCTATTCCATACCATAGGATGTAATGCCCAGCATATGAACTGGGGGGAGATGGTGTGGAGAGGTGAATTGCTGCTTAGACATTGGTCACTGAGTGGTGAGCTATTGCATCGTGCATCAGGTTTGTCTGTTTTTCCCCTTAGGTTTTGGGTTTTTTTCTCTTTTCTGTTATATTCCTTTTCACCACAATTATTCAATATTATTTTTATGATTCATTATTGTTCATTATTATTATTTCTATTATTATTATTATTTAAATTATTAAACTTTTTATCTCAAAGCATGAGTTTTACTTTTTTTTTTCCCGATTGTCCTCCTCATCATACAGAGAGAGAGAGAGAAGTGAGCAAGTGGCTGCATGGTGCATAGTTGCTGGCTAGTGTGAAACCATGACAATTTCCCAAATAAGACCATCAGACCATTAAAGGGCATAAATTATTTATAAAGAGAAAAAGAAATTAAGATCATATAATTCCTAACTGTCAGGATTTGTACTTGGAAACAAATCACTCAAGAGACACCAAATTTGGTGGTAAACCAAATCAAAACCTTTGTTTCCAAACTCTTGGTTATTCCAGTCAAGTGTCAAGTACTAGCTGCCTTTTTATTTTTAATTCCCTTGATTACATTGAGCCTCATGGGGGTGATGAATTGGGCAGAGTGGACCAAGAACAGTACAAAACCACTTTTTGTTCAATCAAGCTGTTTCATGTTTTTAATTACAATTGCCCAGAACTTACGAAAAATTGTTGTAGATGTAGCCTAGAGCTGACTAAAACCTACTTCCAATAGCAATATAAAGATTGATGTCACAAAGACAGTGCACTGCATGACTTCAAACAAAACATATACTGTTACTTTTATCATCCCCAAAGTCTAAGAAAATGTTCTAAACCATAATTTAAGAGTACTCATTTTACACCATACTGCCCATGCCTGTAAGATGAGATCTATCTATCAATTCAACCTATCCTGGATGATGCAGTGTTCTTAGCATGTGTCTTGCACCATATCCTTGCCTGAAGCAAATTTGGAGGCCCAAATCCTTGTTCCATACAGGTTCATAGAAATCTTTGAACTACTTTCAGCAATACTTCAGCAGATTCTCTGAGTGGTCTCTCAAGGTAATGTTATTTTCATTTCTCTTCATTTTAATCTAAGATATTTTATTTTTCTAAGCTTCCTGGCAAGATAGTTCAGGTTATTGTATGGTGTGTTATTTGATGCTAGGCTGCTTTTATAAGTTACAGTTATGTGAATCTGCAGCCTGGAAGCTGTTTTAATCACAGCCTAATAATTGAACATTTCTGATCATTGCATTTGGATGGACATGATATAAACGTTCCTTTGGGTTAGACTCTGAATTCACAAATGTCCTGTTGTATTGGTTTTATGTGACAAAATTTTAGTAGGTGTGGGGTGCAGCTGAAAGAGTGGCCTGCATCTATTTCAGAAAAGATAAATAAAATGCTGTACAGCAACTGAGAAAAAGGAGAGAGAAAATACAAAATAGCCCTGAAGACACCAAGATCAGTAAAGAAGGAGGGGAAGAAGTTGTACTGGTTTTGCCTGGGCCAGATTTTTGGTAGCGGGGGGAGCTATGGAGGTGGCTTATTTAAACAAAGATCTTCCAGAAGCTTCCTCTGTAGCTGACAGGGCTAATGCCAGTCAATTCTAAGATGGACCTACAGCTGAACAAGGCCTGGCCAATTAGTGACTGAGGTAATGCCTCCGTGAATAATGTATTTGACAAGGAGAAAAGATTGCTGTGGGGTTGCTAAATGGCAGCAGCAACAGGGAGTGAGAATGTGAAAACATCTCTGCAGACAGCAAGGTCAATGGAGAAGGAGGAGGATGCTTACGTCCTGGAAGAACGATTCCCCTGTGACCTGTGGTGCAGATCATGGTGAGGCAGCTGTGGAGTCCACAACAGTGTGGGTGGATGCCTGAAGGAGGATGTAACTCTGTGGGAAGCTCAAGTTGGAGCAAATTCCTGGCAGGACCTGGGACCCTGTGGGGAGGAGAGGAGCCCATGCTAGAGCAAGTTTGCTGTTAAGACTGGGATCCTATGAGAGACTCAGGCTGGAGCAGTCGGCACCTGAAGGACTGTTCTCCCGGTGGGTGACCCACATTGGGGCAGGGTTTGAGGAGCTGCCACCCTGGGAGGCCCCATGCTGGAGCAGTTTGTGAGATACTGTAGCCCATGGGAAGGACTCACAGTGAAGAAGTTCATGAGGACCTGTCTCCCATGGGAGAGACATCACAGTGTAGCAGTGGGAAGTGTGATGAAGCCTCCTCCTGAGAAGAAGCAGCAGCAAAGTCCATCTGTAATGAATTGACCATAACCTCCATCCCCCAGCCCCTGTACTGGTGAGGGGGAAGGAAGGAGAGTCTCAGGAAAAGGAAGGACTGGAAGGAGGTGTTTTAAGATTCAATTTTATTTCTCATCTCCCTGTTCTTATTGTTTCTTTAATAAATCAAATCTTTTTCTCCCTAAGTTGAGTCTGTTAGCCCATGACGCTGAGCAAGCTGAGAAATCTCTCTGTCCCTATCTCAACTCACAATCCATCCGTTATATCTCTCTCTCCTGTCTTGTTTAGTAGGGGGAGTGATTTTATGACTTGGTGGACAGCTGGCTAAACCACCACATGTGGTGATGATGGGTACAGGTGCTAAAGCAGAATTTCCCTTGCAGCCCATGTGCAGTTCATGGTGAGGCCCTGCCCTTGCAGCTATGGAGGCCATGGAGGAGCAGAGATTCACCTGCAGCTGGGAGAAGACTACATGTCAGAGCAAGTGGACATATCTTGAAGGAAGCTGCAGCTCTTGGACAACCCATACTGCAGTAGGCTCCTGGAAACCCAAGCAGGAGCAGGTTTTCTGGCAGGAGTTGTGACCCATAGGACACCCATGCTGGATCAATCCACTCCTGAAGGACTGCATCTGGTGGAAAAGATATATGCTGGAGCAGAGAAAGAGCATGAGAAGGAAAGAAGTGTAGAGACAAGTGTTATGGAGTGATTGCAATCCCCATAACGTCTCCACTGTGCCTATTGGTTCTTAGTTGGCAATAAATTAATATTTCCCAAGTCAAGTCTGGTTTGCCCATAGTGGTAATTGATGACTAATATCCCTATTCTTATCTTGACCTTTTAATGGGTTTTTTTTCGTGTCTGTTCTGAAGGGGAGCGAGAGTGAAAGAGCATCTGAGTGTCAGACCATCAAAGTTACCTCATCCTACCTACCTTTTTGCAATCATCTTTCTCTTGGAATTTTCCATAGGATGAATGGAAATAGTCTCTAAAGAATGAGGTTTTCAGCTATCCTTGAAAAAACATGCAGAAGTTTCTTAGCTGATTCTTAACAAATCTTTAGTTATCTACAACCATCTTCACTGCTCACTTGCCCCAAAGTTCTTAGTCATTCTACAAATCTGGGCTGATATGCTGTCACAGAATCATGGTTTTTTTCGATAAGAGAGAATATCATTGTGAAGAGGAGGAATAACTGGCTAGCAATGAAACCAGCAGTGAAGACTCCACCTACTGAAGTGTTTGTGATGGTACATGATAAAATTTGATAGTACTGCTCCTGGCTCAGAG
Source organism: Urocolius indicus (assembly GCA_013401255.1). Taxonomy (NCBI): domain Eukaryota; kingdom Metazoa; phylum Chordata; class Aves; order Coliiformes; family Coliidae; genus Urocolius; species Urocolius indicus. The sequence goes on from WBNH01007505.1 coordinate 910,816, forward strand.
GCAGAAATCAGTTTGCAAATGCGAAAGAGTTGTTTATTATTATTATTATTATTAATTTCTGTTCAATGAGCAGAAATCTGCCATTCATTCCACTTCTGAACTGTTCTTCTATTAATCAAATGGATATACTCTTTCTGTTGTGGTTTTAGCCATGTCCTGAGCTAAAAACAGTATGAAGAATGTAGCTCACTATGAGAGAAACAGACACAGATATATTTTTTCAAAAGCTTGAATTCATGCATTACTTTTCATGATGTCGTTTTAGATAATACCTTCAATTTCCCCAGCGCACTGCAGTGATCCGTCTCTAATGGGCTATCCTTGACTACTGAGGTGTGTGACTGTCCTTATATTCTAGTGCAAAAGAAATGGATAACAACATTTTCTTACAGAGAAACAGTAATGAGGTTTGACTGTGTCCAGGAACAGTGATCTGTACACAAGTAGGGATTGATGTGAGCACTGTAAGGCTGTTCTTCTGCTTGAGTTGCAAGAGCACCATGTGGAGATCTGTAAGCCACAGAAAGGTTTTCTCCAGGTCCCTTGGAAACTGACCAGACAATATGGAAAGTCCCTAGGACAGGTTTCAGGAGTGGCCTTAAATGGTCCTTCTGGGCAATTCAATTCTTGAAACTCTGTCCATTAGGGACTAATGTGAGGAGATGAATACATTAGTGTATGCCACTTGGGTAAAGAAGTCTGACGTATTTGTGAGGAAGAAGTTCATCATACCATTCAGTTGCCTTACAGAACACTATACAACTAAGACCCTCGTATTATTTATCATATTATTTATCAATATTTGTAGTGTTCATCATAAAAAGACAAGAGTTTAATTATTATGGACAATGTATTGATTCTTTCTGCCTAGCCATGTAGCACCTAGCAGCTTAGATAAATTCTCTTTAGTAAATTTACATTCTAAAGGGTTCTGAACACTAACAGGCTGGATTTATTCATTGTTTCTGTTGCTGAGGGAAAGCAAAGAAAACCTGAAAACTCTATTTTCACTGGGACATAAGCACAGCTTTTTGGAAGCTGACAGTTCAGATGAAAACCTGACAGGAGGTCAGCAACCCTTTATGATCCTGTGGACACAGAGTGAGCAGAATAAACTCAAACTTCACAGCCTGATAAGAAGACTTTTCCCAAAGGCTACATCTGTTAATAAGTCTTGCTCACATCAGTTTCCATAACACTTTGGAGGGATTTCCTATCGTTTCAGTTGTGAAGGAACTATGAGGAATGTATCAGCAACTACATGTTACACAATGAAGTTAAAAAGACCATTAAATACTATGAAAAAAGAGAAACCTTACAAAGCATTATTTTATTTGCCTTTGTCTACTAAATATAATTTAAGAAGCCTCCATCCTGCTACACCTGCAGTGAATAGATTTTTTTTGTGCAATTACTCGCTGACTTCAAGGAATCTGTTGTAACTTATTTTCTCAACAGTTAAGACAAAAACTCTATGTACCTGCTAATTCATAGAATATTATCAGTATTCTAACTATATAAGAAAAAAAAATCTTGGTATTAAAAGCAATGTAAGGACCAGTCAAGGTGGGATCTTTTTTCCCTTTTTTTGTTTTTTTGCTATAATTATTACGTGTCTTGTTATGATACTCTTTTAAGATAAGAACTAGAATTTAGCAAACTTTATTTTAAAGTATTCTGGAAAATAATCTTTTTTCACCAAAAATGAAGAAAATATCAGAGGGAGCAGTTTCTGAGTGTGATGAGAATTTCCAGAAAGAAGACACAAATGAAGAAAGAAATTGATTGGGTAAGAGAATTTAAGAGATGATGGAAAGAAACAGTAGAAAAATGGTGATGAGAGGAAAGGTGCTGAAGAGTAAAAAGACATATTCCAGTTAATGAACACTTACTACTGAAAGAAGATGTGAGTGTAGGTGTATACCTGCTTCTGTTAAAATTCTGGCATACTTCATTTCAAAGAATTATAGAATGGTACGGGTTGGAAGGGACCTTTAGACATCACCCTCACAGTGAAATAATCTTTTCTTATGTTTCACTGGAACTTTTTGTGTTCCAGCTTCATCCCATTATCCCTTGTCATGTTGCTAGATACCACCGAAAAAAGGGATGTCTCAACCTCCTGACACTCACCATTTAGATATTTGTAAATATTAAGAAGACTCCCCTCAGTCTTCCCTTTTCTAGACTAAACAGCCCCAGTTCCCATAGCCTTCCCTTGTGTGAAAGATGTTCCTGTCCCCTGATCATAGTATTGATCATCAAGTATGCTTTAGGCTGCTGTGGTACCTTCAGTGAAGGAACACTATTACATGCATGTCCTTATTACATCACTGGAACCCTGCAAGCAATGAAATTGGAAATGTTTATTGGTATTCCTGTTATTAAACATAATGAATAAGATCACACAGATAGTTTTAATTCAGACATTTCTTCTATTTTGAATATTTGATTGTGGAAATATAATGGTTCTTTTTTTCCCTTTATTTTCAAGTTTCAGGGGGTGTTTTGTGGGCTTGGCTGTGTATTGTTTTAATGCAGCTAGATTATATTATTTCCTAGGTCTCCAAATAATTAAGTTGAAAACAAAGAGGTTTATTAATATATATCTGGATCGATAGATAGTACATGGGCCAGGGACACTCCTGCAGGCACTTTGGAGGAAGCCACTATGTTTTAAATGAAAAGATGTCTAGCAATATCATGTCATGCCTTACTGTTTTTCTCCTAGGCGTAGATTCTCTCCTAGAGGATGAACCTTGTGCATGTTTCCAAAGTTCAAAGGGCTGGTCTTTAAACTATTAAATTTGATCTGGTTTAGATACCATCCTGAAAAAAAAGAACATCTGCATGTAGCCTAAATTCCGAGGTGAACCACATATACCTGAGGATTTTAGAGCTCTTAGAAACCAATCAAACAGAATATTCAAAGGAATTAAGTGGTGTTTTCTTACTACATAAATGTCTAACTTCGATCCTGTGATCACCATACCATTTACATTAAGGAGAGAATTGAGCACTTTGTGTTGCCTGTTATTCAGAGGCTGTCCTTAGTGGATATTGTCCTTAATGGTGTCCTGTTAGATGGGCCACCCACTCGGGGTTATTATCAAAGATTTATTCATTAATAACTCATAAAATATGTCACTTGCTACATCTATTTATGGATATCAACAGATGTGTCCAATGAGAGGTGCAAGGTACAAAGCTATGTTGTTATTATTTTTATTTAATCTGAAACGTGATCAAAACAATAATTTACAAACATGTCTTAATGACTGTCATTGCAGAGTCCACAGGCAGGATGCCTTTGAACATTGATGTAAACCTGCAGCTCCTTCACTGACCTATATGGAACTAAAGAGATCTGTATGCACTGAAGAATTCTTCCTTTCTCCCTTTATTTTTACAGTGTCTCTTGTCTACAAGAAATTTCTTTTCTAGAAATATCTTCAGGAACAGAGGAGGAAAATTAAAGACTGAATATGTTTTTTATTGTATAGTTTGGTTTTTGATTTATAATTGCAAAGAGGCAGAGAGTTAAAGGACCCAAATGACGTATATGTGTGTGCAGGTATAAGCATGGGGAAACAGGAAGCCTAAGATAGGGAACATTTTTCAATGCCAGAAAAATGAATGATGAGTCCAAAAGTCACACTAACAATGTCAGGCAAAGTTAGATCTGTAAAAATTTCCCATAAAACTTTATTTCCATTAAAACTTACCGTAAGCATAATTGAAGACACTTAACAATCCAGTATAGTGAACATCCAGTCTCCTAAAAATAATTTGTTCTGCAGATAATTGCCACTTGGCTGAACCATTGTTTATGGCTATTAAATAATTATTCAAGCATACAGCTTTGGATATGTAAATGTTCTGTGCCTCTTGATGAAGAAGATCAAGTTAAATGCTAAATATGTACAATATAATATTCAAGTCACTTACCATATTCTGGAGTGCTAATAATTACAAAGAGAAATGGTTAGTTTTCTGCTTTCATTACCATCTTTTTATGCAAAAGAAAAATACTACATTAGTAGGTTTAACTTCTTAAGTTTATGACTGATACTTTCCTTTTTCCAAGGAATAACAGGTGACACATAAAACAATAAAAGCTGAGTCCAAATTGAAAGAAGAGCTATCAGTGAAATAAAGTACTAATTCTCTCTTTGATGGCCAGGTTTTTCCCTCAGCTATCCATTACTTTTGGAATTACTAGTTTTATTTTTCCATTTAGAAAACAAGAAGTATCCCTCAAAGATTAAGTTACTATTTCTTAATATCAGCACACTGTTCTTGGGTAACTCAGGCTGTTTGATGGCCCTCTTTTTAGAATCATAGAATCAGAATTTTTTAGGCTGGAAAAGACCTTTAAGGTCATGAAGTCCAGCCTTTGTCTTACCCCTATGAACCACTAGACCATTTCCTTAAGTACAATATCAACTCTTCTCTTAGACACTTCCAGGGATGGAAGTGTCAATTCAGCTGTAACATTTCTTTACCTTAGAATCTGGCAGCTAGTGGTCAGATGAATCTCAAGGAGCATTCAACCTACACCTTAGTTCTTTTGGTATTCATTTCTACAAAGCAATAGGTATTATTTTTCGAAAAGTTCATGTTTATGGTACACTGCCAGGCACTGCATTGTAATACAGACAAGCCTGAGAGTTTATATCTACTTGATTTGTGTCCATGAACTTGACTTTAAATGTAGTAGCCCCCAGGGTGAAGCGCATTTTTTATCATTTTGGAGGAGAGGAGAAATTAACACAAATCTATACCCATATATATAAGTGTAGTTGGTCTGCCTGCTTAATAACCCTTGGCTTCTTTTTTATTTTCCAGTCACACATGAGAACACACCCTTTAATGTAGAAGTGGGGTGTCCAGTCAGTTCATCAATGTTCTATTATGCAGATGTTGTTGAGCTACTTTATGAAGTGCTTCTTATGCCTTATCTGTCTTACTAAATACATCTTGTACAGTAACTACAGTTAAAATCACAAGGTCACAGAGTTCTATATTTGTTAGAAGCCGAGTGTCACAATGAAAGTTTTTCATTAGATTTAGAAGAGAATTGTAAACTTTGTGGAAACCAGACAAACTCATAAAAATAGAAATGCAAACATTAGAAAAAATTAGCATGGCTCGTCTTTGAAAATCATGTAATTAGCTATACTTCTCAGCTTCAGGCTAGCCATACTTTATTTACATAACAACAAAGTGATTTAGGTTTTTGAAAGGCTGATTTAAGAAAAAGTTGTATAATTTATATTCTTGTCTTTCTGCAAAACAGACAATGCTACGGGATGCTTCAAATCATTCAATATCTGGTGAATTATATTTATCTTACATTACCGTAAGGGTTGTAGTTGCTTATTCTTATGCATAGCTGGCATTGAGCATTTATGACAAAAAGCAAGCAATCTTATTGATTAGAATAATTTTTTCCCAACTATCTATTTTTAAAAGAAATTTATATTTTACCTTTGAGAATGAATGCCACAGCAATTATCAGAAAAAAAAATACCATAAATGTTCCTTCCTTTTCAAATTAAACTCTCTTCTTCATAATCAAAGATCCCATTGAACACAACAGAAGTTCTGGTTTGAAAAAAAAAGAAAAGGAACATAAGATGTGGAGCGAGCAATTCTTTTAAGGTGACAGCAGTCAAGTAAAAGACATTGATGACATTTTGTAATTGAAGTCTTTCACATATAGACTGCAAGTAAAGCAAAGCAGGAGCAATTGTGCAACACCCTGGCAAGTGTGTCTGTCATCATAACTTAAAACAGGGACTGAAATGAACAACATGATGAGCCAGGAGCTCATGTCTTTGCAGCAGAGGGAATGCCTTCTTCGCCTAGTTGTTCATGGGTGGCATGGATAATCGCCCTCCTTGTCTATCCCTCTTAGCTCTGTCTGCTTGGAAAATGTAACAGAATCATAGAATTGTTTCAGTTGGAAAAGACCTTTAAGATCATTAAGTCCAACCACTAACCTCACACTGCCAACTCTACCACTAAACCATGTCCCTCAGAACCTCCTCTATTCGTCTTTTAAATATCTCCAGGGATAATGAATCTACTGCGTCCCTGGTCAACTTGTGCCAGTGTTTAACAACCCTCTCAGCGAAAAAGTTCTTCCAAGTATTCAATCTAAATCTATCCTGGCACAACTTCAGGCCATTTCCTTTGTCCTACCATTCATTACTGCAGAGAACAGATTGTCCCTCACCTCACTATAACCTCCCTTTCAGTAGTTGTAGAGTGTGATCAGTTCTCCCCTCAGCTAGCTGTGGATTAATACCACCAGGTCCTCCTCCAGAAGGTAGCTCTCAAGCCACTCTGTCACAAGCCTGTATTATCATATGGAGTTGTTATGGCCCAGGTGTAGGGCCCATCACTTGGCCTTGTTGAACCTCATACAATTCGTCTCAGCTCATCTATCTAGTCTGTCCAGATCCCTCTGAAGGATCTTGTTGTCTTGAAGCAGGTCTATGCATACATCCAGCTTTATGTCATCTACAGACTTACTAAGGGTGCACTTGATCCCCTCATCCAGATCATTAATCACGATGTTAAACAGAGCAGTCACCAGCACCAAGCTCTGATAAATATCACTGATGACCAGCTACCAAATGGATTTAAGTCCACACTCCACCACTCTCTGGGCCTCGCCAGGCACAGTTTTACACCCACAAAAAGAAGATCTTTCCAAGCCATGGGGCAGATAATTTCTCCAAGAGGGTACTGGGGGAAACAGTGACAAAAGCTTTACTAAAGTCCAGGTAGAACACATCTACAGCCTTTCCCTCACCCACTAAGCAGGTCACCTCATCGTAGAAGCAGATCACATTGATCAAGCAGGTCCTGCTCTTCATAAAACCATGTTGACTGGGCCTGAACCCTTGACTGTCCCATGTGTGCCTCACAATGGCACTCAGGATGATCTGCTCCATAAGGCATTGTGGTCAGGCTGACAGGCCTTTGGTTCCCAAGACTCTCCTTCTGATCCTTCTTATAGATGGGTGTCAAGTTTACCGACCTCTACTCCTCTGGGATCTCTCTAGTGAGCCAGGACTGTTGGAAGATAATGGTGAACAGCTCAACCAGCACTTCATCAGCTTCCTCAGCAGCCTCAGGTGGATTCCATCCAGTGCCATGGACTTGTGTGAGTCAAAGTGGAGCAGCAGGTCATGCATCATTTCCCCTTGGATTAAGGGGACTTCATTCTGTCTCCTGCCCCTGTCTTCTGGCTTAGAGGACTGGGTACTCAAAGAATGGACGTTTTTACCATTGAAGACTAAGGCAAAGAAGGTTTTAAGTACCTTAGCCTTTTCCTCATCCTTGGTCACTATGCTTCTCCCTGCATCCATTAAAGGATGAAGATTCCCTTTAGCCCTCCTTTTGTTACTCATATATTTATAGAAACTTTTCCTATCATCTTTTACAGCAGTGGCCACTTTAAGCTCTAGTTGAGCCTTGACACTTCTAATTTTCTCCCTGCATAGCCTCCCAACATACTTGTAGTCTTCCTGAGCTGCCTGATCCTTTTTTTCAAAGCTTGCAAGTTCTCTTTTTTTCACCGGCTCACCTTCAGGCACATGGGCACAGTTTTGATACAATGTTTTTAGAATTTCCTTCTTAAAGAACGTCCAGCCTTCTTGGACTCCTTTGTCCTTCAGGCTGCCTCCCAAGGGACACTGGCAACTAACTTCCTAATCAAATCAAAGTCTGCCCTCTGAAAATCTAAGGTAGCAGTTCTGCTGATCTCCTTCCTTACTTCTCTAAGGATCAGGAACTCGATCATTTCATGATATCTATGCTCAAGACAGCCTCAAACCATCACATCTCCAACAAGATCTTGTTTACAAACACCAGGTCCAGCAAGGCACCTTCCCTCATTGATTCTCTCACCAGCTGTGTGAAGAAATTATCTTCCACACATTCAAGAAATCTCCTGGACTGTTTCCTCTCTCCCGTGTTGACTTCCTAGCAGACACTTGGTAAGTTGAAGTCTCCCATGAGAATGAGGGCTGGAGATCTTGAGACTTTTCCCAGCTGCCTATACAACATGTCTACTTCCTCATCCTGCTTTGGTGGTTTCTAAGACTCCTACCATGACATTTCACTTATTGTCCTTTTCCCTGATTCTTACCCATGAACACTCGATCCTGTCCCCATCATCATAGGCCTCTAAACACTCAAGACACTCCCCAGCACAGAAGGCTACCCCTTTGACTCTCCTGCCTTGCTGGTCCCTTCTGAAGAGTCTGTAGCCATTCAATGCAGCACTCCAGTCATGCGACTCATCCCACCCACATTTCCTTAACAAAATCTACTTCATATGTTCTTTGGTGCACAGTGGCTTCCATTTCCTGTTTATTGCTCATACTGTGTGCATTGGTGTAGATGCAATTCAGATAGCTTACCAATCCAACCACCTTTTGGAAGGGAGAAGTCCCGACTCCCACACAACCAAAGGGATAGAGAAGAACACTATCTGTGCTCCTGATACATTAACTAATCATCCTAAGGCCCTGAAATCTCCCTTGATAGTCCTTGTACTCTGGTCACAACTTTGTCTCTGCCCACCTGGAAAATCAGTAATGGATAATAATCTGTTGACTGTACCAGGGTAGGGAGTTTTCTCTTCAAGACTTCGACCTGCACCCCACAGAGGCAACAGACTTTCCTAAGCAGTGGATCAGGTCTGCATATTGGCCTTTCTGTTCCCTTCAAAAGGGAGTCTCTTATGACAATGATACATCATTTTATGCTGGGTGCTGGTTGCCCAAATGATGGTGACATCTCAAATTTGGGTGAACCATCATTCTAATCACTGCTCAGCTGCACTTGCAGAGCTGCATGTCTGTTCTGCAAAGAGACTTGGGGGGGTGGAGTAGTTGTAGAAGATACTCCTCTGCTGTGCCAGTCAGAAATTTGCTTCCATTGCCTTCCGTCTCTTGAGTTACTGGATTCAGTTGGGCAAAGAGGAATTCCAGGGGGAATTCCATGGGTCAAATGTCTCTTTGACTTGTTGCTGGGTGAGTAGGGTACAATCCCAATAGTCTATCTCTCACAATCCCTGCTTCTCCTCAACCTACTCACCTGCTTCAGGAGCTCTGCCACTGAGCAGAGTACTTCTTCCACCTGGCACAGCAGTGCCTATCACTTCCACACTGTACTGATTTGACATTCGGGCACACTCTGCATCCTGACACCTGGGTGGATGTGTCTGGACTGAATTGCTGTTCAGTCTATGTAGCTGCCTCAGCTATGGTGGGTGCTGAGCATGCTGAGGCCATAGCTGGGTGGCTACTGTTGTTGTATCATCTAGTTGGTTGAACTCTATGCCCTTCTGCTCAAACTGCTGCACCCGATGGTCTAGACCCTGTTTCCCACCCTGTCTGCAGTGCTCCCAGTCACCTATGTTCCCTGGGGCCGTTTAAATCCCCCACAGTTTTCTCAGCACTGCCTACTGGCATATCCACCTTCCTTACCAGAGACACTGGCTACAGGCAGGTCTCTCTACTCCTTCCTTTGGTTTCCCTGGTTCTGAGAACCCCTTGTATGCCTTGATTTAGCACTCAGATGCAAATCTGAGCCCTGCCACTGCCACATTCCTTGTTGACTGAGTGAAGAGGAAGGAGAATAAAAATAGATGAAGGATGACAAAGCTCCCTAAATCTGTAATCACATTGCACCAGCACTCCTTATGTCTAGGTACAAATGAACACCCTAAAGCAAGGATATGGAGACAATTTTTATCGGTGCCTGAGCAGGACTTTGACCTATTCTTAGACAACAGTATATCTCAGGGCTAAAAGTGATTAAATCCACAAAATTACTCTCTGGGCCCAAGCTAAGCCCAGATCTTGAACTCTTAGTCACAATGATGAGCATCTCAGTCTTCAAGCTAGCAAACTCAAGTCAGTGTGACACATATTTTAAGCAAGATAGCTTGGGTCTGACTCCTATAGGTAACTGTAAAACCCACTGGTTATAAAACCCCAGATATTCAGCTAATCTCCCAGTTTTCTGTAAGTGGCAATTACTCACACATACAGAAAGCGCTAATGACTTATCAGCTTTGATAATGTGCTTCTTTCTTCCACTGTTTCACAACTGCTCCCTTCTCCTGTATTAATTCAGTAGAATAAGTAAAAACTGAAGCAGTTGTTTTCAGCTTCCATCTGTCTTGAAGGATCACATTGCAATTTCAGATTTCGGTTGAAAAGTTCATTCATGTTTTCCAGCTATCCTGTGTTGTAACAAAAGCCACTTGCCTCTTCTGCGAATCCTTAGCCCGATGAAAGTGTTGCCAAGATGGGCATAAGGCTGCACTGGTATTGAAATTTCAGAGTAAATTCAGGTTTTCTGAATAAGGATTGAAAGGTCTTATTTCATGTCATCTTGCTTGGGAGTAAATTGGAAGCTGCATCTCCCAAAGAATGTGGCAGGAGGAATTTATTTTGGAAAAGTGGTACCAAGACTGCAGAAAACAGAGGTGACCTAATTCCATCCTTCTTCATCCATGTCATTTGGAAGTGTAAGGAGAAGCATTGCAGAAACCCCGACTTTGTCTAGCTATTGCTATTGCTAGCTGCAGCATAATACAAAAAATAGGCATCTATTATGAATTGATCTTTGGGTTAATGTTTTAGGTTAGGTTGTTGGTTTTTTTTCCCTCACGGCTAAGATTTACCCATATTTTGGTAAACCATCTGTCAAACGAAAGGATGTTGAGCTCTGTCCAAACTGCAGGGATAGCAATTCCAGCAGTTAATAATAAGAGATGAAATAATATGTACTGAGAAAGCCTAGCAGAGTAATTATCAGCTCTTAGTAAAGCTAAAGTAGAGGATAATAGGTGACTCATTCAAAATGAAATTATATATTTTTTTCACCAAGGAGAAACAGATTCAGGACAATACCACCATATATGAATCTGAGCACATTCATCCACATTCTCTTAAACATAAATCATTGCTGACAATGACACTAACAATATAGTAGGAACATCCTCAATCTGCTTAATGGATGAAATTCAGTTTGTGCAGAGGGTCTGAATAGGGCTAAGCAAAAAATATGACCATTGCAATTTTAGATAATGAAATAACAAGGGATTCAGGATACACTCAGAGTATGCAGGCTCAGATGCCTCTTGAATCTGATGTTTCTAGTCAAACATTTTATTTTTGCAATGTAGTTTTCTGAATTTATACTAGGGTCATGTAGCTGACACAGCAAAGAAAATTAATTAGTATGTGTTTCATGTTGCTGTAAATGGTCCTTAAATGTTAGCAGCTGATCATAAATATGTCCCAAAACAAAGGGAATACATAATTTTCCTTTACTGAAGTTCATTTGAGATTTTTTGCACAACCTTTTCATCCAGGATTTGCATATTAGACAGTGCTGAGCACCTCATATAAAAGATTTAACTCTTTCTGAAGCTAAGGCTATTGAGAGGACTCAACGGTACAGGGAAGTACAAGTCTGGCACCAATTCAGACTTTACCTGTCTGCTTCTAGGAGGTGTTATTTCTGAGCAGACTCATCAGCCACTGACCTCTTGGAGAAGTGAGGACAAGGCAGCAAAACATAGCACAGAGCTCTGCAAGCAGCTGGGTGAGGTTCAAAGGTTTAAAGAAATGAGCCTTCTCTATAAACAGTAATAATGACATTTTGTTAAAATACTGTTATTAAGCAGCATTGGAGAAAAAATTCTCTTTAAAATCAGATGTTTAATTCCTTTCTTTATTCGGTTGTAGATGTCGAGTTACATATTTTTTTTAATCTCCCATTTCCATTACCTTACACTGTTTACCCTACAGCTGGTTTTAAACACATTAAAAATCTCAGAAGCCTTGCTTTTTAAAATTTAATTTAATTTAATTTAGTTTAATTTAATTTAATTTTATTTATTTATTTAAAATCTGGGATTTTTTTTTAATTGAAATTCACACTTAACAAATAGTAATATTGTTAGGCTTCCATTTGTATTATGGAAATTATGTAGACAATCAATCTGAGATGCAAAGAAGAGCTTTGAAGTAAGTGCAATTGGACACATTTTCAAATATTTTCCCAATGTTCTAAAATTTGGAGATTTGTAAAGCAAGATGTTAAAATGTTAATGATCTCCCTAAATATTCTAGAAATTGGAAACTGTTCACACACTTGCAGTAAAATGGACATGAAACCTTAATTGAGTACACAGAAGATTGCTTCCTGCCTAACTTACTGTATTGATATTTTCCTGCATAAACTAGCAAAGTCTTAATTCTAAGCCACTTCATTTTTGCTTGTGATTCATCTTCATGGAGTCAGTAGAGTTACACTAGTGTAAACTTGCATGAGCCTCTTACCTTTATATCTAAGTGCTGGTACAGATTAGGTATTTTCAAATAGTATAGGTGGATTGCTTCTGAGATGTCTAAGGACATTTTCTTGATGAAAAATATTTAATTTCCAATACTAATGTCAAAAACTTTCTGTGATATTCAGTCTTTTCATTATTCACAGAATTCTGTTACAGGATTTTTTTTTAACAAACTCCTTAACTACAGAAGAGTTCATGATCAGAAAATGGCTGAAATTTAAATATGGATAAGAATAGAGGAAGCAGACTATGTGAAAAATTACTCTTACTTAGTGCATAAATATTGGCTTACTTTCTCACCTTTTTAAGGACTACAGAAGGTACGTCCAACTACAGTCAATACCTTTTGTCATGACATTTAATCCTTTGATATCAAAATCTATAATCTTTTCCCAAATTGCTGTTATTCCATCCTGAAATGTCAGGGTTTTTGTTTGCAATACTAGTCAATTCCTGTTTGAAGTTTCTGTCTTTTGACATCTGTACACTTGTCATTTCATGCTTCAACTTTACTGGTTCCCAGTTCAAATCACTACTATTTATTTTAAATTACTGTTGTGTTTATCCATATATTCCTTATGTCAGTCAATTATAAAGATTGGATTTATATATTTTTTTTAATTTTATTTCTTTTAATTTTGAAAAATCCACAAACCAGGATATTCTAGTCCTTTTATGAGAAAAGCTCAGTCCCTTTGATTATTCTGTCAGTTCTTTCATCCACTTCTCCTAATCTGCTTTTTTTTTCTTGAAGGGAATGACTAAAGTTTCACATGATGTTCCTGAGGAAGTATCACCACTGTGATGGGAGTATTTTTATATTTTAAATACAAATGTCCCAACTGATACAAGCTAGAATGTTTTTCTCAGTGTCAAATGGATGGTTCAGACTTGTCACTGTTAATGTGGGGTTTTTTCCTCCACAATTCCACAACTGAATCCTCAATTTATAGCCCAAAGTTTTGCATTTAGATGAACATAATGCTTATACTTTAAGCTGATGGGTTTTTTTTCTATTTCTACAATCCCTGTACTTCAATCTGTTCCTCTATTCCTGAGTCATATTAATATTACTAGTTTCCATTTTACCTGTGTCTAAGTTATCATTAGAACATCACCTTTGCACACTTTATTGCTTTTAGTGTAGACTTCACTGTGAAATTATATGTGCCACTCCACAATTTTGTGGCAGTACTTTTCATTCTCCATGCACAGCTTAGCACAGCTGACACAAGCTGCTGCCACTTTGACTGTTTGCGTAAGAAAGAAGAAAAATGCCTCGTTGAAACACACACAGCAAAATTCTTGAGACTTCCTTAAGAACACCTACCATCAAGGTGAGAAATAACACTGAAAAACTATAAGCTTTGCAGCATTTTCTGTGCTGACTTTTCTTGTAAACTGTTTAACATGTTGTGGTTTATGTTGTTACACACAGTATCATAAATATATGTAGTAGATGCAACATAGTTATATTGACATTCCTATTGGGAACCTAATTTTTATATTTCCTGCTAAGGATTTCCTAAGACACTGGGCTATATGCTTCATTTTACTCTTGTGAGTACTGTCACTGAAACCATTGAAGTTACCTTAGGCAGGAAGTTATGCACATGTATAAGTCCTTGTAAGACCTGAATATTCTGGGAGTCAACTCAGGAATCTATATCCTGATCTAAAGGTGATGGCCAACTGATGTTAAACAACTTCTTATAACAGTCTAAAACCAGTACCTTAGCTCCATAGCTAATTATAATTTATGTCAATCTGAATTTCCTACTTACCAACTTCAGTTCATAAGACCTCGTGAAATAAGACATATATGTTCCTTTAATCATCACAGAGGAGACTGAGAGCAAGAAAAGATGTGCATTTAATATATATAATAGCAAATCTTGATTCAAAATATGAAATGTCTGGTTTTCTGTTCTGAAAGAAAAACCCCACAATTATTTCTGTCAACATGCTGACGTATAAAAAACATTATAATAAATTACTAAACTCTTATACAGTCTTCAAAGTACTGCGTTTTAATGTTTCATAGGCAAGAAAATGGATGGATAATATACTGTCAGCACTACAGATGTGGATATGTGACCACGAGAAACTAAATAGATGAAGCTTTTCAAATGACCTGTCTTTCTCTTTCAAGACTATAATGTTGTGGACAGACTGGGGTTCTCCACAGAGGAGCTAGTGGCAATTTTAAGAGTTGGCAGTGGGATTATCCTTGTTGCTGCTCAGTAATTGTGTGGGGTTGAGGAAAGATCTCCAGTACATCAGAAACAGAAGCAAATTGCAGAGAACATTGTCTCTAAACCAGCTGAGAACTGAGTCTAGAAGTACTAGAAGTACCACTTCACTGAAAGAGAAGGCACCTCTTTCCTCCCCAGTCACAAATGTCACCTGAAAGGAGACACATGGGACCTGAGCAAGGACATGTGTCAGATTGGGAGGGTCATAAACTGGCAGTAGTAATGAGGAGGGAAGGAAGAAATGAGATGGGTTTCTGCCAAATAATTCCCAGACAGATAAAAATTACAACAATTTCAACCACATCTGTCATACCCTGTCATTTTTGCATGTGTTTAAGACAAGAAAGCATGATGTATCATCAGTGATCAAAACTTTGCTGATATTGCTTATAAAGAAACCTGGCTTGGGAGACTTTCAAGAACAAAAACTAAAAGGAAGATGAAAACCACAGAAAGATTCTCTGAAAAGTTTTGCTCTCATGAATCTTACACAGTAAAAAAGAGGACAATCAGAGTCTTCATGGTTCATGAACCCAAAGAACTGCATATTTCTTCAAATCTTTACCTTAATTAAAAGCTAGCTACAACTGGTTTATTGGAAATTAACTACTTAAAAAATCATATGGATCTGAGATTCAGTTGGCCATTATACTATTTTTGTTCACTCCTCTGGGTAGAAAATACCTTCTTTAGCAACTCTTCACCAAGAATGATAAACCTTTGTGATGATGTTATGATGCAATCACTGTCATAACATACAAGTCTCATCTTTTTTTCTCCCCATTCCATCTTGGATCCCGCATAACACTGCACACTTTTGATGTAACCCATAGCAACCAGAATGAAAGTTGACCTCCCATCAACCAAGTATTCACTCTGATGGGCTGAGCTCAAAATATTTGTCACCAGTATAGGTCTAAATACCAGTGCTAAAATACACAGTGACCCACCAGTGACACACAAATGTTCTCATATTTACCTTATCTGTCGTATCTGCATCCTGGTTTATAGAGATCAGTTACATGCAGTGACTGGGGAGTGGGGCGTGTCTCCTAGTATTCTTCTTGTTCTTTTCTAGATAAAGTTCAGTTTGGCAACATCTTTCCCATAGAGTGGTGTTCAAGCTGAGACTTCACCAGTGGTAAAATGAGAACAGTTTGGTTATCTCATTATTCCTTTTATTATTATTATCGAGCATAACAAGAAGTAGAATAAAAAATAGTATTTGCTCCTGGGAACCTGTATACATCTTATATCTCTTTACGTTATCCATTGTTTCTCCTTTTTGATCTTAATGATTTCATAATATTGGTTCTATTTCAAATGATGACTTTTTGTTCTTATCCTGATCTTGGTCTAAATGATTTGCTAGCCCCGCCTGCAAAAGATAACTGTAAACAGTATAAATTGAGCTTTTATATCATTTCTGTCACTGTAGAAAATATCAAATACCACTGAGCTCTGAAGAGTCTCTTTTAAGCTTTTAAGATGCTGTTATGGTTTGACATGATGGCTATTTCTGGTAAAGGGGAAGGGACTGTAAAGATGACTCTTGTAAGAAGTTGTTCAAAACTGTCCCGAACTCTGAGCCAGATGCACTTCTAGGGCTGAGCCAATTAGACATCTCCATGATGACTCTTTAAGAAGAAGCCAGAAGAGGAGAGTTCTTTCTGCTTCTTCTGTCCCTTCTTCTTTTCTCGCTGGTGGTGGTGCAATGAGTTGGAGGAAAAACAACCATGCAGACTCCAAGGTCAATGAGGGAAGAGAGGAGGAGGTGTGCTGGAGCAGAGACTCCCCTGCATCCTGTGAAGAGGAGTAGTGAAGCTCAGATTTGTTTGCATCTTGTAAAAGGCCTCACATCAGGAGCAGTGACTCACTTCATTAAGAACACTGCATGCCAGGTGTAGTGATTATGTCCAGAGAAGGCCGTGTAGAAGCCCTAGCTGCTAGGAAGAACTCACACCAGAGAAGTTTGTTAAAGACTGTGTCCTGGGGGAGGGATCCTGCATCGGAACAGAGGAAGAATGCCTCATCTGAGAAGAAATAAGCAGCAGAGACTGTCTGTGAGATACTGACCACATCCCCCATTCCCTGCCCCTCTGAGCTGCTGAGGAGGGAGGAGGTAGAGATATCAGCAGAGAATTGGGCCTGGAAAGAAAGGAAGGATGGGGGATGGAGACCTTTAAGTGGTGGTTGTAATTTTCTCATCATCCTACTCCCTTTTTGCTTTTATTCCGTTCTGTTTCTTGTAGAATAAACTTTCCTACTTTCCTCTCTAAGTCGAGTACTGGAGTCTACTTTGCCTGGAACCATAATTGACAGTGAGTCCTCTCTGCCCTTGTCTCAATCCACAACATCCTTGATTATTTTTCTTTCTCCTACCTCTCTGGGGCCCCCACCATCCTAAGGAGGGTTGGGGTGCATGGGGGGCAGTGAGCAAGAGACTGCCTCATTGCTGGGCTAAAACACAACAGATGCCTTCTAATGTTGGTGATAAGTACATGTTATCACTTATTTTTTCCTAGCCAATTACACACCTACCTGGGGATGATTTAATCTTCACTATGCTTCTTCAGCATGGTTCTGAGAAACACATAGTCACACAATATCATTTGAGACAATGCCAAAAATCATGCTGAAGTCAAACTATGTTACATTTACTGCCTTTTCCTTACCCTTTAAAAGCATAAATTTAATGTTTTATTAAAAAGAAAAAAAAAAAGAAGTTTGTTTGGCTTGATTTATTATGAAAGAACTGATGTTGGATAGGTTTTATCACCATCTTACCTTCTAGATACTTAAACTGATTGCCTAATGATTTGTTACAGAGATTAAATTTGAGTGCTTTGAGCTATAATTTTGTAAGTCCTCCATACTCTCCCTTTTCAAGGATAAATAATATGTTTGTGATTCAGTTCTTCACAATTCTTAAACATAAGTGCTAGTGATTCAGATATTAAATTGTTTAGTTCCTTTAGTGCCCTAAGGCGAATCAGGACTTCCTTACTTGAGTACATCTATCTCATCTAAAACATATTTAGCCTAGGTTTGTCATACATTTTATATTTTAAATGAATGTATTTAAAGATTTGGTTACTGTCAATATTTCATTTTGAAACTGAGGCAAAGGTATTTAATAGTCAAGTTTTCTCTACCTCATTCATTGTATCTCCCCTTTTTTTTTCTTTTTTAGTGAACTGATCTGCATTTTAAATTTTTTTAACCCATAATATGATGCTTCTTGTTCTACATCTTGCTCTATATCCTAGTTTTTAGGGCTTTTCAAGAACATGTAACACCAACTTTCCATTTTTGTGGTTTCCCAGATGTAACTCCTTGTATAAGACAACTATGTTATGAATGACAGAATTCCCCTACTGTTAACCTCAAGCGTTAATCCATTATATGAGGGAAACAGTAGATTAACTACATTTTACACGACAAACAACAGCAAAACATTGCCTATCAATTACACTTTTTTTCTTTTGTTCAGTACCTCTCCACAAGTTTTAGTGGGATTACACCAATTCCATAGAGAAGAAAATTTGAAAATGTGTATCCTCCTAGTGCGACAAATCTGTTACTTACACAACAGAAAACAGTTTGACATGTAATTACTTTGGAAGAACTTTCTCCTATATGTTTTAAGCTTAATTTATGTCCCTGTTTTTTTCTTTGTAAACATGCAGTAAAATATCTGCAGATTGAATGCAGTAGAGTTCAAAGCAAGGGTAAACCCCTAATCTGACAACACTTCAGAGTTTGTGCGGTTGGCCATTTTAAAAGGCAATGAAACCAATTGGTCTTCTTAAAGTACATATAAAGCTCTAAAGCTTTAAAGACAAGACTTTAATCCTCTAAAGGCAAATCAGAACATGACCCCATTGCTCCAGTTTCTGGCTTGAACATCTTCTTTAGTTTCTTTTTCTGATCTTCTATCCTTATTCTTGGTGCCAACAACCCTCTAGGTAGTATTTCTCCTTGACTATAGGTGACACTGATGAGATGTTCTTCTACAAAGAAGAAAAAAAAGGAAACATTCAAGGACAAATCTACCAGCTTTGATCTGTGGCAGTGGTGCTGCCTCCATATGATAGCTGTGTTGCATCCACACAGAGATGTATTGTGCTGGGACTGTGGTTATCTTTCTTCTCCATAACTTGGCAAGGAGTGTAACCTCCTTTCTTAATCCCTTTTAAATACTTTCTTCAAAGTTCATAGACTTGAATAAACCTCTCATAATTTTTATCCTTAGAGTCAACAGTTTAAAAGCAGCCACTTGAATGACAAGGCTTTTTTTTTCCCCTGAAATATAAGAATATGGCTTACTTGAAAGAGTTTGCTGCCTTTGTCTTTACAGTTGATAATTACACTACTACATGAGAGTATTAAAGACCTTTTATATAAACTATAGGTTTCAGCTATAAATGTAGCATAGATAGTGACTGAATGTGAACAGGATAGCATGCAGCTTCACTGAGGTAGCCAAGTGAATTTTATAGCATCAGATGAAATGATATGAGACCAGGTTATAGAAAAAAGTATCTCATATAGGGAAGAAATTCCTCCTTGAATCGTATCTGACCTTCCAAAAGACTGTAGTCATTTCTTGTCCAATTAAATTGACAATGGTGGAAGTGAATGTTATAAGTCATGGTACCGACAGCAGTGTTCGTGCTGTGCAGACATTACTGATGTAGAATAATGCACAGCCTACAAAAACGACAAAGGCAGGAGATAAAAGAAAAATACTTTTACTATGTGGACACGTCACAGAGTGTTACAAAAATCAGACTGAGCAAATGTTAAAGTAAGATTTAATCAAACCCTTCAACTTTCTACTAAATAGTGATAAAGCTCTAAACAAAGCTAAAATTCATCAACATATCATCAGTTAGAGGTTCAGGATGTCAGATGAAATAAATACTACACAGACAACTTAAAAGATCTCTAAGTTTCACGGATTCCAAAATGCACAGTCATCTGTAAAGCAAAGGCTCCCAAGATGGAGAAGCTACCTTGGGCAGCACCTCAAACCAAGGGGAGAGTCCCAAACTGCAGAACTGCTGCTCCAAGGAGGATCAAATCAACTGGTCCTTCAGTGGAGCTTCTTATACCCCAGATAAATCTGATCCATGACCAAATGCAGTCATGCTAGTCCTCACTGGCAGAAGCTCCCAGCTGTTGACAGAAGAGTGTATGTAGTGATCATCACTTGACACCCCTGTGCAGGCAGAGTGGCTTCCCTGTACAACTGAAGAGGGGGAGTGATAGAATGGCTTTAGTGGACACCTGGCATGCAGCCAGAGTCAATCCACCACAAAGTGACACAGAGTTTTCAGTGAGATATATGGTATAAGGAGATATTGTACCAGTGTGCTGAGTTACTGTAAGGGTGAAAGCTCTATTTTCATTTCAAGAGGAATATGGTGGTAAGAGAAGACATTCATGCATGATAGAGAAAAGAAACCTGTTTGTGCCTAATGTAATGGAAAATTTGAGACTTATTCATGCATGCAAATATGTATGCAAATCTGACCCTGGTGATACTGCCAAGGTCAGTGCATGGTGATCTGCTGACTAAGTGCTAATCATTCAGCTTGAAATGAGGCTTTATCAGAAAGCAATTTTATAAAAAAATCTCATGTCACTCCCTAGTTCTCTTTCTCCTGTGATCTCCATGCTATGCATGCTCATAATTTAAGTTTATGTTCAGGACTTCTCCAACTAAAACATCTCCTTTTCAATCAAATCATGTTTCTCCTTCATACATTGTTAATGCATCTGAGACAACAAAATTACTCAGGCTCTTAATAGGGGAGTGACATTCTCTATAGGACATTAACAGCTAAATCAAAGTACGGGACAGTGGTTGAACTTACAGTACTAATTACATTTCAAAACCAAACCTTGTACTGAAAATGGGCCATAGTGGGCCTTAATCAATCTGAATAAGAACAATCATTATGTTATTGGTATATATAAACTGAGGTTTTACAGAAAAGAAAAGCTTGTACAGAACGATGTAGAGAATGTAAGTAGAGCAGAAGACAATTTCATAACAAAAGAAACTGGGTGACTTTTTCCTTAACAACAGTGAAAAATAATACTTTTTTTAAAAATTTATTTGAGAGTCTTTGAAACTTCAGGACACTATAAGGCACATCAGACTTAATATCCTACATTTATACCCTTTGCAAGTGTACTGGGAAAACCAACAGGATGTGATCAAGTTATATTTTGTCTACCAGCTGATTACATCAGAAACCAGCAATATGACAATTCCCTTTGTTTGACATCTGCACCTGCAAATTCATGCTTTAGCTCTCATTTCTGTTTCTGTTTCTTTGGCCTGCTTTAAATCATCTTTGAGATAGAATTGCAAAGAATAGGGCCCCCTTTGTTAAGCATCCTCTTCTTTCATGCATTAAATTGTTTCGCAGCAGTAAAGAAAGATAGTAAAAACAGGAAAACGTTGCACTTGCTTGTGCACTAATGCTGCAGATCTATCAGAAAAGACTATTTACTGACTGGTACTGTGGTATCCAAGGATCTGCATACAGGAATAAAGTTTGTGGAGATGAGATGGAACTTGACAGTAGAATTACTTCTTTCACTGAAACCTCTTACTCAACATAAACCCACGAAATTGAAACATTTTGAGCAGTTCCTGTAGACTGGAATGACTGGAAGAACTAGCAGATAGTTTAAAAATGGGGATGGAGATTTGAGATGCTCCAGTCGTGAAAGTTTTTCAGAAAATGTTTACAACTCATCTGTTTGATGATTTCCAGATAGGACTGAAATTACTGATGTATTACAGTCAAAGCCTAGAAATTAATTTAGCGTCATTACAAGCTTTAAGCATGTGCTCCTCATCAGAGCATAGCATGTTAAACACCATATATATGAGCAGTGGTCAACAGTAATACCAAATAGAGGTGTCTGCAAAATTCCAAAGTAGATTTTGGTTGGCTGGTTTTCACATTTTGGTTTGTTTTTTTTTTTTTTTGTCATTGCCACCATGTGGGCTTACAGAAAGAAACTGTGTGAGAGTAATAAGATTCACAGCTGAACAATGAACAGAGCAAAAACATTCTTATCTGAGACAACAGACATAAAATCTGATGATGATTTCTTTCTTTAACCTGAGCTATCTTTAATGGATTTGATCATGACCTACCAGCTTCTCCTTTTACTACAACTACTGTTCTACATTGCTGTGGTCTAGCACAATAAGAGATATAAGCCAAGTGTTGGAGGTAAAGTTTACACATTCAAAGAATGGGAAAGATTGAAAATGTTTGTGTAACAACATTTCCTTTTTATACAGTTGCCAGCACTCTTCCTGATAGAAACATATCCTCAGACGCTCCGTCTGAACCCTTTTTCTGTTCAAACAATAACTCACGCGTTCAGGGAATGAGGGAACAGAAACAACATGACTTAGAATACTAGGTATACAGCCACCCTACATGATACATTCCATTTTATTGTTCACATTGTATTTACACAGTAAATCTGAAAAAAGTAGTGTATAAATTTAATAGAATAATCTCAGAAAATATTAAATTGTCTATATAAATTCTGTAACTAATAGAAGGAGCTAATTTAAACTACTTATATTTAAAAGAGTACTTTTGTCTTTAAAACTAACACCTGTGTGGTATTCAAACAACAAACATCCAGAGCATTGAAATCAAAATATGTTTAAATTATTTGTCAAGCTAAGCTATAGTACACATAAGTGATGTGACCAAAATAGTTCTTCCCAATAAATTATTACATTATTATTGATGTACAACATATACAGTGTTATACAATAAAGCAACCTTGAAGTCAAGTAGTGCAGATGAATAATGTAACAGTTCTAAAAGATGAATGCTTAAAACAACAAAAAAATAAATGGAAAACCTTGACACCTCTTTGCTTTCATAAAGGCATGCAATGGAGAAAATAATTAAAAGCCTTCTAACCATTTTTAAACTGTTTTATTTAAAACAATGGTTTTGAATGAAATAAACAAAATAGAAAAGAAAAAGTGCTGAGCTTTCTGGTTTGGAAGAACTCGAGAAACACAAATAATTACTCTCCTAGAGAGAATCATAGAAGGGGGGCATACCTAGGCAGAAAACAGAAAGGTACTTACCTCTCTGAAACACAGACATACACTTATTCTGCTAGACAATTTCGCCTGTTCAAGAGAACAATGAAAATCAAACACTTTTTTAATATGCATTACTGTTTTCAATTATGCAGGAAAAGTGCATTTCCAAAGCTCATTTATCTTGAATATGACATTGTCACCCTGTGCAATTGGTTTCAGGGTTGCAAAGAAAATATTGTTTAGAAATTAATGTAGTTTGTTTTCCTTGTTTTAGGAACTTTAACTAGATAAATAAAACTAAATTCAAGGGGAGAAAAAAAGACTTGTATGACTATGCTCCATGAAACTGAATAAGTTAAACTTTATTAAAGCAAACTCATTTAACTCCTCACCTGGATCTCGTTTCATCAGTGCATAATCAAAACCGTTTTGAAGAAGATCAGATTTTAGATTGGAGATGAGCTGGAGATGACCCAGAAATCTTAATGGAGCTATTTTGTCCCTACTGGAATTGACTCACAACTATTCCTAAAAATGCTAATGAGAAAGCATATACAGACATGTTGTCTCCATTTCACTCAGGATAAGGAAATATAAACAGTGTGACCTTGATTCTTATTCTATACGTAGGTGACTGATGTGCTGAAGACTGTCAGCAACTAGATGCTTTAATGATTTGGAAACAAGTTTGGGAACAAGAGCTCCAGATGTTTCACCTAATAAAATCTTTGCATCTTTGAGATCATAGGCCTGTGGATTTCATGTGAGCAGACTCATATGCTATTTACACTATGGGAGTTAGACTCTACAATTAACTGAAATAATAGAAACAAATATGACAAGCATGGGAGCTTCTTTGTTACTAATTAAATGTCTCATAATATTTCCCTAGAGAGGAGGATCCAAAATCTAGGGAAGGTATTCCTAGCCAGAAGTAGCAATGTCCCTGGAATTCACCAGCCCTAGAAATATTAACTCAATCATAGAATCATAGAATGGTAGGGGTTGGAAGGGACCTTTGGTGATCATCTAGTCCAACTCCCCCGTATAAGCAGGTCCACCTAGATCAGGTGGCATAGGAACATGTCCAAGCGGGTTTTGAAGACCTCCAAGGAAGGAGACTCCATACCCTCCCTGGATAACCTGTGCCAGGGCTCTATCACCTGTTTTTCCATATGTGAAATTGTGAAGGGAAGAAGAAAACAAAATCACATGTGTTTTAGAGGAGCATTGTTTGTGAGAGCAAAGGACGGGGCAATAGGTATTATATAGAATATCATTAAATAGGAAAAATAAAATCTCTCACATGCAGGAAATCGTTCATCTTTTCTCAGATTTGCGCAGTCATTGCTTTCCCACAGATCGATTTTTCCTTCCTTCATTTTTTTTCCTGCTCTTCTTTGACCATATAAAGGTAAGAATGAAAGGTATTAAGGAGACAGTGCACAAGCAAGGAGAGTTTGAGCCTGAAAACTTTGCAGGCTCAAAGCCAATATAAGTTCAAAACCCCTTTTAATTTAAAACAAATACATTCAGATCCATGCAAATTTAGGCATTTTTAATATGTGCCTCTTTGCTTAGTAGTATAACAGATGTGTGAATAGCATAGAGAATGAGCATAGAGATTTCTCACAAGGTACTTCCGGAGTACTAGAAGAACCTAAAATGTTTTTGTTGAAACTTTCAGGTAACTGAAAAGTGTTCTCTTGCTGGAATCTTTGTCTTCTATTCATCTCTATATCTCTGTTTTTCTCTTTTTGCCTTTGTTCTTTCAAATCTCTCTTTAATATATAATTTTACACACTTTCCAGAGGTAAGCCACTATAAATTGAATGTCTACGATGCACCCTATACTTCAACACCTTTTCAAAGCCAAGCCTTTTGTTGTTCTGCAGGAAATTTGTGTGCTTGCATTATATCAGCTAATATAAGCCAAGTATCTCTCTTGGGGATCAGTGTGTTTTACTCCCTTCATTGTGCAGGGCTAAACACACTATCAACACTCAATAAATAACACACCTTTCCCCTCCATCTTTTAAGGTTTGCCAATAGCAATTTACAGCTAACTCCCTTAAGAAGACTTAAAATGACATTATAAAAAGTGAAAGTGCTATTTAAACAATGCATTCGAACAATACTTTGCTTCACAGTGCACATCACAGAATCACATAGAAGGTAACAAACGACAGATTTCAGGAGAGAATGGCTTATAATCCATACATACATAAAACCAGGACAGTTTCAACTTGTGTTTTCCTTGGCAAAGAATGCTGGTTATTTTCAAAAATCTTTGTAGGCACATTTCCGTAATTCACAGGGGAGGAAAAGGACAGATCTACTACTGCAGAAGAGCTTTCAGCAGAGGAAATTAATCTCTTAAATGTGTTACTACTAGAGTTGGATAAGCAATTTCTTTACTGAGCCAAGTATTTTCCCCATTTTTGTGTTTCAGACTCTCTGGGAATCTATATGATTTCCCTTAATGTATTTATGTCTAATTTTCCAAATGGATTGCAATCCACAGTTATTCATTATTTGCTGTATGTGACTGGATTATTTTTTTTCAAGAAACTAAAAGCTAACAACCTTTAGCACTTAGAAGGCCTGTTTTGATTATAGAAATGGAAAAAGAACAAAAATAGTGTATGTATTAGAGAGTCAAGGAAAGCATATATTTGCACTTTTCCGTACTAAAAGCGACAATGGTGGTATTTTCTACTTCCTTAAACAAAGTCATTTCAAGGAATGATTTTTGATGACAACTGCATCACGTCAGCTTGATGAAGAGAATCACCTCCGGTCAAGGAAAGGATGGATGGAAAGAGCAGAGCAGTCTGAACCTTTGCACCACCATCTATAATGTGGAACTATGGAATTTATTAGTGTGTCTGTTCCTCTTTTTGGAGTTCAATACTGTCATGGCTTTCTGTGAAGCTGTTTCTGGTGATGGGGAAGCAGCTGTAAAGACAGCTTCTGTCAGAAGTTGTTCAAAACTCTCCCCAGCTCTGAGTCAGACATACTTCTGAGGCTGAGCCAATTGGGTGCCTCCATGATCACTTTTTAAGGAGAAAACAGAAGGGTTCTTCCTGTTCTTTCTTCCTTCTTTCCCAGCTGGTGATGATGCAAGGAGTTGGAATAGAGAGAGAAATGATCATGAGGACTCCAAGGTCAGCAAGGGAAGAGAGGAGGAGGTGTGCTGGAGCAGAGACTCCCCTGCATCCTGTGGAGAGGATTGGTGAAGCTGAGATTTGTTTCCACTTCGTTGAAGAACCCGCATGCAAAGGGCAGTGATTTTGCCCAGAGGAGGCCATATCCTGTGTGAGTGACCCTGTACTGGAACAGGGGAAGACTGCCAGAAGTCATGCTCATCTGAGAAGAGAAGCAGCAGAGACCATCTGTGAGATCACATTCCCCATTGCCTGCCCCTCTGAATTTTTGAGGCGGGAGGAGGTAGAGATATCTGGAGCACTGAGTTGGGCCCAGGAAGAAGGGAGGGACAGAGGAGGGAGATCTTAAAGTGCTGGCTGTAATTTTCTCATCATCCTACTCCTTTTTTTGCTGTTATTCCCTTCTCTTTCTTGTAGATAGCAGAATAAACTATCCTACTTTCCTCTCTAAGACGAGTACTGAAGTCTGTTTTGCCCAGAACTGTAATTGGCATTGAGCCTCCCTGCCCTTGTCTCAATCCACAACATCCTTGGTTATCTTTTTACTCCCATTTTGCTGGGGCATCAGCTGTCTTAATGAGGGTGGGGGTGAATGGGAGGCAGTGAGCAAGAGACTGTCGTGGTGCTTCATTGCTGGCTGGGCAAAACCCCAACCTATACCAAATATTAGTCTTAGTTGTCTGGTCATTTGTGTACAGATGCTTGTTTTAGAAAAGAGCAGCTGGGAGCTGCTCTGTGTGGTACTTTCCTATATCTTAAGTTAAAAAAAAAAATTGAAAAAATATACACCTTTAAAAAGTACAGATCAAAGGAACTTGTGTTCTGCTTACCATCAATAGGTCTTTTCTTTTGGCAGGTAAACCTTGGTCTTCAGAGAATGTAGCCTCTAGCTGCTTTTAGGCTATACATATTCTAGGGACAGAGGAGAAGGACGTTAAGATAGTCATAATGATGATGTGAGTAAAAATGATCTAATTTAGTATTTTAAGTGGTCCTAAGACAACCTCTGGAAGAGCAATATACAATTCATAAAATAATGCTGAAATGTATTTTTCACCAAAATGATTGCATTTGTCTTCCTGGTGTCTCTGTTCAGAGTACACTATGCCAGTTACTAGTAAGTGAGCACCAACAAATTATACTCAACTCCTTTTGTTTACCATTTCAAGTGTAGCTTGAATCTTTGCTTGACATGCATCATGGAGGCCTGTATGTTTCAAGAAATTGCTTTGTGTGGCTTCTACACTAAGTACCATAACATCATACATCCTAAGTAGTGTCTGCTACAGTGTCTGTTGTGTACACAAACAGCAAGCTGCAGTTCTGTCTGCATTGCCTGTATGCTCCTGAGCTGCTCCACACCCTGCTTCCTCACAGCTATTGTGTGTTAATGCTAACTAATCCACCATGTTTTGCTGGCTTAAAATATTTTCTTCTTTTCCACTCAGAACAGACAACACACTTTTCTACATGTACTAATCTAGTGAAAAATTGGAGGTAAATACATCAGTAATTTTGATGTTAAAACTGGAGATCTCTTTCTTCTGGCTGGTGCATTGCCCTGTTAATCAGCCAGCTCTGTGTGATTATATAGAAGTCTGTTCTCATTCACACATCAAGCACCTTCTTATTGTCAAGTGATTTCAGTGAATTATATGTTTATTTCAGTCAATCAGCAGTAAGGGTGCATGAAAATGTTTGGATGCTTAACATGGATTATCATCATCCCCAGTTCCTAAAGCTTATACAATGCTTTCAAAGTAACAAAGCAAAAAAAAACCCAAAAAACCCTGTCCTCTCTAACTCCATGGCCTGTAACTGTTCTTTATCAGTTAGGTTCTAGAAGACTGACTTGGAGAACGTCATTGGGAGGGATGGATTTGCTACAGACCCAGATTTATTGGAGGGACTGTATAAGGAAATAGCCCCACCACCAGTGGGACTAGTGCAAAATAGCACTGACATATGTCTTAATGCAGCAATATCAAGTGAAGCAGTTAAAAACACATCACAGTCACCTTGGAGCATGCTCATTACAATGGAGCATGCAAAAGGATAGTGGAATATGTCGAAGTTTTGCAACTGGAGATGAGGAATCTGGATGCTGTCATGGTTTGACCTGACAGACTTTTCTGGTGAGGAGGTAAGGGCTGTAAAGATGGCTCCTGTAAGAAGTTGCTCGAAGCTCTCCTCATCTCTGAGCCAGACCCACTTCTGGGACTGAGTCAATTAGACTTCTCCATGATCACTTTTTAAGAAGAAAATAGAAGAGGAGGCTTCTTCCTGTTTCTTCCTTCTTCTGTCCCTTCTTATTTTCTGGCTGGTGGTGGTGCAATGAGTGGGAAGAGAGAGAAAACAACCACATGGACTCCAAAGTCAGTGATAAAAGAGAGAAGGAGATGTGCTGGAGCAGAGACTTCCCTGCATTCTACGGAGAGAACTGGTGAAGCTGAGATTAATTTTCATTTATTTAAAGTCTCCACATCAGCTGTAGAGATTCATTTTGATAATGACCCTGTATCAGGGGCAGAGACTCATTTTGCTGAAGACCCTGCATCAAAGGCAGAGACTAATTTTGCTAAAGAAGACCCCAAGCCATTTACAATGACTATGGCTGGAGAAGGCTGTGTCCCGTGGAAAGGATCCAATATTCACAGAAGTTGTGACTCTGGGAAGGAACCCACACCAGAGAAGCTCATTAAAATTATGCCCAGAAGAGGCCATGTCGAGGGAGAGGGACTCTGCAGAAGGTGCAGCTGTGGAGAAGACTCCACATCAGAGATATTCACTAAGAACTGAGAACTGTCAGAGGGACCCTGTATTTCTCCACACCAGAGATATTCACTAAGAACAGAACTGTCAGAGGGACCCTGTATCGGCAGAAGCTGCAGCTGCTGGGAACAACTCACACCAGAGAAGTTCCCCCGTCCCAGGAGAGGGATCCCTTATTGGAGCAGGGGAAGAATGCCAGGAGTCATCCTCATCTGAGAAAAGCAGCAGAGCCCATCTGTGAGAGACAGACCACATCCCCCATTCCCTGCACTCCCCCCTCCCCTTCACCTCCCTCCCAGGTGGGGAGGAGGTAGAGATATTGGGAGCAGTGAGCTGGGCCCAGGAAGAAAGGAGGGATATAGGAGAGAGATCTTAAAGTGCTGGTTGTAATTTTCTCAATCATCCTACTCCTTTTTTGCTGTTGTTCCCTTTTCTTTCTTGTAGATAGTAGAATAAACTTTCCTATTTTCCTCTCTAAGATGAGTACTGGAGTCTATTTTACCCAGAACCGTAATTGGCAGCAAGCCCTCCCTTCCCTTGTAACCAGTTGGCCCTGAAAAAGCAGAAAGGTGAAGACAAAGTGATTCAGAACAGCTTTGGGTTAGATACTAACTAATTGAAAGGTTTTTCTTGAGTCAGATACTTCCCATTTGCAAAATGAGAATCAGGCTACTCAGTGAAGGACATACAGAGCAGAGAAACAGCAGGATCAGTTTGGATTTATCAGTAAACACGTCAAGCTGTGGTGTGTATTTGCCCTCAGGTTTCTCCTCCATAGGTCCAGCAGCCAGGGAGCAGTTATTGCACTCCTTACATCCTGCAAGCCAGTTCAAAGAAACAATAATCTTACTCAGCAGTACTAAAACAGAAACGCTTTCAATACCATGCCTTTCAGTGAGAAGAGATGGATGCTCT
Source organism: Urocolius indicus (assembly GCA_013401255.1). Classification (NCBI taxonomy): domain Eukaryota; kingdom Metazoa; phylum Chordata; class Aves; order Coliiformes; family Coliidae; genus Urocolius; species Urocolius indicus. The sequence goes on from WBNH01007505.1 coordinate 940,426, forward strand.
GCTCCTGTTTATAATATCCTTTGCAGCATCTGAGATTATATGATACGGAGCCATTCAACAAGAAGAAATTTAAACTGAACTGTACCGGCCACCACTTATGCTGTGTGTTCTGCAGAAGAGCTTTCTTTCTGGCAATTTAACTCGGCTCTGGTGTAAAATGAAAATTATTTTCACTTCTTGTTTTGCAGACTTACAACAAATGAGGAGTACGGTATGGTGATCTGGTTATTTCAGGGCAAATGATGATTCAGGTAAAATTTAAAGAACCAAATCTCTGATAGATATACCAAAAATATTGATTTAATTTTGTAACATGCCTAGGCTCATTAAAAACAAACAAACAAACAAACCGGTTTATTTGTGAAAAATTTTCATAATATATCACCTTGACAAAATAAAGGATTCACTGATAATTTCTCAAAGAAAAATGTTTAAGTATTCTACTAGTTTCTTGATCCTTCCATTACAGAAGAAGAAGATAGAGAACGTGTGCATAGACTAGGACACATCCATGTTGCCATTAAGAGCAAAGATTATTAACATTCACTAAATAGGAAACAGGCCTGTTATATACACTTAAAATCATAAGAGTACTGTACAAATTTAGACTTGGAAATTCTTAGGTAAGAGCCTGACCCTTGTTCTAAGCAGTAAATCATCTCAGAGGTAGGGACAGACATCTACACCTGAGTTAATCATCTCTTGTGAATGCAGACAACAGGCACTTGTAAGGCACAATTCATTGTTTTAGATATTTCCTTTCACCTGGGATTAAACATTACTTGCCTGTCTCTCCTTGGACTGGAAGGTGCTATCAGGATGTTAGCTCCATCCCAAATGTCCATTGAATAAGGCCCCCAATTTTTGTGTGATTTCTTTTTCCCCTTTGAGTTTTAATTCTTATTATATCATCCATTGTATTGAAGATATTTAACAAATAGTAGTTACGAACATAGAAACCAATACAGAAACCATCACATACAGCATGTCACTATATGCATTTCTTCATTTCATGTTTCATATCTTGTTCTCTTGTGATAACCAACTCAAATAGCATCACATTCTGCTGGCTCAGTGAGTGTCTGCTGAAGGTTTGCAAGTCATTCCTTTAGTGCCTAAACTTGTTTATACTGTCTTTTTTGGTCACCTTTTTGTCACATAGGGCCCTGCTTCCTGGATCTTCTTTATTTCTTTTCTTGTTAGATTTTCTGACATTCCCTTCTTTTAATACAACATCATGACAGAAGGTCAAAACTTAACTCGTCCCTAAAAATTGGCATTTTGGATTTTGTTCTTCAGAGTCTCTTTTCACATCTTCAGAGAAGCTTCTTCATTCCATCAAGTCTTAAAATCTGCATATGGACTTGAATCATCATGGCCAGCTGTATCTTTCATCCTCCCCCTCAAGTACCTATTTTCTCTTCTCTGCTTTCTAACCTTCATGATTCTAGATGCTTGAAAAAATTACTTGAGTATTCCATAAAGACTTGAAAATTACAAATGAAAAACAACCCCAAAATGTGAGGGGATTGCATCATTTTAGGCCAGTCTTGTGACTTTTTAGTACTCTGACTCACGATTTTTTAATACTTACAGATGGGAATACTATAACCCTCCATGTCAGGGAGAGACAGAAAGGCTTGAACCTCTCTGTCGAAGATTGATGGCATAGTCAATATGTGTAAGCAAGACAAAACGTCTACATCCTCCAGTCTGTGGGTAATAAATTCACAAGATACTTGACTGTTTTCTGTAGAAAATAAAAGGAATCAGTTTAAGTAATATAGGTTCAGGTAGAATACAAGATATCTGTGGGAAAAAAAATAGAAAATAAAAGGATTTATTTTGTGCCTTTTGGCCTCTGTAGGACTTTTCAGAGTTAATGTTTTATTAATGTAATATTTTGCATATAAAATATATAAAACGCAGCTTTACGCTTCTGTAGATGTAGAATTGGAATTCAGATGGCATACATGGTTCTGTCTATTATATCATTAAACCTAATCAAGAAACTGCTGCCTCTCTTTCGAAATTCAAAACACATTTCTTTTTCAGTAGAAAACCTACTATATATTTATGTAGTGATTTGCTGAACTGAAATTAAGCAGGCCGATGACTTGTATAATAAAAAGAAGATTGAAGTAATAAGTTCTTTAAGGTCAAATCTGCTTGCCATTGTTTGAATATCTACAGCATTAAATTGTGTAGATCTAAATGAAGCAATGTTTTAATGCATTCATCTGAGAATGAAACTTCAAGATGAAAACAAGCGAGACTGACAGACTAATGCTTTCCTCAGAATGACTTTCCAGACTAAATTTCTGATTTTTTTTTTCTAATTCTCGAACTAATTAACTATTTCATCATAAGTCTCTACCACACTTCGGGGGTATTGCAGTTGAAAATTTGTTTCAGTGTATAACTTCTCCAGGCAAGTTGAGCATTTTTTATCTGATATAAGATTCAGCATTGTTCCCTAGTTTATATTATCCACTTAGCTCACAATTATAAAGATGAACTGTGATGATCTTAAATGGAAATTATAAACACATAGCTGCATTACCATACTTTAGTACTTCCTCATGGCATTCAGTGGTTCTTTAGTGTCAAGAATACCAAATTGCTGAAATCCAGGCATCACATACACAGTGAATACAATGTCTCAAAGAATTTTGTGAGACATATCCAAGTAGCCTGCAGTACTAGAATAGCACCGTTTTGTCCAGGAACAAAAGCTTGTTAAATGTGAATAAATATGATAATGCCTTATGGCACACATTATATACTTTTGTTATTATCTCACAGAAACAAGGAAAACAATTTCCATCACAGATATCCATACAAGAGCATGTGTATTATGTTCATTTATCCTTGTAGTCTTTTATGTCCCACTGAAATGTTTCTAGGAGGAGGCTCTACATTTTTAATTAATATTTCTTAATGTCCCAGGGGTCCTGCTTTGCTCCTCTCTTGTCACTCTGCTTTATGGATATTAACCTCCCACATGCAGACTAAAGCAACGAGGAGCACATTCATATTTCAATCCATAATGTAAAACCTTGTGTATCAAACTGAGACAGAACAGTGAAAAGAAACATTTTATATATACTTGAAATAAATAAATGTGTCCCCTGTCAGAATTTACAATGTTTTTATCATTCTTGTTGTAAACACTCACAGCAGAGCAAACATGAACAGATTAAGACAAGATTGTGATATAGTCATTACTGCTCTATAAATTCATTAGCTATTATTTCTTTTAGTAAAATACTCTGAAAAAAAACAGTTTAATGGATCAGAAATTCTTAGCATGCACTGTCTGAGTTATAGCAGAAAACTGGAAATGCACAAGTTACTTGTGTTTCAATTTGTAAGCAGCACTCAGGTGACTTGTAGGATGGCACACACTCTTCCCCTAAAAGGGTGAGAAAAGAGCAAACAGAAAGAATGCTGTCAAGGCAAAGCATATCCCTCCCACATCTACAAACACAAATGAATTTGACTGACCCCAGTAAAAAACATAAAGGTAAGACTTTTAGTAGAGAACATGCTCAGATAGCTCTATCAAAACAACAGAAATTGTTTCTTCAGATCTCTTGAGCAAAATAAAAAGTCAGAAAAAATGCCAGAAAAGAACTTTAACCAATTCTGATTAAGGACTACAACTATGCCTCCCCAAAATGAGCATTAGATCTAGTTCTCACTCCAAGAGGATAACGGTGCTGAGAAGTACACAGAAAGCTCCAAATTGCAGATCTGCTCATTTCTGCCCTTGGATTGTATATTGAACAAATCATGTCAGTTACGTCCTTTTTCTCTTGGGAATGCTCACTAAAGCTTTCTGGTGCTGAATCTTGAGCAATACCACTGCAAGATTACATATAAAATTTAATCCATCTAATAGTGTTGGATTGGGTTTTCTCCTTTGATCTCTCTCCAATGTTGTGTTCTCTCGGGAAGAGTTTGTAAAGGCTTTGTTCTTTCTCAGAAACTAAGCATCCTTTGCATATCTAAACTCTGTCATTTATTTCTTCTGGGGAGATTGTGCAGATTTGATTATACAGATAAATAATTAAGTAGATTTAAGTGAAAAGCCGAAATAACTTTAGGAGGAATGTCAAATATGGACAAGCTGACTGCTGCATCTTTGTGGTTTATAGCGAAGAGAGTGATGTGAACAATACATACTCTCATTTCAAGGGCATCAGGAGAATCATTCTTTCTGTCCAGTTGTTGCAGTAGAAAGTGACTCTTTCCACTAAAATATCAATGACTGTGAAAACTGAGAAATAAGGATGGAATAGAAAGAAAAACTACCTTCTTCTGATAGACTGGGGGGAGAAGGCTGTGCTGCCGTTCAACAAGATCTGGACAGGCTGGAGAGTTAGGCAGAGAAAAATATTAAATTCAACAAGGACAAGTGTAGAGTCTTGCATCTGGGAATGACAACCCCATGTACCAGTACAGGTTGGGGAATGAACTGTTAGAGAGCAGTATAGGGGAAAGGGATTTGGGGGTCCTGGTGGACAGCAGGATGAGCATGAGCCAGCAATGTGGCCTCATGACCAAGAAGGCCAAAGGCATCTGAGGTGTGTTAGAAGGGCTGTGGTGAGTAGGTGGAGAGAGATTCTCCTCCCCCTCTACTCTGCCCTCATGAGACTACATCTGGAATATTGTGTCCATTTCTGGGGGTCTCAGTTCAAGAAGGACAGGGAGCTGCTGGAGAGAGTTCAGCACAGGACCATCAATATGATGAAGGTAGTGGAGCATCTCCCTTATGATGAAAGGCTGAGGGATCTGGGGCTCTTTAGCTTGTAGGAGACTGAGGGGTGACCACATTAATGTTCACAAATATGTAAAAGGTGGATGACAGGAGGATGGAGCCAGACTCTTCTCAATAATGTCCAGTGATAGGACAAGGGAAAATGGGCATAAACTGGAACATAAGAGGTTCCAAAGGAATACAAAGAAAAACTTTTTCACTGTGAGGGTGAAGGAGCATCAGAACAGACTGTCCATATGGCTTGTGGAGTCTCCTTCTCTGGAGACATTGCAAACCCACCTGGGCACGTTCCTGTATGACCTACTCTAGGTGGTCCTTCTCTGATAGGGAGATTCGACTGGTTGATCTTTCAAGGTCCCTTCCAGCCCTTTGAAATTTTGTGATTCTGTGATTATCCATTGATCCTACACACAGAAATATATTATATTGCCAGAATTATTTAAAATGAATATAGCAAGAATTGTCAAAGATTATAAAGAATGCACTTGAATCAAACTGAGTATTAAAAAGAAAGTGTGATACAGATTTTTATAAGATTGAGGAATGTAATACAGAAGTAATCCAAGTTTTCTGTAATCACTCAGATTTGGTTTTAATCTGAAAGTGCAGACCTCAAAATTTGAGTTTCAGGTCCAGGCAGTCACCTGGAAGACAGAAGTTCCTTCTCAATTTGAGAGATATCAAACACAGAGGTCTACCCAGCAGCCAGGCTTCCCTCATCTTTATCACTTTAATTGAATGAATATCTAAGGAGGGGAGTGAAGGACAAGTTCAGGCCTCCTATCAAAACCAGGTAATCTGTCAAGTTGGGACTAATAGATCAGGGAAGTAAGCACAGAGAGTCAGATTGCAGCAGCCCAATGATGAGGACAAAAAATATTTTAAAATTGTATTTCAAAAAAGTGGGGCAAAACATTTTTCTATAGTATCCAGTGATAGTACTAGGGGTAATGGACAAAAGCTGGAACACAAAAATTCCACTTAAGAAAAAGCTTCTTTACTGTGAGGGTGATGGAGCCCTGGCACAGGCTGCCCAGGGAGGGTGTGGAGTCTCCTTCCTTGGAGGTTTTCAAAATCTGTCAGGACACATTCCTATGTGACCTGATCTAGGTGGACTTGCTTGAGCAGGAGGGTTGAACCTCATGATCTTTAGAGGCCCCTTCCAGTCTCTGCTATTCTGTGATTGTATGATTCTGTGTCATATTAGTTTCTTGTTTGCTTATAAAATACTGAGGACATCTTTTCCTCTCATTGTCCTATCCTTGAATAATGATGCTAAATCTGCAATCGTAGACGCTATTCAGTTCATTCAGATGGTCACGTTTCAAAGTGATTACCAGTGATAAATCTATATTTCAGCATCGCAAAATATAGAGAGTTTATACCCTTTTTGCTTAATCCTAGAAAAACAAGGGCCAAGTCATGTTTTGGTTCTATGCCAAATATCATTCATCAGGAACAGCTGTTTTCATGAAGACAATCATACGATAAAAGTCAAATGATTTCAGAAAATAAACATGACACAAAACCCCAATATGCTAAATTGTCTGTTTGAGCTGGGATAAGTTAAATTCCTTAGTATAGATATTTGTTAATGATTAATTTTCCGTGACAAGTATATGTGTGGATATGCGATCAGGGACAAACATACATTTTAGACACGATAATTTTCTCCTTTTGTGGACAAACCTCTGACATTTTCCAAGCTACAAGTTTTTCCTATTTGAAATTATTTCATATATGCGGTCTTAGGGTTTTTACAGTTGGAGGTACAGAAAATGAATGTCGTAGCAGTGACATTCTTTTCAAATCTGTATCACAATATGAATTTCAGCAGGTTATTTAATCATTTAAGGGCTGCACTGAAGAGAGGATAATAGGAAGGGCAGTAGGAAGATATAAAAACTTCTAAAATGTAACAACAGGAATCCAGTTAACACTTATTAAAGTGATGAGATAATTATCACCATCCCACACAATTTCCCATCAGAGAATAATTCTTTATTATGTGTGGTGCCAGGGATGTGAAGTTACCTGCATGGATCAGGAATGGTAAAACTGCAGAGCCAGTGATTTTACAGTGATTTTACAGAGGATGAGGAGACAGCAGTGCACTGTACTACACGGATTTTCCTTGTCACTTATTAAGACTATATCTCAGCAGTGTCATTCTGCTGACTACTGTAGGAGAGTAGAATTAAAACCAGGGTAAGAAAGATCAAAACTTCACTTTAAAGTAAATGGACATGGTCTATTTATACAGTAAGTAATTTTATGATAGGGATTACTTTCTTTGACATATTTTCACAGAGGCCAGCACTAACTATGAAATCACTCAGACTCATAGTTTCAGCTGTCATGGAATCCTATTCATACATCAGTTGTCATAGTTTGAGTCCTACAAGCAAAATATGTTTTACTGGAAAGGCCAATACAATGTTTGCCCAACAAAAGTGGCAGCACAGAATGATGTGCCATTGAGAAAACATGGTAATACACCCAGTCGTGCACAAGCAGTCAACGTTAAAATCAGAAGAGGAAGGCAAATGTAGGTAATATTTTCTGATCTAATCTGCAAAAAACTCTCTCCTTCCTGACCCTAAATGTGGTCAGCAGCATGGCAATAAATTTGTCAGGCTGTCCAGCCAGAGCTATGAAAGAAAGTTTTCTCTGCCTCGTGCATTGGCAGGTACCCTTCCAACGTCCTCTCTCCAGCTTCTGCCAGCCCTCAGCACTTTGAAGGAACACAAGAATTAATGTGCTTGGCCCATGCTGCATATGGAAAAACAATCCTTTTTGATGTTGGCAGAGGAACCAGCTGAGTCCCTGGAGCAGTCAGTGTCTCAGCTCAATGATGGCAGTGTTATGGCTGAAGAAAGGTGAGGGCAGAACTTCCTCTTCTCCTCATGACCTGTGAAGGACAGGCAGAGATCATGCTCCAGGATGTGATGGTCTTCTGAATATGCATATGTTAAAACAAAGGGATAGATCCAGGAGATAGGAAGCCAAGTTTTTATGCTGTAGTTTGCTTGCTATCCTCTGGCAAATCAAGATCCTGTTTGGAAAAAGCAGGACACAAAGCAGGACTGTGACCTTGGATTTCAGGTGAGCTGACTTTGGCCTCTTCAAAGACTTGCTTGGACGGATCTCATGAGATATGATCTAGAAGGCATAAACGCCTTTGAGAACTGGTCAATCTTCAAGCACCACTTCCTCCAAGCCCAGGACCGGTCCCAGTACACAAGAAAGGAGGAAAAGGAGGTAGGCGGTCTCCATGGATGAGCAAGGATCTGCTGGGACAACTCAGGCAGAAAGCAGACATCTATGAGAGGTGGAAACAGGCTGGCTTCTGCGGAAGAGTACAGGAACATTGCCAGGGCATGCAGGGGTGCAACTAGGAAGGCTAGAGCCTTTCTTGAATTCAATTTAGCCAGGGAAGTTCAGGACAGTAACAAGGCATTTTTCAAGTACATCAGCAGCAGAAGGATGATGAAAGGGAACGTGGGCCTGCTGCTAAACACAGAGGGTGCCCTGGTGACCAAGGATGCAGAGAAGGCTGAAGTACCAAATGCCTTCTATGCTTCAGCCCTTACAACCAAGGCCAGCCCTTGGGAAGCCCAGTCCAGCAAGGACAGTAGGACGGCCTGCACAGCAGAGGACTTGCCCTGTATGCCACACTGCCCTTTTGTTCTGTATTGTTCCCTGTAGTTTGACTCGTCATCTTCCAGCCTGTTTTTCACCATCCTGCCCTGAGCTCTGTGCTTTTTGGTAGGAGCTCCATGTGTTAGGTCAGGTTTCTTGGCACTGATCACAAATTGGACACTGAGTTTTTTCCGAGAAAAGATGTTCATTGCTCATCTAAATTGTACTGTTTCCATCCTTAGCATTTGGAAAATAATAATATTATTAGCAGTCAACCCCCAGATGGGAAGAAGCAGTTTGATTTCTCCCAATCCATCAAAGACAGAAGAGTGTTAAACGTTACTTTGAACTTTTCCGATAACATTGATTCTGCAGGATACCACAGCAGTTGCCTCCATTATCTAACCATTTGTAGGCTTGAGAGAATTTCTTAATATTGAACCTGTCTTTTTTTCTCATACAAAGCAAGCCAATTATTTCTTATTCTGCTCTATTTGACACAAAAGGAAGGTGAGCTCTGTCTGTATTCACAGTGTACTTACTAACTCCTTTTCCCACTGCTCTCCTTTTATCTATTCTCCTGATCTGTGTCTGTGGAAAGACTTTCTCCTTTTTCTCTTTGCTGAATGCTGATGAAACAAAACATGTTCAAAGCCAGTCTGTCATTCTGGGGACAATTTCTTGAATATCAAGTTTCCAATCCACAATTTAAAAAAAATACTAGGCAAGCTGTGATTATGTGAAAGACAGCTGGAAACAAACAGAGCATTTGTGATCTTACTAGAAAAGGAGGAACCATAGCTGTGATGTATAAACCTTCCGGTTTATAATATAGTATTTCCACTAAGATAAAAAAATCAAACATTCTTATAGCTGATAGAATTAGTTCTGAAACAATTTGGGTCTTGTTAGGAATTTTCCACAACAATCACTGAACCATTTAATATAGCTATTTAATTTGGGGGAATGTCTTGTGTGATATTTTCTACTGAATGAGTTTTGCATATAAAAGTGCATGTGGCAATAACATTTATCTCTAAAGTCTTGTGTGACTTCAGTAGTAGAGGGAGATGCCAGAGTGATACTTAGAAAATGAAATTCAGACTTTAATGCATCAGCAAAGCTATCTTCTTATAGATGTTGTCCCATGACCATGACTCAGTCCTGATCTGTGGGGAACATACAAGTTTTGTTAGTTTTCTTGTTTTGTGCAGTTACTCTTTTCAGTGCAATTGGATAGATAATGACAATCTGCTATTTTTTTTTTACAAGGAATAAGTCAGAACTGAGACTCACTACATTCATTTCACGCAGAGGACAATAAACTTGCAAAATGAAAGTAATTTTTTTATTCCTGGTAAAATGGTTAGGTTTAATGGACTCTGTGTGCAATAATGCATCTCAATATAGAAACAATGTGAATTATTCTATTCTTTCCAGAAATCCTGACCATTCATGTAGCTGGTGTAAGATCTGTGTACTGGACTCATAAGTTGCAATTACAATTCACAGTGTTTTATGGTGTGAACTCTGCTCACAGCATTTTGTGGAACTTTGACTTTTCATTTCTTTTTCATTCTGGAAGCAGTGGAGAAGGAAACTCACATAATTTACAGATCCTGGCTATAGCTGCACTCAGGGGTCTTCTCTTCCTAAAAGCATCAAACGAATCTTACCAACCTCCATTTCTCCTCATCACAAAATGCTTTACCACGTCCCATTCATCTGCACTTTGTCTTCCCCTGAACAAATGATGATTGATGTTTTCTATCAATATATGCTAACCTACCTTCCAGGGTAATTTATTTTCTTAATAAAAGTTAAGAGCTAGTGGTTCGCTACTCCTTCATATGTGCTGCTAATCATTCTGATGAGTAGGCTGTCAGAAACAATTCTTTCCGAAAACATGGAAAAATGTAGAAACTGGATACACAGACATACAAATGGGGCTTTGGCAAGCAGAACTTTTTTGACAGTGCTTAAAATGCATCAAGAGATCTGCATTCAACTATGAAGGACACAAAAGATTTTAATGAACATCATGGTTCACCAGATCTGTTAACTTGTGTCCTTCTAAAAACTCTTGAGCATCTTCTCTCAAGTACCTCTTAATAGATGTGGCTGACTTGGGAAGAATTTGGGAGAAAAAGTAAGAGGAGAAAGGTTGAATTTATAGAGGAGAACTAATGTTCAGTCTAACATCAGTTTAGTCAATTGGTATTTAAGACACAGACATCTCTAGGTAGATGTCCAAAGAGGAGCTCAGCTTTTATCAGAGATGCGTGTGGCCGACATAATAACAAGTAAATGAAACAATGAAAACTAAATGCTAGTTGAAAACCAGGAGAAACTTCCTGATGAAGGAAGTCAATAATAAATGATAGATTATGAAATATCTATGGTGGCTTCCTTATTGGTAAAATAATCTTAAAATAAAGTGATGAAAAACAGTTTGCAAATTCTTTCCAAACAAGTGAGGAATAAACTTCAGGAAATTCTAGGACTTTTTTTGTCCCTAGAATCTGTCTTCTCTGAATGAATTTGTGAAGTATTTTTGTGGGATTCTGAAATTGCCTGTAGAATGGATAATTAAAAACCAACAACGACAAAAAAGCAAGGACTTTCAAGTGCATATGGATTAGTTTAAAGCTGCCTTCATTCATTCTACAAATGCTGCTGGTACCATCAATGCTATATAACAATTTCAGAGCCATTTACTGGCAATGTAGGTACAAGAAGTCAGTCGGATGAGAAGGGTTGTATTTACCTTCAGGAAAGAATTATGTCAGATGTAATATGAAAGCAACCGTCATCACTTATTAATGAAGAGTAGATTTATTAGAATAATTATTCCTGGAATTTTTTGTGTGTAGATTATTGTTAGGCATAAAACTGTTGTATTTTCAGGTCACTTGGGACAAGTTTTCATCCCTCTGGCAGTGTACACTAAACAAGGACAGAAGAAAATCCACTGCACTTTCATAGGTTAATGTTGCTTCTGCATAGTCATCCTGTAGTACTCAATGTCATCACTCTATAAATATATTATTTTTTTTTAAAGAGGCAAAATTTGATATTTTCAAATGTTAGTCACTGTTAGAGATATCTCTAACAAGGCTTTTAACATATTACCTCATAATAACACTGTAGACAGTCTGTGAAATTATGAACTGAATGGGTAATCAGTAAAATGGGAAAAATAGAGTGGACTATGTCTCAAAAGGGGAGTTAGTTAAAACTCCAACTGGTTACCAGTTACTGACTGGTATTCCTCAAGAGCTTGATAGTGTTTAACACCTTCACTGATGTTTTGGACCCTTGGACAGACCATACCCTCAGCAACTCTGCAAGACATCAAATTGAAGGGTAGCCAATAGGCTGGGGGGGAGAGATGCAATCAAAGAACCCTCAATAAGATGAACGAATTAGTTGACAGGAAATAAAGTACAAAGGCAGATGGCTAGTCCTCCATCTAAAATTAAATAAATATATGCAGTCTTTCCTGGTGGAGACTTATTGGCTAAAAAGCATTTCCAAAGTAAAGTACTAGGCAATTCTGGTAGATGGGTGGGTGAACAGCAGTGTCCCCTATCAACAATGAAGGCCAACCACATCCAGCACTGTAACTGTCAGGGGAAGGAAATTTCTTTTTTCCACTTGATTTGACACTTCTGAGGCTACATCTCTAGTATTGGGTACAGTTTTAGTTGTCCTAGTAAAGAAGAAGTATCAACAAAGAGAGAGAAAACTTGTGCAATAAAAAGATGCTGAGTAAAACAGGTTTATTAAACACAAAGGAGCATTGCATGATGAAGAACTTAAGGGCCATTTTCCAGTACTTGAAGTGGAGCTACAGAGAGATAGACTTTTAGGAGCTGCCCAGCAAAAGGACAAGAGGTAAGTTAATGTGACAGCAACAAAATACCATGAGAAAGGTTATGTCCTAACACAGGCTTTTGAGAGAGCTTTGGTAACCTCCATCCTTGGGCATGTTTGAAACCTGCCCAAGGCCATTTCGAAAGATTTAATTTTGAAACAAGTCTGACCTTGAACAAGAATCTGGAGAACACAAAGATCTCTTCCAGTCAAAGTTTTTCAATGATTCTGTGAAATATTAGTCAATTTTTCAATGGAAAACTGGATATGAATACAATGTTTTGTTTGCCCGTTTTAACGCATGACAATGCTCAAAGGTAGTGAGCGGACACCATTCCTTATGTTGTATCCAAGTATCTTCTCAGTGGTGCCTTGATGCTTCTAAAAAAAATGTCTCTGAGATTTGCGGAGTGTGCAGATGAAACTCAGATAGTGATACATATATTTTGCAGACTATCATCTCCTTGCTACAGGGAATAACAACTATGTGCATGCACTTAGTGCACTCTTGGAACATAGCAGTGACTCAAGAAAAAAACCTTTGGTACATGTTGGCAGGATGCAGTGCATTTTGAAATTAAAATCAGCATAATTTTTTAAAGATCGTGTTGGTTGTTTTCGCTCACCACCAGTATGCCAGGTGTATTCTGCCAGTCATTAAATGCATTGATGAGAGTAAAAAAGCAAGCCACATGTTTTTCAGTGACTCTCTGATCTTCTCAGTATAAAGTCAGATCAAATTCACAATGACTGAAGGTCATTATGAGAAACTAAACACCTGATATGGGTCTATCTTGACTACTCATCCTTTGCAAATACCATAAATATGTACAAGAATTTGTTCAATGGTATTTTCTAACCATTTAAGGCTTGCAAATCCTAGTTCATAAATAATTTGGAAATGATTAATTAGCAAATTTGTTGTTCTCTACCAGCACTGAAAAAAGAAAAAGAGGGTCTCATTGGGAAAGAAAAATATTTTCTTATGCTTTAAACACTAATTCTTTGAAAAAACACAATGGTGAACTATTTAAAACTGGTATTTAGAGACCAGTAAGAAGGATGTATCCTGTAAAAAAAGGGTTTATTATTGCTTACTCAGCTTTAGTAAGCCGGTTTCTACATCTAAAACTTTAATGTGCAATTGGCAGTTGTATAAATTCTAGTCAGCAGTTTCTATTTTCTAGTCTGACAGTCAAAATAAACTGGAACTGCAAGCCACTGTCCATAGAACTTAATTCTCATCTCATCATGCCTGAATTATGAGTGAAATTAAAACTCAGCATTGACAGTTATGTTAATAATTTTTAAACTGCTTTAAAATAAATATAGATGTATCTGGTTTGTTCTGTTTAGAAAAAATACACTGGCATTTTGTGTATTAACTGCATTGCTGCAGCTTACTGTTTCAGTTATTCAGTTCATCCAGACTGTATCACTATGACACCGTGTCATTTCCTAACAGTTGACTGAAAGAATACATAAAGGAATTTCCAAACAACATAGTGAAGTCTACATATTTGGCTACAGATGCTTTTATAGAGCTTCTTCTCAATGTACATTCATCTCTAAGTAATTTTAAGATATATCACTGAACTCTAGGTAAGCTAGCATTCTGCTATAGGTTCTTTGGTTGCAAAACTAAAAGTTTAAATAATTTTTTAAATGTTGTCCACCACAAAGAAAAATATGTCTTTTTCAAAATACATGTGTGGATTAGCAGAGGAAGTAGGACTGAGAAGAGCATGGTCACACAGAAAAGCAAGGTTCACTATTCCCTGTATAAAATCATTTCCCTAATGAAATGAAATGATAGAGTAACAAAACTAAAATTAGATTCAAATAATATTTGAAGTCTAATGCATTTTCATTCTCTAAATTATGTCTTCCCCTGAATAAAGAAAAGGTCTTCAAACTTTTCAGAACTAGAACTGATTGGGATGTTGGTTTTTTTTTTTTCCCAAATATATTTCAGTTAAACATAACATCTATTTGAAAAGCTTCTTTAGCCTGAGACTGACTTTATAGTATATGGATATGATTAACCCATACAAAGCCAGGATAGGCAAGAAAGATATTTAAATTCCGGATTGGCCCAGGACTGAATAACAAACAAAACACATAAGATAGAAAACGTTATTATTCCATGATATACCTTCATTGTTTATCTAGTTCCAAGTCTAGTCCCAAATTCATAAAACAACAGTCAAAAGTACATGGAATGATGAAAGATAGGAAAATATTTCTATTAAAGTACCAGGAGTCTACAGGGAAGAGTGATATCTTGTACTGAGCTTGTGTGGTGAGTGTTTTGGTAGCAGTGTAGGAGCTGCCATGGTGGTCCCTGTAAAAAACTGCTTGAAGCTCCAATGTCTGAGTCAGACCTACCTCTGGCCAAGGCTGAGCCAAACAGGCACCTCTGCAATCGCTATTTAAGAAGGGGAAATCTGCAGCAAAGGAAGGTGTGAGATGAGAGAGAGTGAGATGGGAGAGAGATCAGCCACCTCTGCAATCACTATTTAAGAAGGGGAAATCTGCAGCAGAAAGAGATTGTGGTATGAGGAGTGGGATGGGAGAGGTCCATGTGGATCCCAAGGTCAGTGGGGGAGGAGAGGAGTTGTGCCAGAGCAGAAAACCCCCTGCTACTCATGAAGGGTAATGGTGAATCTGAGATCTGCCTGTAGCTTGTGGAGGACCCCATGCTGAAGTAGGCAGCACTGCCTGAAGAAGGCTGTGGCTTCAAGGGAAGCATATGCTGGAGCAGTCTGTTTATGATGAACCGCAGCTCACAGACAGGATCCACACTGCAGGAACTCAGGAGCATCAGGCTATGGAAAGGACTCACATTAGAGATGTTTTTGGAGGACTGTGTCCTCTGAGAGACAGCCCACGTTGGAACAAGGGAAGAATTTGAGGAGTCCTTTCTCCCTGAGGAGGAAAGACAATCTATCATGACTGTGACTCCCCTTCCCTGCTCCCTTGCATTGCTGGAGGTGAGAAGGCAGAGAAATCAGGAGCAGAGCTGAGCCTGGGAGGGATGGAGGGATAGAGAGAAAGTGTTTTAAGATTTGGCTGTATTTCTTATGGTCCTATTCAGTTTCCAGTTGGTGGCAGATTTAATTGATTTTCTTTCTGCCCAAGTGGAATTTGTTTTGCCCCTGGCCATAATTTGTGAGTGATCCCACCCTGTTCTTGACTCTATCCATGTGCCCTTCGTTATCTTTTCTTTTTCTCATTGCTCTATGGGGGAGAGGAGTAAGTGAGCTGCTGTGTGGTGCTCTGTTGCTGTCTGGGTTTAAGCCAAGACATAGCTTAATGTCTGGAAAATAATGGGTAGACTGGAAAAGCCAATAGGGAATGGTTGTTTGTACAATCCTTCTGTACAAGCACTAGCAGTCATTAACTGAAACAAGCAAGGGACAGATTCAAAAGAAATGAGAAGATACCCTTTTTTGTACAGTGCAGAGTTACCATGTGGATCTCTTTGCTGTATGACCTGGATGTGAAATTTGGTGAGACCAGGAAGTAAACTCAGAAAGGAAAGAGAAGAATCCACCAAGAGGAGCTAAATGCAGAGATTCCCTTGATTACTGTGAGCCATCAGCCCTTGAAGGAAGGAAGGAAGGAAGGAAGGAAGGAAGGAAGGAAGGAAGGAAGGAAGGAAGGAAGGAAGGAAGGAAGGAAGGAAGGAAGGAACTACAATTGTAGTACTTTTGTATCAGCTTCACTGTACTCTGCCTCTTTCCTGTGTTATTCATTAGGCATCTGACACTGGTCACTACTGGAAACAAAGTGCTAGCCTTGCTATTCCTAAGACATTTGAGCTCATCCAGTACAACTCTTGTTCTTACTCCTGGAGCATACATGTGTCATATAGGTGTTTACATTTTGAAAACCAGAAAGATTTCATTTTCCATTTTAATGTATAGGAAAAAAAAAAAAAAGCTGTTTCATGAACTGCAAATCAGTGCAGCCAGGATTGATGTGAGCTTGCATCCTTTGTTCCCTGATGTTTTTCCCTTCTGCCGCTGGGATGAAACAAGAGGCAAAAGATGTTTTCACTGTTTTAAATGCATACAAACACTGCATACAGTAGGTACAAAGCGATGTGACCATTGGACCTTCAAAGTAGATGAAAAGTGATGTGTTAACTGCTGTTACCTGTAAGGACACTTCATTATTCAGCTCAACATAATATAATGTCACAGTTTTGATCCCTTACTTCTCCTGTTAAATTTGTTTGCAATTGGCCTATTACCTGAAAAACTATCAATAAGTTAACAGATAAATAGATAAATGAAGATTAAACTAAAAAAAAAAAGATAGACAGCTTGACTTTGGAAGTGTTATTTCTTTTGTTCTGCAAACTCAGAATTTACCATGAACTAGAATTACCCCTTTCCAGTCAGATGCATAGCTTTATTATGTACTTTCTCAACTGATATACTAGGAACTACATTGCTTTCCCTCTCTGAATTACTATGCTTTTTAGATGGTAAGGAGAGTTGTAGAGAACAAAGTTAGCTGCCTCATTTGTCATGTCTTCCTTCCATTACATCCTGTTTGCCACTATCCATCTGTCATCCACATGAAAAAGAAACTCATTGGTCTCTTAAATCTGCCCTGAAATATCAAAATGAGAGCTCCAAGAACAGTCTTGGAAACTGGCCTTCCACTCCCAACAGAAGAGCTGGCAACATTGGCCTCTAGGATAGACGTCTCTAATAGGAAGGCAAAATCTATGTCAGAGAAAGGTAAGCTAGGGTGCTTCTGCCTTTATGAAAAAGACCTTCATGTGCAAAGCAAGTAGTTTGTAAACTGTCATACTCCTTTGAAATAGTGGCATATGAGTTCATTAATACTTACCTGCCACCTCTGTAATAGACTTCCAAACATTTCTTGTACTGCTACAGATAAGAGGTTGAGTGAGGGATCTGTCAAACTGCACCACAACAAGCCATTCATCCTGCAGGTGTTAGACAATGAGCATATCCTCCTTCAAGGGAAATTGCTTAAAGTATGTCTAAGCAAAGCGCTGGGATGTGGACCCTAAATATGAGTCAGAATTCAAGTTTGTCTTGGTAACCTGCATATTCCTTGAGTTGTAGTATAACATTTATCAACATTCCTCCAATGTACTGAAGGACAATTTATTATTTTGTCATGGGTTTGTGTGGAGCTGCTTTTTGCTTGGTAACTCAGGGAGTGATCTGCAGTGCTGATACCAGTAAACAATTCTCAAGGCATCCCCTGACTTATAGGTGGACCCACCTCCAACCCAGACAGACCAAGCTGGTGCCTCTGTGGTTGTTATTTAAGAAGAGAAATCTGAGATGGGAGAGGAGCTGAAGGAGTGGTACAAGATGGATGTGACCATGTGGACCCCACAGTCAGAGAAAGAGAAAGGAACAGAATACCAAGCAGGATCACAAACCTGGACTTTAGCAGGGCCAACAGATAGGAAGTCAAGAAAGTGGGGCAGGAGACCTGCATGATTAAATAAGGAACTTTTGGGAAAACTCAAATGGAAGAAGAGAGTCTATAGATCATGGAAGGAAGGAATGGCCACTTGGGATGCATGTAAGACTAGTCAGAGGATGTAGGGACGCAACTAGGAAAGCTAAAGCCTCATTGGAGTTGTGTCTCGCAAGGGAGGTCAAGGACAACAAGAGGGGCTTCTTCAAATACATTGAGGACAAAATTAACACTGAAGGCAATGTAGGCCCACTGTTGAACGAGGCAGGTGCCCTGGTGACAAGAGGATACGGAGGAGGCAGAGTTACTGAATGACTTCTTTGCTTTTGTCTATACTGCTGGAGACTGTCCTCAGGAACCCCAGACTCCAGAGGAAGTCAGGTTAAAGGAGGAGTTTTCTTTGGTTGATGAGGACTGGGTTAAGGATCAGTTGAGCAGTCTGGATATATATATAAATCCATGGGTCCCAATGGGATGCAGCTGCAGGTTCTGAGGGAGCTGGTGGAAGTCATTGTTAAACCACTCTCCATCATCTTCAGTACGTCATGGAGAACAGAAGAGGTGCCTGAGGACTGGAGGATAACAAATGTCACTCCAGTCTTCAAAAAGGGCAAGAAGAAGGAGCCAGGTAACTACCAGGTAACCTCATCTCCATCCCTGGAAAGTTCATGGAACAATTTATCCTGAGTGCTGTCTCCAGACATTTAAGGACAAGAGGGTCGTTAGGAACAGTCAATATGGTTTTACTAAGGGGAAGTCATGTTTGACCAACCTAATAGCCTTTTATGAAGATATAACCAGGTGGATAGATGGTGGTAGTGCAGTGGATGGGGTTTATCTTGATTTCAGTCATTTGATTTGACACCATCTCCCATAGTGTCATCACAGCAAAACTGAGAAGATGTGGGCTGGATGATAGGTAGTGAGGTAGATTGCTAACTGGTTGAAGGGAAGAAGGCAGAGAGTTGTGATCAATGGGGCAGGGTCTAGTTGGAGGCCTGTGTCTAGTGAAGTCCCTCAGGGGCTGGTGCTGGGACTGATACTGTTCAATCTATTCATTAATGACCTTGATGAGGGAACAGAGGGCACTGGCAGCAAGTTTGCTGACTATACTAAACTGGGGGGAGTGGCTGACACACCAGAAGGCTGTGCTGCCATTCAACGAGACCTGGACAGGCTGGAGGGTTGGGCAGAGAGAAATCTAATGAAATTCAACAAGGACAAGTGTAGAGTCTTGCATCTGGGAAAGAAGAACCCCATGTACCAGTACAAGTTGGGGAATGAACTGTTAGAGAGTGATGTAGGGGAAAGGGACCTAAGGATCTTGGTGGGCAGCAGGATGAGCATGAGCCAGCAATGTGGCCTCTGGCCAAGAAGGCCAATGGCATCCTGGAGTGTATTAGAAGGGCTGTAGTTGAGACAGGTTCTCCTCCCCCTCTGCCGTCTTGACAGTGCAACTGGAATAATGTGCGAATAAGGGAAGGGAGCATCTCCCTTCTGATGAAAGGCTGAGGGAGCTGGGGCTCTTTAGCTTGGAGGAGACTGAGGGGTGATCTCATTAATGTTTACAAATATGTGAAGGGTGGGAGTCAGGAGGATGGAGCCAGGCTGTTCTCACTGATGTCCAGTGACAGGACAAGAGGCAATGGGTACAAGCTGGANTCGGACTAGAGGATCTTTTGAAGTCCTTCCAGCCCTTAAGATTCTGTGATTCTGTGAAAGGTAGGAGAAGTGCCAGACAGAGACTCCTCTGCAACCCATGTTGATAATACAGGCTGTACCACTGCAACCCATGGAGGGCAATGGCAGGACTGATAGCCCCCAGCAGCACCAGTGAGTGCACCTGGACAGGCGAGAGACTGTGTGAGGAGACGGCTGTGGCACAGGCCATGCTGGAGAGCCTGCGCACTGCAGAGCAGACCCACTCAAGAGGGAGAGAGGAGCTGCAGCATTTTGTATGAATGCACATTGGAACTGCCCGTGCAGGGCTGCCGTGTGTGTGAGGTACCCTGCAGAGGAGCAGGGAGGATTGGCAAGGAGCCCACCTGCCCTGAGGAAAGGCAAACAGCAGAAACCATGAGGAATAGACTGACTGAAATCCTCATTCCCTGCCCCCCTGAGGTGTTCAGCGGTGGAGGAAATAAAGACATTAGGATCAAGGCTCTGAGCCAAAGAAGAGGGAAAGGGTGGGGAGAAGGTGGTCTTAAAGGGCCTTAATCATCGTGCCACTCTGTGTTGTTTTACATTGTTCATGTTTTTGGGTTTTACTTTTTGATTGGTGTTGGATTAAATTAATTTCTATTTTCTTCCCCAAGTTGAGTAATGTTGTCTGTTTTGCCCAGGACCATAAATGGCAATTGAGTCCTCCTTGTCCTCAGAGGGTTCCAAAGGCCCTTGGTACTTATGGATGATCATGGTCCTTTGTTCCTGGATGGATCTAAACCATGACATATTTTTAAGAATTCAAACAGTAATAGATGTCCTCCTCTCTACTGCCCTTGCAATAAGAATCCCATGTCTTCTGAAAAAACACTCTTATATACATTGGAGCATACCAGTGATACCGTGAGCGTTCTGAAAACTTTGTCCCCATACTTTATTGACAGAGGTGGCAAAGTTGAGAATTATATTAACAATTCTTCAAGTTAAAGAATCCCATAGAATCACTAATCAAACAAGAGTTGAATTTTACTCCTAAATTAAGAAAATGATATGGCTCCAGAGGGATTAGTCATATCTGTCTACCAGCTACTTTTCAACATTTTTGAGAAAAGAAAAACCCATAAAACCCCAGAAAAATAATTTGCAGAAGTGTGTGTAGAGCATTTTAAATGCTGGGGCAAACCTTTCCTCATTTGTCTTTTCTGATGGAATGACAGAAAGACTATGAATCTGTGTTAATTTATGGAAATTGCCTTTATCCTCAAATAGCAAAGGGAATAAAGAAAAAATATTTTTTCTGATGTGTCTGTATTCTACATTCTACATGCAGTTCTATTCACTGTCAACTCAGAGCAGCAAAGCATTGTGGAAAAATTAGACTTAAGGTAAAGGTAATATAAACATCTCATTCCTCAAAGACTACTTGACTATACAGATGTGAGCTTGTCTTTTAGTGACTTGAGCTCAATGTCTTTCAGTATAAGACCAAGAGTCACATACAGTTTGCCCAGAAGTTCTTGTTTCTCTCTAAACAATAAAGATTACCTTTGGCCAAACAATCTTCTCTCTTGCCTACACCAGTAGGCATTTCACACATATACAATATAAATAGCAGCAGATCCTCCAAAAAGTATTGTTGATTGATTTTTTTCCATAGTGGTTTTTTTTTTTTAGTATCTTTTTCATATCTGCTCAGCATTTAGCTGCCTGCAAAGGCCCTAGTCTCAAGCACTGAACAGAAATTCTGCTTCTAAGTGTTTAGCATACTTTACTTAAAGCTGAGATATTAAAAAATGAAGATATACAAGACACAACCTTAACATCCTTCTTATGGACATCATGCCAGTACACACATACAGACTCAGGCATATGTCTGCTCCCTTGGAAAAGAACCTCAGCCTACACTGTGGCCACAACAGTAGAAATTAAAACTACTGTGTTTAAATCATAATCCTGCAATTAATGCATCAGGGAGCATATCCAACATCATCTGTCACCCATGAAGAGCAAAAAGGGGAAGAACATTTGCAGTAACTAAAATACTGGTTGAACTCGTTTTGTCAGTCCAAGGAAATTTGCTTCTAAGGTTCATAAACAAGGTGAATTCATTTCTTTCTCAGTTTTTGGGGTTTTGTTTTCAAAGGACACTGCATTTAAGCTCTACTTTAATTACATATGAATGTGATGAAAACCTTTGTAGCATATTTTATCTCTGCTGTTTCTACAGAGCTGTCACTACCAGCTGATATACCTCACCTCAGAAGATAAAATTGTTTCACAAGACAATATTTTCCCTTCAGCCTCATGAAGCCCCAGTGGGCATATTTCTGGATGCATTTGAAAGAAACAGAACCAGCTGTTTACCTCCATGTGTGAAAGATCTGATCAGACTAGTCTCATTTTAAAATCAACAGAATTGACAGTAAGATTGTTTTACTACAACAGAGCAATTCACGGCTCTAGTATGGGTTGATGCCAAGTTTCTAAAAGGTTTTAATAAGCCAAGCCGACCAGGAGTCAGAACATGATGTAGCTGTGTGGCATTGCTGCAGAGCCTGACATCCCTAATCATCCATAAATTAATTTTCACAAAAGATAGAGGAAGATACTCAGAAAGGAGTAATGTGCCCTGATACTGTCAATCTTGTCAGCATGCTATTGCATGGCCATTCTAACCATTAACTACGAACCTATGTAACAGTTACAAAGAAAGTAATGGGATGAAATTAAGAAAAGATAAATTTTGGAATGAGAAACTGAAAATGAGTGAGGTTTGCAAGGCAGGAGCAAGCTCAAAGACGACTGTGAGAAATCGGATTTCCAGGACTACATTGGACAAAGAGCTGGAGAGTATACAAACAAATAAATCCTGCTATGGCAGGCATTTGCCCTGTAGTGATCTGATTTATGCAATAGTGCCATTAGAATGAGATAAAAGTCTTTCAGTAAAAGACCTTTTTTTTTCTGGAAAATGCTGATCCATGTAAACCAACACATTATCTGCAGTTTTGATGAAGCATTGGCTGAGAATGTCAAAGGGATCACAGGAACACATCTAAAATGGTCACCTTTTCAGCACAGGATGTGGGTTATTCTTTGTCCATGATAAAGTCAGACTTCCACACAGAAACACATGAATGAGACTAAAGAGAAAACATGCAAAAGGAGGAACCTGAATCTGTTTCCCCATTTGTGGGGAAAGTCCCACCAGAAAAAGAAGCCTCAGCTTCCAGTCCTTTTACCACCAACCTTTATGGTTTTCCTGTACAGGTGAGATGTGAGACGTGTTTGAACTGAGACTTTTCTCCTGCTTCTAATCACACAAGGGAGATGAAGGTTAAGCAACCCAAAAACATTCAGTACAAAATGGAGGCATGACTGCTTCAAAACTTGGATTCAAACCGCTCTGAACTGTAGGGAGTTTAAACAGTATGTTAGCTCTTAAATACTGCAGAGGTCCCTAAAAAGCACTGCAATCTCTAGTGGTCTGAAACCAATCATTTAGTTTTATGGATAGAAACTATCACTAATTCATTATGGTATTTATCCCTTATTAAATTAAGCTGGTCTGTTAAAGTTGCAGAATCAATATAACCCATATAGCAAATTAGCTGTATTCTGTGCATAGTTACCTACATTTTCTAAAAGCAGAGCAGCAGCAGTCTGTCTTTCTCTAAAGTAAATAATGGAAACAGAAATCCTTTATAATAAATTCCAAGCCTAAACACATCCCAGTTAAGGTGGACGTGCTTATGAAGTCCTAAAGACACTAATCTTCCAAGAAAGCATAGCACATTGTCAGTGATCTTTCTAAGGTGCCCATTGCTGGTGGAGCAGTTGATGTTGAATTGTTTGATGGGATTTTCCCTTCTGGAGCTTGCTTGTCTAAGTCCCCCATTTTTAATGCCTCATACTTATTTGTAATTGGCACTCTGGAAGGGAGGTTATGAAGGGGAGTCCTACTCTTTTTGTTGCCAGAGTTCGAGGCATATCGGATTAACTGGAGGCATGTACCTGATCTCTACCTCTGTTCCTCTAATATTACAGTATACTAATGATTTCCTGCAGCTCTTTCACCTGATGCTACAGCAATTGAGCTTGAGGGCACCTATGACACTTACTTACCTCAGCAACTGATGTGCTGCATCCTACACATCTCCTGCATTCCAACTGGTCTGAAGCATCCTTGCTGACTGGCTCTGTCTGAGTGGATGCATCGATCTTCACCAGACTATTCTCCATCTGAGCTTTGGCTCAGGTGAGTGCCCACCATCTCGTTAGCTTGAGGCAGGAGCACTTCTCTAACTTGTGGCTCTGTCGGGGCTGTGTGGTTGTTCCCTGTCCGTCCTCCCTGCTCACCCAACCTGTGTGAACTGCTGCGCAAACTGCTGCAACATACCTGGTTGCCACACCAGGCCCCGTTTGCTGGCCCTGTTCACAAACTGCCGCTCCAGGTCCTGTTTGCCAGCTCTAGTCGCTGTATTCCTGATCACTCGCACTCCCCGTGGTTGCTCTGCCTCCAAGCAAGATCATCTCCCTCACGAGAGCTGCCTGCTCCTGGTGGCTCTCCTTGCTTCTCCTCCACTCCCCATGCTCCAGGAACCTTTAGATTACCTCAGCTGGCCACTCAGCTGCAAATAAATGTCCCATCCCTCATTCATCTGGAAGATGGCTTGGAACAAGTACCCACAGGTCTCATGGACCCATGTATCAGCCAGGATCAGAACAGGGACAATAAAGAGAGCGCACCAAGTCTCAGGGACTCATGTGAGATGCTCCAGCTATCAGTCTAGATATGGACTTGGTGACCTGCCCTTCTGAATGCATTGATGTTACTTCAGTATTGTATTGCTCTGACAGCTTTAAAGTCAGAGTGCTTAGCAATGATAATGTCTGCCACTGAGCAAGGTGTCTGGGAGCATCTCCAGACAGAAATTCAGTCATTCATCTTAGCAACTTAAAAGGCAAAAGGAAAGAGTAGAGGTGGATGATGATCTTAGGTTAGCTGAATGTCCCTCTAACAGAGATAAATGTCCAACTTTCTTAAATGAAGTTGTCCAGTTTTCTTGAATGACAATTCTGTTCCTCAGGTTCCTTGCAGATCTTATGTAGCTCCTATTTACAAGACTCTGTCCACTTTATAGGGTGAACTTCTTCCATAACTTAAAGAATGTAGAAAGTCCTTTAGATAATGTGCCCTGATAGATAACCTTTAATTGTTTATTTTATGCAACCAAATAGATGTTTCCACTTTGTCCAGCTTTTGAGTTACGGAAGATATGAACATTCATTATCCTAAACTGCAGCCACCAAGATAAATATTTTATGCATACATAAAGAGTTTGTTCATAACAAAAATAGCTTTTATAGTGCAACTCTATTATGTACAGAGTACTTGCAGCTCTGAGACCATAGGGTCAACAGATATTTAGATTTTTTTATGAGCTTGTCACCAGCTAGTGCAGAAGGTTAATGTTTTTTTCTGTCTTAATCTCTAAAAAAAAAACAAAAAGGAGAAAAAAGGAATATTATTATGTCAATAAGCTTCCAGAAGATAAATTATTTTTTCTTTAATATTGTTGAGGAGGAGCTCAAGATAAAAAAAAATTCTCTGCATGAGCACGTGCTTTTAAAAATGTATGGTATTCTTTAACATGTTTCATGTGTCATGAAAGTTAATTCTGTCACTGATTGTTGTTTACACAGTTGCTCCTTTGCACAATTTTAGTCACCAAAAAAAGAGATAAAAATGAAAACTATATTGAATTAGAGAAGTAAAATGAAGTCTGATCCCCCTCCAGCTGAGTGGCACTTGTATCTGTGTGTCTGTGTGTCTGTGTCTGTGTGTGTATCTTCAGTGTGGGGTTTTTCATGGCTCTTATCAAAAGGTAAATAACTACTGCCAGCGTTCTTGAGTAGGAGCATGGGAAAATTCTGCCTTCCTCACTGAAGTCTGTAGATCACAGACACAGAAAATACACAGTAGATAGTTATCTTTCCATCACATTAATTAGAAGAGCTGTTTTGCACTATAATGTATGGCACTGTATGTACAATGACAGTACATTATCTTTTTTAACTAACATATGCAAAATTTAGCATTTCTTAATTGTTCTCTGCCTAAATTAAGTGATAGACATCTTTTTGTCACATATTTTTGTCTTCTACAGGTGTTAGAGCAATGCTGTTGGATCCATAGGTTATACTAGCACTGCCAGTCACACAAGATGGGCTTAACTCCATTGTCATGCATAGTTATTCAAAATAAATCTATGGTACCTAAGAAGTCTGTGAAGAGCTGGCAAATACAGGACCAACAGCATCCATGCCTTTTTTCAGGAGCAGGTAAACACCAACCTTCTGAAATGACACAGAAAGTATTGAATAGGGATCAAGGTGGACTGGGAATTTGGGAGTAAGTTACCTTAGGGTTTACACATAAGTGCCTATATGTCAGATAACTGTGTGTTCTCACTGATATGGGTGCAGTGTAGTCAGTGTAGGCATCTTGCCTTGCCTCTAGATGCTACCTCTGAGGTTATGTGTCTCTTAAACTGTGTCCCATCTGTCAAACATTTATAAATACCTTGATTGTCCTTTGGTATCTCAGGTGACAGTAACCATCTATGTTTAGGAAGACCTTTGTTGACTCGAGGAATAGCTTAAGTATCTTTGCAAGCTCACATGTAGATGCTTAAAGGTAGGTGTCTCTCACTAAGCCATGAATTCCTTATGTCCTTCACAGAGAAACTAGCTAGGCTTTTATGGCAAAAAATTCTGTGGATTCTGAACATCATACTTTCTATTATATACAGATCATATAATGTATGCAAAGTCTGACTTTCTAAATCCTTTTCTATGATACAAATCAGAAGAACAACTTGCGATGTCAGTAAGCATGGAGCGAAGGCTTACTATCAAAAATAATCATGGGATCTCTCTTGCAAAGCATATAACATATTTCATTAGTGGAAAGACATTGCTAAGACTGCAAAGAGACTGCAGAGGATTATCAACATTATTTAGGGCTTTCAGCCTCTGAGTCATGAGGCAAGATTAGCGGCACAAAAAGAACAGAGATTTCACAGAACTCCATCCCATCTGGAAAACAGCATAACAGAGTCATGTTGAGAAACTCTTTGATAGTGTAACTAATTAAAAAACATGATGCCTTGATGTTGGCTTGCACTTGGGAAAGTGATTTTAGTAGAAGTTCTGCAAATCTTCAAGTTTATTCAGTCAAGAAGAAGTCAGTCTATTTCAGTGAAGGAGAAATAACTCCAAGAAAAAAAAAAATGTCCTCCTTAAAGCTTTTTTATTTGGGGCTCCATAAACCTAGGCTAGAGAGCTATCAGCTTTTGTGGGTAAAAGGTTTTTATCCTGAAATAGAAGAAAGGTTTGGTTCAGCTCAGGAAGATTCCTCTACCAATAAATTCCCTTGCCATCTCTTTTTTTTTTTCCTTTTTCTCCTGTAGACAGCATTTCTACAACAGTGGTGTCAGAAGATACTTCATTTTTTGTCTGTTGCCTGTTGTAACTCTCTGGGAATCCTGAACATGGGTGCAAGAAGAGATATAAACATAACGAAGAAGAAAAAGTGGAAAAATCATTTAAAAAAAAAAGAAAGGACAAAGAGGATGCATAAATAAATAAAGATTTTTCTATTTTTCATGATTGTATGTCTTTCTTTCCACAGTAAACAGTGATGTCTCAAAATGGCAAAGCTGGGAGATAGAACTATGTTGGAAGGAAATAAGACATCATGAGCATTCTTCTTCTACTGTGATTTTAAGTCTCCACTGAAGAGTGGAAAGCCACATAACATCATGCAGAAAATGTAGAAGTTGAAGAAATAAAATTGACAGAACTAGTTCAGCTTTGTGCAATAATTCCCTCTTTTTTTTTTTTTTCCTATTGCAATTCTCAGTTAATTGGCTAAGTTTTCTTGGGCTTTCTGTGAAAATCACCTTTAGTCCTACTACTTCTGCATTCCCTTTTACTTGCTTCTCTGATGATGGAGATTGGAGACTAAGGCAAGAAAACCAGCAAATACATACACAGGGGAGAAACTACAAAATGAGTCTGTCCTATGGGACCCAAAAGTATTTTAGGAGTTGCTTGAGCTGGAGGCCAACTTAAATGTAAGAGAGCAGCAGATCAGAGATCCAAGGGGATGAAAAATCTGTTGAAAGTAGTTTTGGAGAACAAGCAGTGCTTAGTTCTTAGTTAGTGCTCAGTCCTCTATCTTTCACTTTATTGTTTTATTTTTTATGGACATAAATCCTTAAAAACTTTTCTTTTAACAAAAATATTTCTTAAAACTTTACTTAAGGAAAGAGTTTTGCCAAGGTTTTTTTTTTTTGGCTAAAAACACTTCTAGATCAGAAGTAATTTGGGGGGCGTTACTGAATTACAGATTTATACTGCAAGATGAATTTCTGCAGATTTCAGATACTAACAATAAAACTGCATAATTAAGAGACTTGGAATAGACTCTGTAGATTAACACATCTTCATGTCATTCTATGACACATTGCATAAATGTATGAAATTATTAAAACAAAGTAAGCTGTGATGGAAATAATTTCAGACTATAAATACACCTCTGACCAAATGCTCTTCAAAAGTGGCAGTGTTGTGCTCTTGGGTGCCCAAATCTGAATTACTTTAGAATTAATAATAAACTTCTATACTATTTATGTTACTCTAATGGCTCTAATTGTGAGAGAATTACTGAATCTATTAAAACAATTAAAGAGCTGCCTTCTCTGTCTTTGACTATAAAGTAATAATGGCTTTCTCAAGAAAATGTAAAATTACATATACTTCTGAGTTCCATGATGAAAAACATTTCAAGACAAATCTGATTTAGAATGGAGAAATGATTTCTAGTTACTGTTGAATGACATGAATTTTCTAAAATCCAGCACGTTGTTTGAATATCTGCTTTTCTGGGTTTCATAGTATCCGAAATTTAATTCGTATTCTCTGTACAACCTGAGAAAGCCCTTGTATGTGATGTCAATTTCAAGTAGTTGATGACTGAAGAAGCTCCCTTCAAAGGTGTTGTCAACACCTTTCATCATTTTCTTGACTGGAACTCAGAAGAAGAGGTGCAGTTCATCTCAGGAAAAAAATGATTTTTGTATCATCATAGTATTAAAAAAAAAAAAAGGAAACTGGACCCTCATCCTCAATTCAAGACTACTGGAGATTTCCTTAGGAATAATCAAGATGGAGATCTTAGTAACAATAATGCAGAAGGTTTAAGGAGCTTGCTTATATCTCATACCTCTCATGTAGATCTTTGCACAAAAAAATATCTCCATTTCCAAGGACCACCAGCAGAACTGAGTCTATAGCTAGTTATTGTCCTAAAAGAAATGTTTCAGTAGCAGTTAAGGCATAAAAAAGTCTCATCATAATCCATCCCCTCATCCCAGCACTTCAGTCCACTGTCTCACCATCTATGCTGGCATGGGTTCATTTTTTTACCTACAATGTGGAAAGCACATAGTCAACAGGAAATAATAAACCTTTAAGGAAATAAATAAAAAAGAGGAGAGGGAGGGGAAGGGGAAGGGGAAGAGGAAGGGGAAGGGGAAGGGGAAGGGGAAGGGGAAGGGGAAGGGGAAGGGGAAGGCAGGTGTTGCTGCTGAACATATTACAGTGTCAAACTGGAATTTCAGAAGTGTTGCACATATTCCTCAAAGACCAAATTGGAACTAATAATCTTCATGTTTTCAGCATTCGTCGTTGAAGACTGTGAGCCTCTGAATGATTCTGACCAAACCTGGAGCTCACAAGAACAGCACAATAACATCATGTTATCTTCCTCACTGAATATGTCTTAGCGGTATACTAAAGCTAGGAATCCTGAAACTGCTGTCACGTTAAGCCATAGAATTTAAACATGGTGTTTACAGAAGGCTGCAAGGAAGACAAGCTCCTCTCTTCCTCATCTGCTTTGTCCTAAAGCAATACAAATAGTGGGCATTAGATTTGTGTAACCAGCGGAGACATCATTGTTTCTGTGATTCTCCTGTAGGAGTCATAGCAACCAGCAAGCACTAAAATTATGCTTTTGTTTCGACTGCTATCAGAACAAAAGTATTTTTGCAACATAAGGTGCTATGCACATAGGTTTGATATGTTTGTTTAGATAGAAATCATCATAATCACTTTGACTGCATTGAAAAAAACAGAAGGAAAAGAAATAAAAATTGTTTTGCAGGAAAAAGAGAAAGAAGTTTATAGGGGAAAATTATTTTCGGACTTCTTACAGGGCGTAATCAACAACAAAAAGCAATAATAAAAATTTAAACTATGAAGAGATCACTTGAGAACATGCTTTTAAATTAAATTATTCTAATTCCTGTCATAACAAAAGTCTCATAAAACTAAAATTAATTCATCTCTTCTGGTAATATTCTATAGAGATTTCTTCTTGACTGATGAAATAGACTTTGCTTGGAAGGACTGTCACATTAACGATCTCATGCATTCTTTTTATGGGAACGTGCTGCAGAAACAGTCAAACACAGTAGTTCTGTATTCTATGGAGATTTAGCAAATGTACACAGGGTTTTAATATGGTGCTAGCAATGTGAGTCCATACAAAATCAATTTAAGAAAAGAAGTAGTTATTTGTAAATGAGGAAAACCATGAAGGCTCGGAGTATAAGTGTATTCCTCAAACAACCTGTATGTTTTGGTCTGGAAAGTAACAGCGGATGCCATGTTATTTTGCATAGTTATTCTCCACTTCCCCTCCCTGACAAGTCTGAGGTCATGCGGATTTTCCTTTTCTGCTCAGACATGTCCCTCCAGTAATACTTACTTCACTATACAAATTCATATTATTAATAGACAGTGAAATTCACCCTCTGCTTTCTGGTTTGAACTAATATAGAAACACAAATACTGTACTTTTCTAGCTCTTCTGTTCTGCGTTATCTCACTGTGGACCACAATGACTAGGACCAATAAATCTTTAATAACATACTAATAAAAATTTTCCTCATCTTGTCCTAGTACAGTGTTGCGAGAACCACTCCAACATTCACATTGCTGATTTAATTTTCCTAGATTAAAAAAAAAAATATAAAATCCCCACATATAAAGATATATGGGACATACTTGACATTAGAATGAAAGTAGGATATTTCAATTAATATTTTTTTTAAAAAAGGTTTTCTTATATTTAAATGGAACTTTTTGTGTTTTAGCTTCATCTCATTACCCCTTGTCCTGTTGCTAGAAAAAAGAGATGCCCCAACCGCCTGACATCCACCATTTGAAAATATTAATGATATTCCCCTGAGTCTCCTCTTCTCTAGACTAAACAGCCCCAGTTCCCGCAGCCTTTCCTCACATGAAAGATGCTCCTGTGTCCTGATTATCATGGTAGCCCTGTGCTGGATTCTCTCCTGAAGTTCCCTGTCCCTCTTGAGCTGAGGAGCCCAGAACTGAACACAGGACTCCCGATGAGGCCTCATCAGGGCAGAGTAGAGGGGGAGAAGGACCTCCCATAACCTGCTGGCCACACTCTTCTTCATGCATCCCAGGATGCCATTGACCTTCTTGGCCACAAGGGCACATTGCTGGCTCATGTTTAGCTTATTATCAACCAGGACACCCAGGTCTCTCTCTGCAGAGCTTCTCTCCATCAGTTTGATCCTCAGGCTGTCCTGGTTCATGGGGTTGTTCCTTCCCAGACACAAGACTCTGCACTTGCCCTTGTTGAACCTCATGAATTTTCTCTTTGCCCAACTGTAAAGCCAGTCAAGCACAATCAAGTAAAGCACAGCCTTCTGGGAAATCAGACATTCCTCCCAGTTTGGTGTCATCAGCAAACTTGCTGTGCGTACACTCTGTCTCCTCATCTAGGTCGTTGATGAAGATGTTGAACAAGACTGGCTCCAGAACCCATCCTTGATGAACTCCACTGGCCACAGGCCTCTGACTCGATTTTGTGCCATTGATCACCACCCTCTGAACTCTGTAATTCAGCCAGCTCTCAATTCACCTCACTATCCACTCATTCAAGCCACATTGACTGAGCTTTCTGATGAGGATGTTAAGGGAGACAGTGCCAAAGTCAAGGTGCTGCGCTCCCCTCATCTTGACAGTGAGTTATGCTCTCATGTTAACATGTAAGAGAGGATAAAGCATGCATATGTCTTCAGAGTAACTCATGGACTTGTATGCAATGATTCTCTGAATATGCAGAAAAGACAGTTTCAGGTCTGTTTTAGAAGCCAGCGATTTCTAGTCAAGGTTAAGCATGGACTTGAACCTGGACCTCCCCTAACTGTGTATCTCTTGTTGAAAAGCATGTGCATTCACAGATGGAAAATCCCAGTTTCCAGAAATTTCTAAATCCAATGTCTGGTAACTGTATCTGCAACAGCACTGATGCCAAAAAAAACTGTAATTCTGTTTGTACAGAATGCCTACACAGCTTGTTAATTTTATCATTTAAAAGGAGGTTAGCCACATCATTTAATTTCAGGCTGCAGACTTTGGACTTTTATGCTACAAACACTTCAATGACATGAGAAATTAGGAAAAGACAAAGGAAAGCAGCTCTCCACCATAAGCACAAAGCATCAACCAAAATTTTAAATGGTCCCTGACACTTTGACTCTTCCTCTGGAAGAAACATTCACTCCTGCCTGCTCATGGTCAGACAGTTCAGGCATTTATTTCAGAAGGACAATTTGGTAACCAATAATTTCAGGCTGTCATCTCAGCTAGTTGGATCCCAGTTTAAGTTCCAGACTGTGGTACCTCGGTTCATTTAAGTAAATTTCTCCGATAAGTAGACTGTGACATAGTATTTCTCATTCTTTTCATCCATTGTATCTTCATCATGAAAGGCTCTTTCTTCATGCTTCCCCCCCCATCCCATTCCTTGTCATGTATTTTGCCTTTTCTCTGCTTTTTTTCTTGTCTTAAACACCATATCCCCCTATTCAGACATGCTGTGTGGCTTTTCTGCCTGGATATAAAGATTTGGTTTGAGTCATTTGGTACAAAATTTATGCTTACATAGTGCTTTCAATCCTCAACTATCATGGGAATGTTGTTTAATGAATCTCTACAACTTGTCTGTAGTTGCCAAGTCTAGCAAATGTTGTTACTGCTTTATTTCTGAGGTTTTTTTCTTACTAACAGAAGAGGACAATATCTAAACTGGGGGCCAAGATAGCTCTTCTTCTCAGCTGATTTAACTTTTATTATTTTACTTCATTATTAATTCTTTTCTGCCTTCTCTTTTATTTTAACCTTATTCAAATCTCTATCTCTGCTTTAATTCAATTTATTTTCTGGTTGTCACACACAGAGGTGACAGTTACAAGTTTATTTTGATCAGTTTAGTGTGCACCTGACTTACTTCAAGGTTGTGAACTACCTGTTATTACCCATAATCATTAAAATATCTTTACTTGGATACAATTACTTTTTTTTTTTTTTTTTTTTTGGAACTACTGTTATTCTCTTATTTGTATCAAAGGCACTTCTATTTCCATTTAAGATACTGTTTCTTTTATCTTTTTCAACTTTCATATCACCTTTTGAGCTGCAAAGCTTTTATAAATTGAGTTTGAAGTGTCTCTTCAGAACTCTGCTATTAGTCATACAATGGAGTCAACTCTGCTTTTTGTCTTTTAAGAGCGAGGAGCAATATGTCTTCACAGCAGTACATGATATACACTTCGAGGACAAATAAAACCATACTACAGCACCATGGACCTTTAATGTTCAGTTTTGTTTTCTTTTGGATGAGCCAGGAAAAGGACATAACCCAGTGTTTTCCACAGCCGCCTTGGCAGAGACAGACAAATACACATGTAACTCATTAGGAAGGTTACATTGCAAAGTGTGTTTCCTCATATTGACCTTTTCTGGGTAAGGGATTCAAGTCATATTTGTTCCTTATTTGCCAGAAACAACAGAAAAAAAAACTCTATTGATGATCCTTTTAAAAATGAAACTATGATAACATGACAACTAAAGTTTTGTTCACAATTTAGTAACAAACAGTCTAAAGTACATGTGGATCGTGTTGATCTGAAAGGATGCAATTTTGTACATAACTGAATTAGTTTATTATCTATAGCCTCTATTACACTGACACCAGTACCAACAATCAACAAAAATTCTAACTCAAGGTTAGAGTATAAGTAAAGATAGGTGAAGAATAAGCAGGAAAACTGAAGCAAAAGTGGTGAAGTGACTCATAGCACACAGGTCAATGAGCACCTTTGATTTCAGCAGAAATACTCATATTCAGTCATAGTCTGGTAATTTATCGTTTTAGATAAGGCTGTTGAGGTCATACAGTCAAAAGCTGTATCTGAGATGATCTCCAAGCCAGGTGATTTTCCTACACATTTTGATTTGGAAACAGGATTATGCACTCCTAGTCCTTGTTATATTTGGAGTTTCTAATTGTCATTTAACATGTCTAATCTTTATTCATCATTTCTGTGCATAATTACAGCACTGTTGTGAACAGGATCCTGATCATTAACAGGAAATCATAGACTGGACTCTATTACCACCATGCACGTTGATTGGATGTGGATTGATTGATGTGGATTCTTAATTCTGCAAATAATATTTTGCAAAATATGCTTACCTAGGTTTTCCAGTCAGGAAAGAGATTCTTGTTTTCATTTTCTTTTATGGTTTGTATAGAAGGACTGCCACGTCTGTCTTGGAGTTCTCTTCCCAGTGTTATCTTTATGGGCAAGTAGTTGGAAAGCACTAATAAATGAAGGACTGTTTAAACGAAATAAGAGTAGGACAAGGATGTTATTTGGTATTTCCCACAATCTTTCGTCCCTATTTTGAAACCCAGCAGTGAAGTTGAACACAACGTTTTCAAGATATTAGATTTTCTGGGAACAAAAGACTTAAAAGGCCCATCACATGCTAGCTGGCCAAATGCTTTTGGAGTGTGTGTATGTGTGTATCCATGTGCATGAATGTTCTGTTATTTTCATTCTTAAACTCCTTGTTTATGGTTCTGGGTGAGGAATTTTGTTTAAACGGGAAAATAAATTAAAAATCTCCCCAGGCACTTTCTACAAATGCACACACTTTTAAGTCAAGAGTTATTACAGACATCGCTAGAATAATTTCTACAGAAATCTGTACTCAAAACACTGAGAATTTCCTCCAGAATGTCCTGTGTGTTCACTAGAGGCTTTTCTTGAATGTCGACTGGTCCCAGAAGCAGCTGCATTTGTGGCAAGTGAGTGTATTTAACTGCTTCTTTCAGGGGCTCCCAGCTGTGGTTTCTCACTGCAGCTTTCTGTGTGTTCTCCTGTCCTCTTACTATTATTGCAGCTACTTCAATTTCTCTGTTTTCTGTCCTGCCAAGAATGTTGTTTCATGGCAGCCACCATTTATTCTTCTGTTAACAATATCTTTTATAAATGTTGTGGATACACTAGTTGCAAATTGTTCAAATGCCATATTGAGGGGCACAAAAGTATCTTTAACAGAATCTGCAGCTTTTACTGGAGCAAAACACCATCTGGAACAAATGATTTACTTGCCTACACAAGCCTACTCTGCTTGCTCCTATCTCCTTGTAAAACTTCAGTATCTATACCATAGATATTTTTATTCCACCTACTATCTGTGGGACTATCTTGCTTTACTTAAACTGTTTAGAAGTTAGGCATCTGGTCTAAGATGGCAGGCTGAGCTCCTCTTAAATTCAGTGGAGAGTGAGATCCTCTGGTTGGAGATGGGATTGAGGAGAGTTTATTTCTGGAAAGTTCTATAACTCTTTACAGTAGTCTGTGCATCTGGCACAGAGGTTGTACCTGCCATAAAGGATTCCATACATTATTGATTTCCAAAGCATTTTTTTCAGTATAGAACGTGGATTTCCTTTTCCTATAAACATGCATATGAAAATAACATGTTTTAAAGAAAATAGTGGCCTGAAAATCTCCACTCTATACTATAAATTGCCATTTTCCAGATGCTTTCATAATCATCAAGGCACAGCAGTTTGGTTATCTAGGTGAAGAAATAACAGGAGTTAAATATTTAAAAAACTGATCCTCACAGGCTTTTAGGACACCTCAGGTCAAGTGGAGGGATGTGGCATGGTCTCTGCTCAGTACACGATGCTGTTACCAATAGTTGGATTCCACACCAGCCTTTAACAGAAATCTTTTTTCATTCTTTCATTTCTGAAGCAAAATATCCCATCATAAAACACTCCGAGAGTTTTTCCTGATGTCTACTAGATTTTGTTTCTGGTAGTGGCAGAGTGCATAGGCTTCACTGCAGCTTCACAGAGGGGCAGAAAGCACTCAGTAGCAATGCAAAGGTTATCAGCCACCTGAATCTCACCAGATTATATTCCCCAGCAAGAAAACCTTAGATATTCTTACCAAGGATTAAAGAAAGACCTAGTTAAGAAATATTATCTTTTAAATGTGCGAATTTCACTGAATAAAAAGTCTATCCATTAAAAGATCAAAGGATTAAATTTATTTTCTCTCATTGCATATTAACTTTATTATGCTTATTAACCTTATGTTGTGTTAT
This sequence comes from Urocolius indicus, assembly GCA_013401255.1. Lineage (NCBI taxonomy): Eukaryota > Metazoa > Chordata > Aves > Coliiformes > Coliidae > Urocolius > Urocolius indicus. Next base: position 976,445 of record WBNH01007505.1, read on the forward strand.
TTTCTTTTAATCTTGTTATTATATTTCTTCAACTTTGCTCTCTCCTTGTGAGAGAAATGTATAGAATCATAGAATCATTATGGTTGGAAAACACCTTTAAGATCATTGAGTCCAACAACTAACCTCATACTGCCAAGCTTGTCACTAAACTAAACTATGTCCCTCAGCACAAGGGACATGTCCTATTCATTTTTCATTTCCCATTCCCTTCCTCCCAGGTGATCATTTTGAAAAAAAGGTATCAGCTCACAGTTGAGTACACTGCATTCTTCTCCTGGTCAGAAAGTGATGAGAATATATTCCCCATTACACATTAGAGAGGAGATGTAGTTAAAGTATAATCTGGGAAACACCATTAACACATACAAACAAGAAAGTTTCTTTATATCCTTTTCCATTACCTTGATGGTGGTGAGAAAGAAACTTTATGCCCTACATCTCTAGCAGCTTTGCAGCCTTGGTGCATGAGAGGAGAGCCGTACCCCACGCACTCTTCCTCCAGCCAAGCACTACTGCCACAGTGATCAAACTGAAGGCTGACAGGAGAACTGATGCCTCCAGAGGAAAGGGACTCCGTTTGAAGTCAGCCCTGAAGCAGCTTCAGCCACCTCCACCAAAACCTGCATCTGTCAGGGCCCAGGACACCCTGCTGGGGTCCACCAAAACAGCATCATAATGACAAACACAAGCTTTTTTTCCTATAAAGCTACTCTATGGGTTCTCCTTCTGTAAGGAGTTTCCTCAATTTCAGTAGGATTTATTTCAATTTTTTGTGCCACAGTTAAGAGGGAGATGAGAACAGAATTTATGAATACCTGTGTGCACTGTGCTGTGCACTGAAACATGTAATTACACTGACACATCTCATCTGACAACACAAAAGGGCAAACTACGCAATGAAGGTGCATTAAAGAACCTTGGGTATTCATACCCAGCCATCAGCAGGGTTTGACAAACTTGCTTGAAGTCAACAAAAAGATTCCAGAATATGATGACATCATTCACATGCATGAAAACTATTTTATTTTTAAAGATACTTATTATTTTGTCCTGCCTGTTTTGATTGGTCTGCTCGTGTGCTGGAAGACTTGAAAAAAGGTCTTGTGCTTCAGAAAATGTCCATCAATGAGGGAAAGGAAAGAAAGAACAGCATGATGGCTTTCTCATAATAAACCTTCTTCTAATTACATATTCTAGCTCAAGTTCTGCTGATCCAAAAAATTTTGACTCTCCTAACAACTAGGAACAGAAACAAACCCAGAAAATGCTATCAATACAAAACATTTGTGCCAACATTTGTGCCAGAAAGCCAACTTTGCTTCATTTGTAGTGCTTGGCTAGATCCAAAAATCTGAAACATAGCTTTTTTCAACAACCAAAATAAAATGAGAAATTTAAGAAAGTATTTCTGTCTCTTACTGCTGCTACCAAATAATTCCTTTCCAAGTGAGAAGCATTTTGAAGCTTTCAGTCTGAGGATAAGCTCTAAGCACAGCTCATACAAGGCTGTTACAGAATAATCAGTGTCCCACAAGTGTTCATCAGAATTTCATAATTAACCACAAATTAATCTGTATGTAACGCAATTTTAATGTTTTCAGTTTAAATAAACATTTAACAACAATGAGCTATTTAGAATAGGGACTATTCATTGATTTATTATACCCATTTTTATTTTTTGTTTAGTACAGCTGTATTTTTTTTCCTTAAAACGGAAAATACATTTCAGCATTAAAATATTCAGAACTTTCTTTAAATATTAAATACCATTGTTCCTCCTGTGATTCTCACATCATTTTGAAAGCCTATTTCAAACAAATGAATAAATAAATAGACTCAATCTAGCTTTAAGACCAGTTTAACATTTTGACAGTAATCATAAAGATTTCATATTTATGTTATATATTTAATTCTGAAAGTCTAAAATTCCTTTTGTATTGTTTAACAAGTTCCATAGTCAGATTAATGAGGGATACTTGAATTCAGTATATCAACATTCCATATTAATTATGTAGTAACAATCTGTACATTTAAACACAAAGAAGGGAAAAATTTCACATATTTACTTGAAACATCAGTACCTCAGTCAAAATGCCTTCACTGCACATATATATATATCTTACTGGACCAAAATAGCCCTTAGTCATTTGTTTAAAGTAAAAAAGAATTTTGCATCACTTCAGAAATGTAAAGATTATCATGGACTATTAGTCTGCTGAGGTAAAAAGTTCATACCAGGGAACCTCAGCCATCAGTATTTTCCCTCAGACATTTTAATTTAGTTTGAGAGACAGCATATCTCTGAAAACAGATCTAATTTTAATCTATAGACACTGAAGAACAGAGAACTGTCACTGATTATTGTTAGTACTGAAATGTCTTTACTTCTATAATTTAAGTAGTTTGTACCAAAAAAATTCAAAGTTTATTATATGAATATTCCTGAAAGGGACAACATAAGCTTCATTGACCCTATAAGCATGGATAAACCTCTGTTGTTAACTATTATTTACATGTAGTGGAAAATATCACATAGTAGTAGTAGAATACCACATAGGAAGCTAAGCTGCTCAAGTCGTAAGCGTTGTAACCAGCATTAATTATTACCTTGAGCTACTGGCCATATTCTCTCTGCTCTGAGGTCTGGATATTACACCTACTCTGAATACTTCTAGAACACATACTTCAAAGAGATGTTTCTATGGTCAGTCATCATTCTGGACTGAAAAAGTACAAGGATAATAACAATAATAATACATTTTCAGTGGAGACTAATCACTTTTGAGAGCTGTTTTCCCAGCGTTTCCCGGTGTTTCCTTGTCACCACTTTATACATTTGAATTTTTTTCTTTTAAAATCAGTACTGCCTTCCTGCCAGCTTTAATATACAGAAACATTCAAGCTTCAAGCATTATTATAATATTGCATGTCATTAGCAATTTTTAAAACAAGCAAGAGGATACAGACTTATAATTAGGTTAATAGAGTTCACGTTTGGTTATATTTCCACTACTGTATTTCAAATGAAGTCCTAAAGTAATAAGAATAAAATGAAGAAGTTTTACTAAAGCTAAATTAATAAGGATCTGGATTTCTAAGTGTTAATCTCAATGTATTTGATAGACTCCCTGACTGAACTGAGCTAAGTCTTGTAAGCATCTGCAAAAACATATTATGTCATAGAACAAGAAAAAACATCCCCAAAACCAAGAAAAGCAAAAGGAAATTTTGAGATGTAATTAGAAGCATAGTGTACCTCCACAGAGACACCACAAAGTGCAGAAAGAGGCTGCAGTGTTTAAAGCCAATTACTTCCTGAGGTCTCTTTGTAGTAGTGGTATTCCTTTCAGGATTAAAGTCACAAGTGACAACAAGTATGAGAAGTCTACTGGAGGATGTGGCCTCAGAGAGGACTGCTTTCAATCTTACTCTTGTGAACATACAGTGACCTGGAGTGAAAGCAGAGCGGTAATGAATTGCACTCCACCTTCATGGCAGGAGCTGGCACGTTAAGTGGAGATTTAGACAGGTAAAAAGGAGTTGCTATATTTATCTCTATGTTGTTGTTTTCATGTTTCTCCAGCATTTATGAAAATCCTGTACACAGTGAGTTTTGTACCAGTTTAGCTTAGTTATTTAAAGCAAATAAAGGCAATCTTTACAAAAATAATTCATAAAGAGATAATTTACAATCTCTCTTCCTATTATTTCTTCTACAGCCCTCATAACTTGTAAAGCTGTCAGCCAACTTCAACCACATTTGATAGGTACAGATGCATTGCATTTAAGAACATAGGAAATACCCTCACAGCTCACAGTAGCGGCACATCTACCCACTGGGATACTGCTATGGTCAGCAGCAGTCTAGGGAGATCTCATCAACATCTGTTCCCAAAATCTACTATTGCGGGAGCATTAAGAGGGCTTGTACTTGCCTTTACTTTTCAGCAATTAATAAATAATTTCTTACACACTTGGTAAAATCAGCAGAATAGCAACATCCAAATTAATTGCCCCCTCTAACATGCCTATGTGCAATTAAATTTGATTACACTTTCCTGGCAATAGTCAGCTAATCAATATGTGTGTACTGGTAACCAATTAGCATATGTGTGTTTTGTAACAGGTCACAGCAGTGCCTCTGTCAAGCTGGCTGAGCAGTGAAGTGCAGCTAAGAAAGGAAGGACTGCTTAGAAGCCATAGAGAAGTCCTGCCACCCTTGGGGTGACTTGCCCCAAGTTCTTTAATTTGTGCTTCCTATCTTACTCTTCTAAAACATGTATTGAGCTTTCTATTTGGCTAATATTTAGGGTCTGAGGTATTTTTTCTGCATTAGAAGAACTGATGACGAACCTTAGATTTTTTTTTTACTTTCCTACTTTTGCCAGGACAACACCACCACTTACAGGTTCAATACAATTTGATTTGTCTTCCAACAAGACTTGAGCAGAACATCCAGAATAGGTACAAAAAACTAGGTAAGGACAGACCCTTCAGAAGTCAGTCCAGTTTTCAGTAGGTAATCATAGAATCATAGAATGGTAGGGGTTGAAAGGGACCTTTAGAGATCATCTAGTCTAATCCTCCACCTTCAACACTGAAACCAAAACCAAGAAGGCCAGAGCACAGTACAATATGTATTTTGAAAAATATCCTCTAACTAATTTGTCTAAACACTTACTCTCACTCATCACCAAGAAAATAAAACCAAAGAAGAATTTAAAACAGTGCGTACATATTACTTACCTGTAAGTTGGCTCAAGGGATAAATGAAAACAGTCTTGAAACTCGGACAACAGAGGAAATACTTGAAGTGAAGAAGGAAAGTAGAAATCTAAGGAAGATATATGATATTGTTAGGTTCCACTTTTGAGATAATCTTTGTCTCTTCCTGGAGAAGAAGAAGCTTTGAGGACTTAGGTAACTGAAACAGAAGAAAACATGGAAACCTAGATATCAGAGAATACTCTCACAAGGCTATGGGTCTATATGCTTCAAATTCTCTCCTCAATTATTTTCTTTGTCTTTTCTACTTATACATTAGCATAAGAAATAGCTTATAAAAATCTTGTACTCATACAGTAAGAGAAGAAGGCATCATTAAAGTTTCAAAAGAATGTCCACTGTGTTAAATCCATCCTTCTGTCAGTCAAGAGGAAAAAGAGTCATGATCTGAATAGTAAAAATCAGTGATCAAAGTGACCCATTTCATCTGCTATGACAGTTGATGCAGGTGGACATGGTAGTTGATGCACATGGCTGGATCTGCTACCTTTGAATGTACCTCAAATCCGTTTCACTGGCATACACCCACACCTGACACCCACACCCAACTGCCCTGTACCACCATCTCTCCACAGTCTGCTGCTTTGTCTCATTAGTTTTCCTTTCATGTCTCCTGCCAGACCACAGAAATACAGGAAAGGGGATGGGAGGGGCTACATCATCCACAGATTCACCACAGTCCATGCTGACACCTGTGATGACTTGGACCTCAGGGAGAAATAGCTAAAATCTTTCAGCCAGGAGCAGTGTTTCTGCTTGTTTTCAAACAATTTAAAGGTATCAGTTGCAAACACATGACCGCATGCAGGCAAGATCAGTGTTCTCAGCAAATTATTAATTAAATGCCAATTATTTGTGTAAATAAGAGTGTATAGGATTTGCAAGTTGTCGTACGTGCCATTTGAAAATGCCACCTAAAATTTGGTACTTAAATTTCCTCCCCAAGGATAAGACCGAGTCTCCTGGTGTTTTTGATGAACACACAGCATAACTGATTAGCAGAACATTTTCCTGTTTCCTGCCAAGAACACTTTTTTCCTTGAATGCAAGGCACCAGTTGCCAGGTGAATGCAAGAATCGCATTGCCTTATCTATGACTCTGTATTATATTAAGCTAGTACAGTAATTTTTGTCTCCAGCGACTCTCGAAGCTGCTCAGAAGCATGCATTGGCCAGGTGGGAGTGATGTAGCAATTCTGTGACATTCCTCACTATTACTGTGGGAAATGCTGTTTGGTGCATAAAGTCCCTATCTACGTGCAGTTTGGGTGGTTGATTTTGAACTTTGAGGTCTGAAATGACATGAGAATCATTGATTTAAGTTATTACTTCCCTGTGGATAGCAGCTTTGAGAGGTGATTGGTGACACCATTGGAAGTGCAATTTCCTTGCTCTTAATGCCTTTTTCTTCTTTCTTTATTTTTTTTTCACCACCACAGCACCAAAGGATCTTGGCCTGACGTGAACAACTGACTTAAGAGGCTGGGAATTGCCTGTGGGTTATTTACCAGGCAGAAGAAATCTCTCCACCTGGACTGAAGTGAATCTTTCCCAAGACCTCTACAGTAGTATCTAGACTAAGTACCAGCCTCAGACCCCTGAAAGTTTGGAAGAATTAGCATTTGTAAGTAAAATGAGGGGTTATGTGTTTATTATTGGCTTTTTACTGGGTCTCTGGAAAGTTCTGCTTGTCTTACAATGGAAATATATATGAAAAACATAAAATTCTATTTTGGCAGGCTAAAGGCAGTTAGATAAGTAGTTAGTTGGTAGTTATGCATCATCTGTAAATAAATGTCTTCCATTCATCAAATAAGTATACAAGCAAAGTGTCACTGAAAAAATACACGTTGCATTAATGAAACCTCTGATGAAATAATGTTGTTTCTTCTGTCACAAAATTTGCCATAACAAATGGATACTCTATGAAAGCTTTATTTAAACGAATGATTTAACACAAGGCCTTTTACATTACAGATAGTAAAACCAGTCTTTCAGTGAATTATTATTGAACATTTATTTCAATGTGTAAGCTGTAATAGTATCTGCTTCCTCTTTCAGAAAGACTGAGGCAGCATTTGTCTTAGCTTGCATGGCAGCAGACAAGCCTCCCCTGTGCTCTTTGATGCAAGATATGGTCTCAGCAAAGGTTCAGTCCTATGGGCTTTCCTTGAGACAGTATGAAGGAACATGGAGGGCAAAGAGTTTCCTTTCTTTATCAATCCGATTGGTACAGCTGAAATGGGAAGGCAAGCTTTGACTCTATGCAAAGTCTCAGATGCCCTCTTGTCACTGTGCTGAAGAGTCAACACCCTCCTCCTGCCTCTATAACTGTATGTTGAGGTGTCAAAACAAGATTCATGGTGCTTTGAGAGGCATTCGCAAGCTATGTGTTATTAAGGTACCAAGTGCTTCCTTGACTGTGTTCAAATAAACACTATTTATTTTGGTATATTTCCTCTGTTTTTGCAGACTTCTCTGTCTCTGGAAAGCACTAAGTATCTATGCCTCACCAAAGTTACATCAGGAAACATGTAACCTCTTATCTTTTAGTTGATGATGAAGGAAATAGATTCTTTCCAATAATGTTTTGATGTTTTTGTTTAGACTATGACCTGTCTAGTGACAGTACAGCTGACAGTCAAAGTCCTAGAACTTCAAAATCTCTAGAGCTAAAAGCTCTGAAAGAAAATGTAAACATCAACAATAAACAGAGGGAAAACACAACACTGCAGTAGTGGTACTGGAGTTTAGTTTTACCAGGAGCATGAAATATTCACGTTGTAAAACTCTCTTTGGCTTATTAGGTTAGAATGTCTTGCGTATGCACAGACTGTGCAATAAACAGGCTTGTGGACTGGCTGCTAATACAATCTCTACAGAAGCAAAGAAAATTAAGATTTAGGATTGGAGTGTATATTTAATTATATAGAAATGCACTTGCACCTCTTCTGGAGTTTAAGATGGAGAAAGGCAGTGAATTTTGTACAGAGTTCTAAATACTGAGATAATGCACCCAAAACTTGCATTTCATGTTTTGTCTGCCTTCTTATTTTTATATTTTAAATAGTTTAAGCAATAATTTTTTTTCTGTAGTCTCTCTTTGCTATTGTTTAAGTTTGCACAATGAATTTTTGTGTCTGGTAGGCTATAAATGCAGTATATTCCATTTTTTTAATGCCTTTACACTTCCATGAAAAGTAAATTTCTTGAGAAATCTGGAAGTTCTAAATAAAAGACTAGATTATATATATGCATGAAAATATTGAAAAAACTTTAAGGAATGTTCCTGTTATAGACTCTGGAAAAGCTTTGCAAAGAAACTCATAGATTCATGTGAGGGAGCTGCTAAAGGATAAAAATTGTTGACTTGTGTTCCTGGTGAATTCTGAACTGAAGAATATTGAGTGAAGAGCTGAAAGCAAAATAAATCCAGTTGTCAGCTAGAGGGTACACTTCTCCAGTAGAATGAACAGATCTACTAAACACAATGGAAGATAAATATGTGGAACTGCTGCAGAACCGGCTTTAGTCTAATTACAGACAGAAATGGGTACCATAAGGTCTAACAGGTGAAATCTTTAAGAGTTCCTTTTGCTCTGATTGTGTTTGCTGAAGACCTTATTACTGCAAAATTACTATTTTCCTGGTTTTCTCTCTTAAAAGTGATATGCTTTCAAATTTGTTACTGGGTTATAACTCTTCTACAGGCCTTTTTCTTATACTCTTCATTAAGTATTCAGTATTGACTATTCTCAGCCACATGCTATTAGTCTAGATCTCTGGGAAAGAAGAATCCCATGTACCAGTACAGATTGGGGAATGAACTGTTAGAGAGTAGTGAAGGGGAAAGGGACCTGGGCGTCTTGGTGGCCAACAGGATGAGCATGAGCCAGTGATGTACCCTCATGGCCAAGAAGGCCAATGGCATCCTGGGGTATATTAGAAGGGCTGTGGGCAGTAGGTCAAGAGAGGTTCTCCTCCCACTCTACTCTGCCCCTTTGAGATCACATCTGGAACATTGTATCCAGTTCTAGGCCCTTCAGTTCCAGAAGGACAGGGAGCTGCTGGAGAGAGTTCAGTGCAGGGCCACAAAGATGATGGAGTGGAACATTTCCCTTACAGTGAAAGTCTGAGGGAACTGGGGGTCTTCATCTTGGAGGAGACTGATGGAAAAATCTCATTATACAAATATGAAAAGGGTAGGTGTCAGGAGGATGGAGCCAGGCTGTTCTCAGTGACGTCCAATGATAGGACAAGTGGCTGGAGCATAAGACATCCCAAAGAAATAGAAGGAAGAATTACAAGACATGAGAACACCAAGTGAACAAGCAAACACCTCCTGGAGAGAGAAACAAGCAAGCATGTTAAATAAAACCGTTCTGTTAATACAACCCTGGTGACATTTGCACAATGCACATGGTGATACATGACTCTTACAGTCCTTGAACTCACACAGAAGTAGTTATTCCCTGTATTAAGCTGATACATTTGATTTGTCTCTATCTGAAGACCAGTGCTTTCTATTTGCCCTTAGAAAATGCAATTTTGTTGATTTTATCCAATGTCCAGTTTATATTATTTAGATTCTGATTCTGCTTTTCAAAACTTTACAAAGCCTTTAGATTGATATCATACAAACATTATGCAAATCTCTAAACAAGTCACTTCTTGAGGTAGTGAATGGGAGTAGTCCCAGGAGAAATTCTTCCTGAAGACCTCAGGACTTCTAGGAAAATAAGTCGTTGATAATTGTACATTGAATTACTGATCACTGAGAAGTAGCATAACAGATATAGGAAGGATGAAAGCAATGATTCAACAGCAGCTTCAAGAGATGATAGCTGGAGCAGCAACAGGCTACAGAAGGCTTTAATGGTAAGTAGCTTTTATTTACCATTACAAAGCTTATGTGAAGAGAGACTCGCCACTTGCAGTGGGGAGTGTGGGGAGTAACCTACAAAGGAAGTTATCTCTTCAGTAATGAAGTGAAGCAAGTTCAGAACAAGAGAATGTGCAAAGGTAAAACATAGTTGCATGAGACATTGAAGTGTTTAGAAAGAAAAAGTTAAGATACTAGAGACACTAGACAGGGAAAAACTAGTATTTACTCACTTCCTAGGTGTGAAATAATACCTTGGATGAAGCAGCCAGCTCGCTACATGTGCTCTATTATAAGCTCTTTATTAGAGATACTCAATGTAATTCCAGATGAGTGTTCAATCATCTCAGTACATCAGAGATGGTAGTTTACATTTTTTTCTCCCCTATTTGGAGTGCGGTTTACCTACCTGGACATATTTAGCTACCTAAGTAAGTTACCTCTGCACCATTTTTTATCATGCACGATAGATTTGCACTGAACAATCAAACATTTGTCTGACTAAGAATTACTTGCTTAGAAATGCAGACTAATGTAATGAGTTTTACCTATTCAGAATTCCTGCTGAAGTCATTGAAGTAAACATGGCAGGAAGGAGACTCCACACCCTCCCTGGGCAGCCTGTGACAGGGCTCCCTCACTCTCACAGTAAAATAATTTTTCCATATGTGAAATTTTGATGGGAAAATGGAAACAAAATCGTATGTATTTTAGAGGAGCATTGTTGGTGAGAGCAAAGGAGGGGGCAATTGGTATTTTATGAATATCATTAAATAGGAAAAATAAAACCTCTCACATGCAGGAAATAGTTCATCTTTTCTTATATTTAAATGGAACTTTTTGTGTTTAAGCAAAAGGAATTCTGGTGGACAGCACATTGTCCGTCAACCAAAAATGCACACTCACAGCAAAGGTGTCTGTGCCAGGTTGAGCACTACCAAGTCAAGGAGATGATCTCTTCCTTCTGCTCAGCACTGCTAAGACACAACTGAAGTCCTGTATGCCGTGCTTTGCTCCCCAGCACGAGAGACATGGACAGACTGGATTCAGTCAAACAAAAGTGTACACATGATTAAGAGCTTAAAGCATACAAGGAGATGCTGAGAGAAGTGAGACTGTTCAGCCTGGAAAAGAGAATGTTTGGGGGTATCTTATTAGTGTTTATAAATACCTGATTGTGGGAGCAAAGATGGAGCTGTAGGTTGCTCAATGGTGCCCAGTGAAAGGGCAAGAGAAACAGGTACAAACTGAAACACAGCAAATAGCATTTAAACACATGATTTTTTTTTTTCTGCAAGAATGGTGAGAAACTAGAATTGTTATTCCAGGGAGGTGGAGATTCCATCCTTGGAGTGTTTCCTAGTTTCATGGCTTTTTGACTCTGAGCTGGAGTGTTCTTTATTTCTTGGAGAATGTTACAAAGCTGATCAACCAAGCTGGTTCCAAAACCAGGAGATGAACAGAAGGAAGCTATAGTTCTTGGGATACAAATTAGTTTGGGGATTGAAAGTTAGTTCTGTTTTGCATGGACTGATTCTTTATTTATACACTACAAATTTGTCAATTTGTATATCTAGTGTAAACGTATCTAGTTTTATTCTTTATATGGTTTACTTTTCACAATACCCAAGATTAGTAGTAATAACATAGGTATTTACTCTTAAGCTCCTTTTCCCTGACCCAGAAAAATCATCAGTATCTATTTATCACTAATTCTTTGTATGTGATTGATGAGTTATCTCAAATTGCAGTGTTTTCATCTTTGATATTTCACTGCTGTTAGTACCAGAAAGGTCCTACAAAATATAGTGAATTGTACAGTGGACAGGTTGAAAATGAAGTAAAACTTCTTCAGCTCTGAAATATCTGAAGCATTTTTAATTGTCTGAGCACATACAATTAGACATAAAGTCATTCTTGGTTACTGTGTTAAATGTAATGAGATTTCACTGAAACCTTTCATTTATGAAGCTGTAACACAATATGAACTGTGACCTCTGGACTAGTAAAATCAAATGGTTCATCTGGAAAAATGTATCAGGCATTGCATGAGAAACATTTCAAAATCAATACTCTTTGTAACATTACTGCCGCTTAACAAGTCATACTCAGGCCTCACAGACACAAAAGAAACCTGAATAGTCTAACATATAACTTTGATGACAGAAAATGTGTTATACAAAGGAACTGCAGAAACAGAATAGTTGTTGGCAGGCTTAAATTGAATATAACTCCATTGTTACGATTTTCCTATAAACTCTTTCAATGTTATTTGGACTCAAAGATCTGAAACTGCAATGTCTTGATTTAAAAAGTAATTTGTCAGAAAATACCAAATGAATTACTGTTTCTTTAGCTTTTATCTACTACTTCTGCTGTAAAGCACAAATCTATTGGTAATGATATAGCATGGTACGTTCACAAGGCATATAGATATGTAATCCTACAGATTTAGACATATCTGGATGCATAGATCAATAACACATGTAAAATGAGCAATAAACAGATGTAAGTTTTAGGGAATGAGGATAACTTTTCTGATCTTGCTGGCACAGTGACTAAGCTGCATGCTAGCTTTATAACTGTGCTGGATATACCCTCTTGTGTACAAAATATGTGTTAACTGTATTTAGTAGTGTTGTAAATGGTTTATGTTGTTGCAGATCAGGCAACTGGGCAGCACAGCTTGGAAACAGCAAGTGGGTCACTGCATATTTGCAGTTCCCCCTCTGGAGGATTTCCATCTGCCTGGCTGGCTGCCCTGCTGCTGCCCGCCTTAGAGCAAAAGAGTCAGGAGGGCTGTTGCAAAAGGTGGAGAGAGCTCCAATCTCTGCTCCCATGAGCTTATTATTACAGAAAAAAAAGAAATAAAATAAAATTAAAAAAAAAAAAAGAAGAGAGAGAGGAAGTGGAAAGCATCTACCAAGATGGAGGAGGAGCATCCAGGACCACAACTGATGCTGAAGCTGAAGGACTCAGTGAAAGGAACAGATTGCGTTGAGGTATGGGGAAAAATGCAGTTGTGTGATGGTAAGATAAGTAAATGCAAAGATGTTGATGGATTTTCATACGCATTTTTCAGGCTTCTTTAAACACTGAGTTAGCTACTTTAAACAGACACCCAGCCTGTCTATCCTCCATCTTTTGCCCCTAGTTTTCTCCCTACAGCAGTAAATAAGTACTCCCACCAGCAGCTGTGGGAAATAGATCACTTCCCTGTGATTGTTACAAAGGTAGCTGAACACCTTCTTCAAAAGCTGTGTGAGCTTAAGTTTCATATTTAATCTCTTCAGCCTTTCCTCTGGCTTATGTGCAGTGTTCCACCTAATCTGATTTTCTGTTTTAGTGATTTTTATTGATATTATGTTTTACATCAGGACTATTATTTATGACTTAGCCATCACAGTCATGGTTAAATACTGGTAGTCCTCAGCATATTATGTAAAAAGGGAGTCAGGGACTTACTATTCAGGTATCCCAATAATAATAATACAATAGGTTGAGTTACACTTTAAGTTAGTGAAATTACATGCCTGTTCACAAGCACAAAGCCTATCTCTGCTTTCAGAATACAGAGAGCCATGGTTTTCTACCGGTAAATGAGGCAGCATGACACACAGCCCCACAGCAGAGCAAGACAAACCCCTAAATGCATACTTCAACTACAGCTCCTATTGGATCCCCGGATGCTTGGGACTTTGAAAGATGCTGGATATCTTCATATTTCTGCTGCCACAGAGTATTAGAATTTATATCTTTCTTAGTATAATGGAAGGAAAGTTAGTCTGAGAGATGGACTTCACACAAATCATTATGAAAACTCGGGAGACTTCCCAGGCATTTTGTTATGTGCTGTCTGAAGCCTTGCACAGACACGTTGCACTGAGTTTCTCTTCACTAACATGTCTGTGGGTGGCAAGCAGTATAAATAAAATTGCCCACTTTAGAATTTATCTTGAGACTTTCTGTATTGTTCAAAAATTGCTTGAATGTGCATTACATATATGCTAAGAGGTAGAGCAATACATAATTTGAATATTTTATAAAGTACATGTAAGTTGATGTATAATTTAGCTTCTATTTGTCACACAAAGTAAAATGTCTTTTTTTATTATTATTTAGAGATTCTCTGCTAACCAGCTAAGTCATCTGAAATTGGTCATTTAATTTTAAAGTAAATCCAGTGCTCCTGTCCCTGCTTATTCTTTATTTATATATCCAGATGCAATTATGCTTATGTGTGTGGATGAAATTGTAACTGCATTTTCCTGTGACGGTGAGCTTTAAAACTCTGCCATGTGTATTTTGCTTCTGTGATGTCATTTCAGGGACATTTTATGTGTTCAGTAAACATTGCCTTGAGGTTTTTGAAAATGTACTGCTTCTTTAAACCAAGATGGAACAGATGGAAACTTCATTGCTTAAACAAATGTCTACAGTTTTCTTCAGGGTACAAAATAATACCATGAACTTGACTGAGAGCTTAGGAAGCTTCCAGAAGCTTTTAATCTTTCTTTGCTGGCAGGAAGATTGAATTCACAAATTTTGTTCAAACAACATTTTATGAAAATCCCCTTGTCCATTTCCTTTTTCTTTTTTTTCCATTTTTTTTTCCTGCTTTGAAGCAAAGCACTAGCATTCTTGATTTTAATGACCCTCTGGATTAAATTGTTGGGTGAAGATTTTCCATGACAATACTTTTTCTTGCTAGATGTTGAAATTTCTGTGCAGGCACAACAACCTAGACTATTTCAACATTCACATTATTCAGTTACCAATTTTTGCAATTTAATCTGAGGAAAAAATACTGTGTAAGTTGTATGAATTGGTTGGCATCGCTTTGTGGGGAGCTACTTTTTGCTTGGTAACAAGGAAAGGGGGCTGCAGTGCTGGTCCCAATAAGCAGTTCTCAAAACTTTTCCCTGGCTCTTAGACCCAGCTCCTGACCTGTCAGGCTAATCTGGCAATTCTGCAATCACTGAGAAGGGAAACCTGCAGTGGAAGAGGAGATGGACTAAGTGGAAGGAAGAAGGAGCACTGGACTGGAGACAGAGAGAGACCAGCAGTCCCACTGTGACCCACAGAGGGTAATAGTGGGACTGATAGTCACCAGCAGCTCCAGGAGGATCCTGTGCCAGAGTGAGTGATTGCTGAGGACCCCATGCTGGCAGGGGGTGACTGTGCCCGGAGAGGCAGGAGACTGTGTGAGGAGGCGGCCATGGCCAAGGCTGTGCTGGAGAGCCTGCGGGCCACAGAGACACACATAGGAGGCAGAGTGGTACTGCAGCCTTTGGGATGAATGCATCTCGGAGTGGCCTGTGCAGGGCTGCCAGGTGTGTGAGGTACCTCGAGATGGAGCAGGGAGGACCAATGAAGAGCCCGCTTGCCCTGAGGAGAGAAAAATAGCATGAGCCATAGGCATAAGGCTGACTGAAAACCCCATTCCCTGCCTCCCTGAGCTGATCAGGGCAGGAGGAGGTAAAGGAGGTGTCTAAGCCTGGAAAGAGTGGAGTGGTGGGAGGAAGGTAGTATGAAAGAGCTGATTGTGCTCTTCATCATCGTCTCACTCTTGATTAAATTGTTCCATTTTCTTTCCCAAGTCTGTTTTTCCCAAGACCATCAGTGGCAATTGAGCCCTTCCTGTCCTTAGGCATTTCCATGAGTCCCTTGGTTACTTTTCTCTTCCCTGTGTTGTTGAGAGGGGGAAGAATGAGCTGCTGCTTGTGCTTATTTGTTCCCAGCTGGGCCAAAACCACAACACTGCCAAATAAGTGTGCATTTTTGTAGCATTTTTAATCCTTGAAAGGATGCACAGGACCAATTCTTGACTATCCTAAGCCTGGCAGAAGCTGGACTATCATTTTCCCATAATGTACATTAATGTACATCACGACACATCCTCTGAGTCAGGGTCTTTTTTGATCTCAATTCAGAACATGGTTGTGTCTTTGTGAGAGAGAGAGTGAATAATCCTAGTGCTTTTACAGCTGTTTTAATGTAAACTACTGATAAAACACATCTATAATAAGATCTGTTGGAGGATTTCCCAGCCCCGACAGTTATCTATAAACTAATGGCCGTCATATACTTGTGCTTGTTTGGAAAATATGTACAGCAGCCTAAAGCAGATAACAGGCATCACATTTGCTGAAGGATGCTTGCAAAATGGATAGACAAAGGTGAGCCTTTGTTGTATGTTTCTTATCCTGGCAACACAATCATAGTACTGCTAATACAGGCAAGAATATGGTATGGAGTATCATTAGAAATATAACCTCAATATGTTCCTGGGAAACAATCGTAATGAGATTGATTACCTGTTTCTACCACTGTACATATTAACTTGATTTTGGCAAAGGTCCAGCCTTGCATTCTTTGGACTCACAAAAGATCCACTAAAGATCTGTACAGTTCACTCTCTCTTGACATTGCCTCACTATTATCTGGAAGTAACTAAACCATAATCTTTAGCATCATTCACACACAGGAGATCGCCCTGATAAGACTAAACCTTATGCACTAGAAATTTTTCCTTCATGAAGAAATGTTGTAGGTGGAGAGGGCAACATGGCAGCTAAATATACTGCCTATGCTCATATCCTGGTCATCAGATCAGGCTTGAAAAAGCCAAGACAACTGCAAAAGGTATATTTTTTATATATAAATATATGCATATAGTTGTGCTGTTATACTAGGACCTCAGTGCAGTGCTAAACCAGAGGAAGATGAATCTACCTGCAAGTTATTACACATCTGTACAGAAGACAACAGGAAGACACAAAGCAAAAAGGGAGAACACAATAACAGTGGGACAGTGGGGATGTGCATGGTGGGAACTAGTCATAACATGGTTGCGACTGAGGCAAAGTCAAAGATGCGTTTTTTGTAAGTATCTCTACAAGATTTGGAGGAGGGATTGCAAGAAAGAGTGAAGCAGTTTGTTTAAAAGAGCTGACTGCAAGAATGGAAGGCAAAATGGAAGAAAGTATTTATAAGCTTATTTGGAAACATAAGTGAACTTGTTTGGAAATGTAACCAATGGATAAGAGACACTGGTTGCATAAACTAACTGATAACTAGAATTTAGCCTCGCAGCACCCATAGAATTAGGGAAAGTATAGCATGCAATAGACTGTGAACATAGGGATAAGTTATCCATGTTTAAAGCAGTAGTTGTAAGTCATTGGAAGGTCTATGTAAACAAATATCAGACTATCATTGCAATAGCACTCTGCTTGGGTAACAGGAGGACAAAATTCATTGATTTTTGAACATCTTATATTCCAGCTAATACCCATTGCCCCTTGTCCTATCATTGGACATGACTGAGAAGAGTCTGGCTCCACAGTAATAATTTTCATATACAGTTAAATTAACTTCAGTATTTCTTCAACTCAGGGAGGATCTATTCCAATTCTGGTTTGTCCAATGGCTTATGGGATAATCCTGAGTACAAAATTCTTTGCCTTTTGCCTCGGTTTCCATTAGTCTGTACAAAGAGAATAATGATACTCACTTTACTTGCAGAACAATTTGAGAATAGATGAAAAGTACTATATAAAACGTAGGGTCACCATTATCAGCTTTTTCTCGTCATCACAATTGCATTTGCATATCATAAGAGATGAAAAGATGAGTTTGTTTCTCATTTATTTAAAAATCTCAAAGTGCAGTAAAGGAAGGAGAGTTTATATTACAGTTTTGCCAGAAAGAAAGAAAGAAAGAAAGAAAGAAAGAAAGAAAGAAAGAAAGAGAAAGAAATGAGAAATCTTATTCTATCTCATGTACTTATATCTTGAAATGCAGACAGTCTTCACATTAAACTATCTGGTTTATGAAAATCAAGTCTCAGTTATTGAAAAAATCTTCAGTAGTCAAGGTCCTGGTGAAAACTTGACTTACATCCTGAAATGCTCTTATTTTCTCTTTCTCATCTACTACAATTTCCCATCACCTCAAGACCAGACTCCATTGCCTGTGTGCAAAATTTCAAGTCAAATAGGCATTTTTGAGTTGTCTACGTTGTTTGATTGAGGCCTTATGGCATAAACATTTATCCCTCCAAAACCTAAACAAATGAATTTCTTTGACAAACAAACTGCTTGAAATGGCATGCCAAAAAATGTGTAGTATTGGATGATTTGTACTCTTTCAGTCTACAGTCTCGATGAGAGAGCACCAGAAATGAAACCAGCAAAGTTCTCGCCCTCCTCAGTCTAAAAATATTTTAAATAGAAATAGAAATATTTTAAATAGAAATAACAATTCAAATTTCAGCTATAAAGAATAATCAAAATTAATTATAATGCCTGTGGCTTGTGAAAAAAAAAAAAAAAACTAAAAAACCCTAAATGTGTCTCAAAGAGAATTACAGGGTTTATCCAAGATCAGGGAAGTCCAAGAAATGACAAATGGGGTTATTACAAATGGGGTAATGCTACAGAATCTCCAAACTAGTTCTTCTAATTCAGTGACATAAAAAAAAAATAATTTTCACTACATTTATAGAAAAATTTGTCAATACAACAGCTACACAACCTTCAGAGCCTAACTATTATTCCCACATTACCTACCACATGTGGATGCATTGGCTTACTCAATGCTAGCACAAAGTCATCTTCACAAACCAAACATCTTCATTACTCCCCAAACCAGTTCTCCTGCATAAATGCGACAAAATTAGAATGTACTATTCCTTAAGAAAGGATTAGTTAGTAAAACCAAAAGCTCACTCCATGTCTGTGTACTCATGGCTCTATCTTGCTATCACTCTACATAACACCTACAAACACTTCCTATCTAAAAGCAACAGCAACAGTGATTCCCACAACATTTCTGACTGTTCATTTTGTATGTCAAACATGTGCTGTTGGGAAACTTTCTTTAGAAAGAGAGACCAACAGCACCCTGTGACTGTCAACTGAAAAAAGAATTCCTTCATTCATTATGGAATGTAGGCTAATTTTGGCCCCTTCTTCCACTATAGAACATAAAATGCTGGAAGCACAACAGTTTCCTTCCCTGGGACAAAAATCAGAGCCAAGTTTGGGACATCTTGTGGTGATTTAGTCTTGTCTGGGTGCCAGGTGCCCACCAAGTCGTCCTATTGCTCTCCCTCCTAAACTGGACAGGGGAGAGAAATTTAACAAGAGGTTTGTGAGTCAAGTTAAGGACAGGAAGATCACTCAGCAGGTAGCATCAGGGGCAAAACAGACTCAACTGGGGAGAAATGGTTTGATTTATTGATGAACAATCAGAACATAACAGAGAAATGAGATATAAAACTGAATCTTAACATACTTCCCCTCACCCCTCGCTCTTCTAGCACTCTTCTTCCTTCCCCTTACAGCAGTCCAGGGGATGGGGGATGAGGGTTGGGGTTAGTTCATCACAGGTGGACTTTACCGCTGCTTCTTCTCCGAGGAAGGCCTCCTCACATTTCTCACTGCTATACTGTGGGGTCCCTCCCCACGGGAGACAGTCCCTCATGAACTTCTTCAGTGTGGGTCCTTCCCATAGGCTGCAGTTCCTCATGAGCTGCTCCAGTATGGGCCCTCCCACAGGGGCAGCTCCTCACACCCTGCCCCAACGTGGGTCACCCAGTGGGAGAACAGTCCTTCAGGTACCAACTGCTCCAGCCTGAGTCTCTCACAGGATCACAAGTCCTGACAGCCAACCTGCTCTGGCATGGGCTCCTCTCTCCACACAGACTCCCAGGTCCTGCCAAGAACTTGCTCAAACATGGGCTTCTCACAGAGTCACAGCCTCCTTCATCATCCACCTCCTTTGGCGTGGGGTCCTCCATGGGCTGCGAGTGGATCTCTGCTCCCCAGTGGCCTCCATGGGCTGCATGGGCACAGCTGCCTCACCATGGTCCTCACTACAGGTCACAGGGATTCTTTCTTCCAGGGCCTGAGCAACATCCTCCCCCTCCTTCCTCTGACTTTGGTGCCTGCAGAGATGTTATCACATTCTTGCTCCCTTCTGCTGCTTGTGTTTAGCAACTGCACAGCAACTTCTTCGCCTTCTCAGATAAGTTATTCACAGCGATGTTACCTCAGTCACTAATTGGCTAGATCTTGGTCAGCTGTGGGTCCGTCTTAGAATTGACTGGCATTAGCCCTGTCAGCTACAGGGGAAGCTTCTGGCAGATCTTTGTTTCAAGCCACCCCTGTAAGCCCTCTACTATTAAACCTGACCCAGACAAAACCACTACATCTCTTTATGATAACTTTCACTTTTTTGCAAGGCAGGGGGTGGTTAGGAATATTCCATCGTTTGTCTTGTTATTAAATGCTGATCAGTGTTTTTTTTTCTTTTTTCTTATAGGATTAAAAATTGTGGATATGGTGTTTTTCAATTAATGTTGCATTTATAGTAATCCACTGCATCCTTCATCAGTCAGCAGAGGACTCCAGTTCATCAAAGAAGGAAGTAAATAATACCAATTAATCTGTCCATTGTTACTTAATAGTAGTGTGAACTACTCCATGAAGCCAGGAGTAATCACCACTAAGTATATGATACAGCAGGCAAGGAAAGCTGATTTATAAACCCAGTTGTCAGGCTGCAATCTGATGGTGACTGCATGATGTTGTGGAAAGCTGTAGGAACTTTGGAAATGACTCCATTGAATATTCTGGAAGAAATCCTGCTGTTATCAGTAGCTACATCTACACTGCAGAGTCCTGATTGAAAACAAATTAATCATGAGCCAGCAATGTACCGTTGTGGACAAGAAGGCCAATGGCATCCTGAGATGTATCAAGAAGAGTGTGGCCAGCAGGTCAAGGGAGGTTCTGCTCTCCCTCTACTCTGCACCAGTGAGGCCTCACGTGGAGTCCTGTGTTCAGTTCTGGGCTCCTCAGCTCAAGAGGGACAGAGAAGTTCTGGAGAGAGTCCAGTGCAGGGACACCAAGATGATCAAGGAACTGGAACATCTTTCATATGAGGAAAGGTTGTGGGAACTGAGACTGTTTNTTGAACAATACTGGCCCCATAACCGATCCCTGTGGAACTCTACCACCCACAGAAAATAACTATACTTTTGTCATGTGTATACTGAAACATGCTATCCTATGCACCATGTTGTAAGGAACTAGAAACATGCCTCAGCATTGCTAGCAGGACAGTTTAGCCAACACAACCTCATAACCATGGCAACCAGGAAGTTTTATCTGTCAGGACTATATGCCCTTCCTGTCACCTCGGGCGCATAGCCCAAGTCCTCTGCACCTGCACCCAGGCCCAGGGTTGACTGAAGACTGAGTACAACAAGGTCTCGAAGGACAGCAAATGGGGAACTCAGACCCTCCAGAACCTTTGAAGATGCCCTAGTGACGGTACTGGGCACGTGGTGGGGTATGCAAAGCAGTTCTGGGAACTCATTGACTATGCAATCAGGCAATGCTAAAAGACATGGGACCAGACAGAAATTTTTACCCACTGGACTTCAGGGAATGTCGGAGTGATGGGATGAGTCTGATCCACAGTGGTAGCTATGGCAGCTTTCTCTCTTTCTCACTCTTTTCTCTCTTTGTCTCCCTTCTCTTTATGCCATACTTTTTTGTGGGCAAAATATAGTGACTTAGCACTTAATTCCGATTTGAGTCTTAATTCTGTTCCTGAGAATACAGGAAACATTGTTACAATAACCTATTTAATTGAACATCACTCAGAAGTTAAGCTTAGCTGCCCCCAGCCATTCAGAATTATCTGAGGTTGGTTGGAAAGCAAGTGGGCTTAAACTCTGACAAATTATTCAACCAAACAGGGGATTGTGACACTTGTCTGCTGACAAGGATCAAGCTCTGATAGCTGACCGTGGGATAGAAGAGGTATTTTGGGTAGCAGCAGTCTCATGTCAGCTTCAGGGCAGAAGAACCGCTTGAATCTCTTCAAATAGCAGTCTGATGGCTGACTTAGGCCATCTGCCTGACTCACCTTTCACAGTAAGTAGTGTTCTGATAGTATGTGGCTTGGTCTTGGTAAGAAAAGGTCATATATATTTTTTGACTCAACTGTAGCGTCCCTGTAGAGTATCACTAGAAGATGGGCGTCCACATAGGATTGGCTGGCCATAAGGGATATTTGGGCACTTGTTACATTATTATTTTAATCTTGTAGGCTCATCAAGGTACAAACAAGTGCATCATTTTTCCAATCATGAATGTGCAGTCTACAGCCAATATATCACCTTTACAGAGCAGTCACATCTTCAGTGGCGCAGCTGGCATCTTTCTTGGCTGCTGGGAGTCAGTATATATGGCAGTACATGAATAGTACAAAACCTGCAGTTTGTGAAGAGCCACAAAACACAATTTGGCATCATGTTTTGGTTAGGTGGAGTGCAAAATCCACGAGCATCTGTCTGGGTCAGAAAGTCAGGCCAAACACACTCAGGGTAAACATGACAGCTGAGCATCTGAACAGAAGTTTGAAGGGTACTCCTGTGGCTTACCAGCGTGAGCAGTTGGCAAACTTAAGGTTCTTCCTACAAAATAATGTGATTCCTTTCCTATTGAAGGTGTTATTACAAGGAACTAACAAAGGCCTACAATGCCATTTTTAATGACTAAAAGTAGGTAAGCATAGATGTCTTACCATATCAAGAAAGAATACACAGAAAGACAATGCAGTCATGGCAACATCTCATTTGTGGTAATAAGGAAATGAATAGCATACTTTTCAGACAATGCATCTTACTTACTGCTATTCTCAAACAAAAGCAAACTTTCTTAGGTTTAATTTCAGAGAGAGGAAGTTTCTTGCTTTCTGCTGCATCATCAGGAAAATATTGGGTTTTTTGAGATCTAGAAGACTGAATATGATAACTTTCATGGTGGCTATTCTGCAAAGGTCTTATTGGCTATTTCAGCTAAGTACCATTTTGTTCTTCCTTCAGTTGCTACTTGCTAATGGACTAGATGATCTTTCAAGGTCCCTTCCAGCCCTTGAGATTCTGTGATTCTTTTGCTCTAGTTCAAACCTATTTTTTCCTGCACTGGAATATCTGTATTCATGTCATTTAAGACAGCAGTGTATGTTATATTGACAGGAAGCTGGGAGATGTCATTTCCATTCCTACTTCTGCCAATAGCCAGCTGTATGACCCAAAACACCATCTCCCAAATTCCCTCCCACATTCAATCTTTAATGGAAATTTTACAATGTTTTTTCTCTCTCTAGTATTTGCAATTATTTTACATACTACTAACACAATACAATTTGGATTAAGGTTAAAGGTTGCCTGCCCTGACCATCCTCCTTTTTTCCATGCTAATAAAGAGGCATTGTGTACATTCAAATTCACCTGTTTTCTATATGTCAGTTCTTCTATCAGGATATGAGTTTTACATGCCTATTGAGATTACCCATCTCTTATCAATTGCTCCCTCATGTGGGGATCTGTTAATATTTGAATAGCTAATATAAAGCTCTTTCACATTACACATGCAAAATCAAGAGTTTCCTGGCTGATGATTCATTTCGCATACAAATATGTGAATAATCAGGTCTCATAAATGTAATTGTTCATTCCCCTCAAGTGAGCCACCCTGTTCTATAGCAGAAGAGATGCTTTGCAGTACTTGTCTGTCTGGAAAGTCTGCAAACCAAGCAGCAACTAGAGTATTAGTGTCACCACATACTGTATTTGAGGCCACAGTGTCTGCTGCTCTGTTTACGAATGGGTGTTTCCTGTAGATGTAGCATCGAATTGTGGGTGCTGCAGTGAAAGTTCCTGGCCTTGTCTGTCCCATCACATGCACATACTCGATAATGAACAATAGTTGCTATGTCTTTTTGTATTGCAAGCTTGTTATCTTGGTATATATATATATATATGAGAGAGATTGTCAAAACTCAAATAATAAAAAAAAAAATCACACCTGTAAACCTTGCTGCAAGCTGTAAGTAACAGCATGTCTTGTGAGCAGGTACCAGATACCTGGAATGACAGGCCAGGAGATTGGTGTAATTTAGTCATTATTTCTGATCAGTATTGCTTTGCATGTGCCAGATGAAATCCTCGAAGAGTCAACTTCGCTTACTAGCAGAGATTGACTCTGCATTGCACCTCCTAGGCAAGAGAAATGGGCTAATCCTGCCAATGTTGATGTCTCAGAGGTTTATTAGTTCCTCTTCTGCAACCATAATACTCTCACTTCAAAAGATTTGACTTCAGTCTCACCTAATGGATCGAAACATCAGGCATACACCTGTTTTGAATCAAAATAGGTGATATGAGTGATTTAAGCTGCACTGGGAAAAGGCCATTTACGTGCTTGCTTTTTTCTCCTTTCAAAATTTCTATTAATTTATACTTTTTTCAGTCACTAGATAAATCTCTGACTTGTAGACTCAATCCCTTTGTGACGTTACTTTTCCATAGGTGATACTTATTTACAGAAGATTTGGCAAAATACAGCAAAGGCATTTTATGTACAGCTTCATTTCATTGCATGAAACGTCAGCTTCAATAAAGTCAGTCTGGTGAGAGATTAGATAAGGAAACCTTGAATATTGAGGTGAACTCCCTTGAGTATAGAAAGCATACGAAGTTTTGGCTTATAGTCAAGGTTACTGAGACGAGACTATGTCCTCTAACAAGAATATATTGTGTAAAACAAGATTTCTGTATGTCTCCATTTCTTGTATACAATGCTATACAATCAGTATCTTAAATACTGTTAATTTCTATGTATTACTTTATATAAAGCCATAAAAGACATAAAATAGGGCTTTTTATTATATTAAATAACTTAGATTCTGATCTTTGTGTATATGGGGTTTTTTATATCAGGTTTTATTTGGTTTTTTACTTGGCAAGATGTGTTGTGCTAACACACTACATGGGACATTTTGGGTTTATTTATGTGATAGACAGCTTGTATGAATATTTCTCTCATAGACCCAATCTGTACATTTTATTGCTCAAGTAGGAAGGAGAAAACTCAGAATGACCTTTGTGTATTTTATTTGCTTTTGAAGTCAGATTGATGGCTTCTTTTTGCTCTCCTGTGCCTTTTTCTCAGTAATGCATAAAAGCCTGGAATAAAATCTCCAATGTGTAATGCATAGCTAATTTTATTTTTTTTACTCCAAACCCTAGCAATTCAAAGCCAAGTAAACACCAGCAGGCTGCATTCACTTATACTATGCATGTTGATGCTAATTGCAGTTCCCTAAGCATTTTACATTGTTTGCACAAAATAACATTGCTCTGCCTTCAAACAGTCAGTTCAATGACAGCTGGAATTAGTTTATCTCACACTGCTTAGTGTCAGGTGCATTCTCACAGCTTTCCTGTCTCCTTTTGAGGGCTAATTAAGGCATTCTTCTCTCTTGTTTAATATTTACATTTAAACAGCTGCATCTCATTTGGATATAATGCAAAGATGGCACCTGGCTTTCTTTCCCTGAGATAATTCTGCGAGCTTTTTTCCTCCCCCTCCCTTCACTAAAGATCCAAAGTGGTTATTTTTGTGCTTATGTAGGGAAATGGACTGAAGCGGCTGTAAATGGAAAGAGCTGCTGTTCATTCACAAACAGGGTGCATCTTCCCAGGATCCTTCACAGCTATTCTCCTTAGGATACCCAGGATGAGAGCAGAATGCAAAGTAGAGTCCTTGAGGGTTTAATCAGGCTGCTGCCTTTGTCGGGCCTGGTCTCCTCGGGGACTTGTTCATTGTTCTGCTCCTTTTTACAGTTTGTTTGTTTGATTGTTTTTTTCCCACATGAACAAAGAGTTTACAGAAAAAAAGGGAAAAAGAAACAGAGCCTAAACATTACAGTACTAGAAGCGCATGGCAATTCTATAAAGCTTCTCACATGTTAGCAGGAAGAAGTGCAGATATGCAGCCTTCAAAGTCCACAGAAGCCAGTTTTCCAAGGAGAACAGAGACACGCTCGGAACTGCAGCCCAGCCTTTTTAAGCACTAAGAATTTTGGTAGATTCAGCAGCAGCATTCACAATGGTCTTGGCGCAAGGTAAGAGTCTGTCAGATGTACCATCTTTTGTGGTTCTCTGCACATTTGCACATCTCCAGAAGGTGGCTTCTTAAAATTATGGAAAAAGAAAAAAGAAAACTCAACCTCTTCCCAAAAATCTTTGAAAGGCCCACAGGCAAAGATCTGGTTCCATACAGCTCTCTGTGACAAACATTATCACCTATGCTCAAATTTTTACTTTTTTTTTTTTCTGTAAAGAACTACTAGGGATGATAGATATTAAGTCTGTGCTTTAAAACAATAGTGCACTAGTCTATGATAATCTAGATAGTCAATAATAATGGTATCATATCAGAGAATTAATTAAATAGGGGAAATAATCTATGATCATGAAGGCCATGTGCTTATTGATGCAACAATTTTCTTACTTCTGTGAAATTGATTTTAATTTCTGAAAAGCAATGGGAAAAGAAAGCCTTTAATCCTCAAAAGCATTATAAGGGAAAACAAGCAAATTCAGAAGGCACGTCCCATCTGTCCTGCCAGGAGCCACAGGACTGCAGTGCTGCTGCTATAGCCTTCCCCACTTGAGGATCTGGAGTAACTGAGGGCAGAAGCATATCATTGCTCCTCTGCAGGGCTAAGACGCATGCACTTTCCTAAGGAGCTTCACAGATACTTGATGGCAACAGAGGAGGTTTAGGGATTTGGTGCAGTTCCTGGGGATTACTTCTCTCTCTGCCAGGGAGGGACCAGCCTGCAGCTTGGTCCCTCTCTGTTTTATCCCAGACCTATGTCTGCCCTTCATCCTTGCCCTGGAAGATTCAGAGTTAAAGTCTCTTTCCCATCCTTCTCCCATTCTCACACTTGTCATCTTGATGATCTCTTCTCCTGTTTCATTGGCTGTAATTCACCTTCTATGTGATGGCATCTTGGAAAGCCTCCTTTCCCAGCCTCCCACTTTCCACTTGACAACTTCTCTTTGCCAGTTCAGACCTTCTTTTTTTCTTCATCCTTCTGCCAACATACAAGATGTTTGCACTGGTATACACTCTCTAATGTTACCTCATTCTCTTTTAATTTTAGTGAAGTAACTTCTTGCTTGCTTGCCAGGGTTCAGTTTGGAGAGCTTTAAGAGGCTCTTGGAACAGGGACTCAGGCAGGACCGTGTCTGCAACAACAAAATCTGGAAGGGAAAAAAAAAAAACAAGTCCTGACTGAATACCACCCATTATAGGACTGTACACAGGACAGGACTTTTCAGGAGACTTAATTGCGAAGCTATGGCAAATCTGAGCGAGTATAAATTGCACTTTTTCCCAAAAGGCTTGTAACTAGGCAGGTTTTCAAAAATGGCAAATGGCACATCTGATTTGGAGGCCAGACTCTTCCAATCCAAACTTCAAGTCTATGAATGAAATTATGGGATACTGGAGACTCTAAAGAGGAAGAGCACTAAAGGAGCATTCATCTGACTACATATGAACATCTTTATCTGAGGTAGTGGTCACTGAACATTGAAAGTACTATAGAGAGAAATAGATAGGCACTTCAAAGATAGGCTACTAAAATAGTGCCAGCATTCATTACAAAGGTGTCCTAGGAGAATTATCTCACATGCAAAGTGCTAGAGTATAGATAGCTACAATTAGCTGAAATTAACATCAACATTCAACCCAAGTAACCTGCTTTCCAATCTCCTACTCAAAAACACCCAGTGGATATTTACTGAACCATTCTCTTCAGAGCACTGTGAGCCCTGAATATAAAACACTACCAAAGCATTATATATGGAAAGTGCCAAGCAATCCTAAGAATACAAGCTGTTTCTTACTACACCAAATTTTATTATTCATCCTTTGACCTGAAAAACATCATCCTTTTATGTTACAGCAGAAGTACACAGTCTCTGAGGAACAGCACTGCACTGAAGACAGTATGTTGGTTCTCATAACCTGTTCTGCATACTCAAGTTTGATGTTTCCTCAAATATATTAATGATATAACCACAGGGGAAGCATCTACATTGTTCATTATGTAAAAACTGAAGCTTTATAAAAAGCCTATCCTTGCACAAAGGCTTATGACCAACTTGGACAGTACTGGAAAGTTTGGAACAAGG
The DNA here is from genome assembly GCA_013401255.1 of Urocolius indicus. Lineage (NCBI taxonomy): Eukaryota > Metazoa > Chordata > Aves > Coliiformes > Coliidae > Urocolius > Urocolius indicus. The sequence goes on from WBNH01007505.1 coordinate 1,004,185, forward strand.
AATTGGTGTCATTGTCAGCTTTCATCGTGAAAAGAAGTGAAGAATAAAAGCAGTGGTTGTCATTTTGTTCTCATTTCAATAGATTTTTTTTCCCACTGGAAGAGTCAGCTCCTTCAGAATCTAATCTTGCCTCAGAAACATGTAGTTTTTAACAAACAACTATCAAAAAGGAGTCTTTAAATCTCTCCATTTAATTCAAGTAATGTCAAAGTTATTCATGGAGAGTAACTGAATAATTTCATAAAATTTGAGTAATTGCATTTAATAAATATTTCTCTGGGAGTGTAAAAGCATTTCACTTGAGTTTGTAAATCTTGTTCAACTTCTGAATTACAGTTTTCATACTCTGGCCATGCTTTGCCTTTTCCTTTGTCCAAGTTGACTGACATCTTTCACTGTACATCCTTGTACAGTGTCTTGACCTGTTCTCTCTTGCAGAAACAGCCTACAACAAGGCTGAAACTAGAGAAAATAACGCATCATTTGATCCATGTTAAAAAAAATGTAGTGACATTTGCTATGAGTGAAAGTTATTCTGTGGGGCAAGAGCATACATCTCAATGAACATTTAACCAGAAAGAACCTTTCAAAATAGTTTTTCACGCACAGTAAAATGCATATTCTTGAATCTATTTCATTCACTGATGCTGTTGGAATCCCATATCCTCCCTGCATACAGCAAAGTTCATTTCTCTCACCAGCCATAAGGCACAAGGGATGTCAGCACCGTAACCACAGCACAGCTGAGCATATGTAGTGCAGGAGAGATGGGCAGTGAGCTTGAGAAGTATCTTACTTTCTCTGTGACGATCTTTCAGGCATCTGGGTTATACAGAGGGAGAAGCATGGGTTTTTTTTAACACAAAACAGCCAAAGCAAAATAGGGAAAAAGAAAGCAAGCAGAAAGATATTCAAGTGTGAAGAGAAACAGTGACTTGGACTTGGATAGGAAAGAAACTACTGTAAGGAGTTACAGGGGAGGAAATTGGGAAGAGAGGGGAGATGGGTAAATATTAAATATGCAATCTGTGACTAAAACCAGTAAACCAGTGGATTGATTCTGTAGCCAGCAGCTGATGAAAGTAATGGGATATGTGAGGAGATAGATGTGAAATCTCCGGCAGTCCATCCTTTCTGACAAAAATACATGGGAAATGGTCAGAGAGCACCAAAGACATTCATTAACACCACAGGAGAAACAAGGGTGCAGATGAAGAAGGTATGCTGGAAGAAGTGTTTCTAGAAAAAATTACTTCCAAGAACTGATAAAAAATGAAAAACAAATGTGACTCTCACTGTGAGATAAAGAAAAGATAAATAAAAAGGTGCAAAATAGAGGCCTGCAAACTAATCGGGAGCAGTCAGATGGGAAACTGAACGCTTCTATGTACTTTCTTCATTACTTTGTTGTAACAGGGGGACATCTGGGGAAACAGAAAGGCAGCAGATGTAAAACCAGTAAAAGGAAATATGGTTTTCCTGCTTGACCTATAGAACATCTCCTTGTGAGGCAGCAACACAGACAGGAGCTCAGCATAACTCAAAAAGGGATTGAACATTTGCATGGATGAGAACATGCAAAGTTACAGGCTTATAAACTGTGAACAAATCTAAAAATTTGGAAAGAATGAAAGCTCTCTGCCTCAGGATATTTACCAACTTTTAAACAAAACCATGAGAGAAGTTTCTTCCTTAAGAATAGCTTGTGAGATTTGCAGCCTCCTATAACTCAAGGCAACTTTATCATACAATAAATTTACATTACTCTTCTCTCATTTTGGTGGCTGACTGTATTTATTGTCAATAATTACATATTCTTTTTTCAAGCTGTTCCCCATATGCACATTTCTGGCTATGTTTGGACCATTCTCACGATATGCTGGTCACTGACCAACAACTCTTGTCTAGATGGATGTGTACAGAGTCTAATGACCGCTGATGACTCCTACTAGAGATGAGCCTTAAGCACCACATTCAATTTTGGATTTTACCCAAAATTAGAAGTGCAATTAGAAGTTGTTATCACTCTCGAACAGGTGTTAATCATGCTTTAGCTCAAAATCTGATCTTTCTCTCAGTTTAAATGAGGACTGGAGACCACCTTGTGCTGGGGGAGACTGTTACACAGCCGTCTACTGTGGTGGATACCCCTGCCTTCATCTGGTGAAAGGCTAACATTGCTGCAGACAGCACACTGGCCTTTCAGGCTCCGTGATAGTATCCATATGGCAACATATGGTGAAATTCACAGAAAGAACTGATATTTAAGGACTACTACAGGAAAACATTATTGTAGGTACCTCGGTCTTTTCAAATATGAACTTTCAAGAGCTCAGATTCAACAAAGAAGTAAATAATGTGACCTCTAGGAACAATATATGCTTAAACACTTTATTAAAATCAATGTCTTTCATTTCAGTTCTCTCATCTCTGTTTCTAGCTGCCACTTACAAAACATAATGGAAGATAAATATTCCTTTCCCTGAAAACAAGAGCTTAAAAATGATATATAGGCTCTTCAGTGTGTGCCAGTACAGAATCTTCTGTTGGGTTAGAGACAGCACATTCCACTCGAATCCCAGTGGGGTGCCTATGTTACTGTTTCAGTTTAGAAGAAGAGTGAGATTTTGAAACAAATTTCCTACTATCTCTATTTGTTGTGCTTTGATTTACACTACAGAGTGGTCTCAGACTACATGACCTGGATTCCTTCTGGATGAAACTTAACTGGAAGATGTGCTCCTGGGAGTGTACTTAATGCACTCCAGCTGTAAAGGGCAATCAGGTCATGGGACCAGTTCAGTCCCAATATAAAACTCCAGAACGTGCATATTGCAGATGTGAGGCTGTAAGCATCAATGATCACTTCTGTAGATCTTTGTCCACATTACTTAACAATATAGACATAGCAAAAGTCACCAAATAACCCAGACAAGCATAATAGAAATGACAACATAAAAACTATTGCCCTAACACTTCTTTTTTGGTGATTTTCCAGTGGAAATTATTTTTCTTCAGAAGTATCCAGTCATTTATGAACATGATATCCAATCACTGTAAAAGAGCAAGAAATAAGAGTCCTCTGAAACTGTGGGTATTATTTTAAGGATCTAGTTGGGGGGGGGGGGTCCCTTGTTTTTTTTCTTCTTTTATTTTTTTCCGTACCTGAAAACAGTTGTACTTGCAATTGCTATCTGCACTCCTTTAGCAGGTAGTTACATGCCTAACAACTAAACAGGGTCCTTAATTTTGGTAAAGTGCTTGGGAGATGCAAAGCATTATGTGACTGCTAAGTATTATTAAGCTGAGGAGAAGGCTGATTAATGAGGAAGTTATTCTGCCTTTTACCCCTGGAATTGAAAACGATCTCTTAGCTTTTCATGTAGAAACCTTGCAGGGAAATCCTGGTTTTGTGAACCTCACAAGCTTCTGACAGTTCATATAATGCCAACGAAACCACAACACCTTCCCCGTTCATCTTTAAGTGATTATACAAGTCACAATGAAATGCTGATGTAGATAGATGGCCTAGTATTTCATATGACAAACAGAACCAGAAGTACTGATTCTGTAGAAAACAAAAAGGAGCCTTGACAACACTATTTCAGTATTGATGGAACTTAGGATTTTTCTTGTCACTGTTGAAGTTTTTCTTAAATTCCTCATTCCTTTATGATCTAATTTATCAATAGTGAATTCTAATGTTTATGGTTGCAAATACAATTAGTTCAGAAAACTTAATCTGTAAGTAGCACATAAGAAAAAATAACCCTTTAAAACTGATTCCCATGACAATTCAAAGGTGTTTTGAGCCAAACTGCTTGTGAACAACACTCTACTGTCAAATTGCTATAAGAAAAGCATTTGAAATAAGTTAGCTTTTGATTTCTAGAAGTCGAAGCTCTGATGTTGTTCAGTATTCAGCCACTTATCAGAGTTATAAAAGTGCAGCTGGGCTGCAAGGTCAGAACCAAACTCCTGTTGGAGTGCTTCCCCAGCACTGTTCCAATTTCATTCTAACAGTTCCACTTGCACTGTGGAAGCTGGCATAGACTGAAAATGCCAGGAAGGATCAGGAAGAGATGGACTGTACTACACTTTTAAATTACTGCTATTTAACACTGACAGAAGAGCCTTTCACAGAAAGATATATATCTAAAATATACATTTACAGACAACTTCCCAATATTAAACTGAAGTAAAAATTTCTCCAGACATGTCTGCAGATAGAGCTGTGGAGAGCAATCATTCATGAGATACCCTATGTGCAAATATCCTTATTCAGCATGGAATACGTTATATAGCGAGTTTGTTCCTAAGTACCTTTGCCTTGGTAAGCCTTTCATGAAAACAACATGAAAGATCCAGTATCTAAAAGGCAGAAAGTAACAGTGTCTAAATTTAAGGATCATTTCAGCTCAGTGCTTTTGGATTTGAAAAACAGAGCCCATATATTTTTTCTTTAGAAAGAATAACAACAGATCTCTTAATTGAAAGGAGAGACCCATATTTTAAGGCCAGGAAAGGATTTTTTTACACAATCCTGAAATACTACAGGTCTCAGGATTTTCCAAACATACTCCTGCATTATCCCTTTGACATGCAATATTCTCTTATCTCCACTGCTAAGAATTAATTGAATAGTCTCACTCTGAACTGATCTGACTTCACCTTAATAGGAATGCTTGAAGTCCATTATCAAGTTGTCCTTAAAATTTCTCCTTGATAGGGTAAACCGGGGAAGTTTATTATGATTGTCACTGAAAAAAAGCCTCACTGGAACAACATTCCAGGTTACTTATGGAACTGAGTGCATCTCCTTGGAGCTTTTGGCCACAAAATGGACCCTGGGCTCCTCATGCCTCATTGCCTCCCTGCAGAGTAGCAATACCAGACCTGTGTTCCTCTTCAGTCATACTTTCCCTGTGCATGTTAACTCCCTCAGCCATAACATCACACTGATTGCTCCTTAATCAGATGAAGCTTTCTCCAGGCTGCTGCCTTCCACAGCACAGTGTCCCATACTGCAAATACAATCTGTAGTGCTGCAGATGGGGGATCTAGCACTACATTGTTACAAGTTTTCTAAACTAATAAAAGTTTCCCAATAAGGACTTTTGTATCTTCTTCTAGAAGATATAACTCTGTGAATATTTAATAGATATTAATTTTTAAATGGAATTTAATTTTCCTTTAAAGAATTCTATATGATCTCAGGCTTCAAATTTTATATTCTTACTGTAGAAATTAACTCGAAAGCAGAGAACTCTTGGCAATGTCCCTCTAATGTTGCCAAGAACTATATCCTTAAATAAATACAAGTTTCATTCCAATCCTTGCTCTGAGACCTCAGACAGTCATGAGTCAGATTTTCCATATTGCTAACACTTAGACTGTTCCAGGGGTGCAGAGCTTGGATGCTGATACACAGTCCAAGGACTAAGTCTTAAAGTACAGTTCTGTACTAGTTTCTATAATCTCTGTCCATCAGACAGGCCTCCTGCCACAATGCTAGCATGGGTTTTGTATCGTTGTTAGTATGCTTTTTCAAGAGTCTCATTAGCATAGCATAGCTTCTGATTTTGCAGGCTTGATGAAAGCAGCTACTGAATACTACAAATGTCTCCTTCTGGCAGCTCCTGCTATCAGTTCTTAACAGTGCTGGCATTCAATTAAGCCACAGAAAAACACATTTTCCATCCCCCACCTTAACACAACAAGGTACTGAGAACTTCTTTTCAGCCTTCCTAGTGATAATATAGAAGAAATGTCAGCATTTTTCTTTCGGTATTAATTGAAATGATCTAAGTCTGATTACCAGGATCTGCAAACAGCTTCTCCAATGTGTAGAGCATCTAATTATTCCTAGAAGAAACAGTCCTGTAATTCTGAGGTATAGTAAGTACATATATGGACTAAATAGAATTGCAGTTTATAACTCTGTAAATCTCATATTGCAGAAAAGCAAGCAGAGACACCAGAGGCATGAGCAGATAGAACACCTGAGAAATAGGGCTATATCTGGCAGACAAATGTACATCTTGTAGCTCCTCTTACTTCTCTTTGAAGCCTAAAGATGCAAAAATAATTCAGAACATTATAAGGAGGGCCAGAACAATGATCCAGGGCACTTCACAAAGCCTCAGAAAAGAACAGATGGTTAAAAAAGAGGTTCCAGATTATCTCCCACTTGGCAAAACCAAGACTGTTTTGTAAAGGCAGTTTCTAATGCTGTGTGGCTGAGGATAAAAGAACAGCAAGTGTCATTACCACAAGTAGCTTTCTTATATGCATACCCAATACTTTGTTATACAGGCACCATATATATACCTCTTAATGGGAATTCAGAAGTATAAATTCTTTGATTACCAGCCGTAAAATGTTGAAAAAATAAAGCAAGTGGCCTGTGCAGAAATGGTGATGCAGACACAATATCAGTAACATTTGCCTTGTTAGCTGAGACAGAAAAGCTGCAAGCAAGCAAACAATAGGGAAACCACTTGATCATGCTATTTACTTCCTTAATACACTCAGTGTTGCATGGAATGTTTTCTGAGATGCTTATGCTGTATTACCCGCTAAAAACAACCTAAACTAAAAATCTCAGGTACAATATCAGAACTGAAAGGAACAGGCTCTTCAAGCTGTCAAGATTTGACCAGGCCACCCAAATTATTTCTGTTTCATGGTTTAATAGCATGTTACTGATATTGTTTCTATGGTAGAGCTTGTATAAATCAGCATGTTATTTCTGAATTCAGTAGTGCAGGAATGACTACCGTTGCTGACTCACAAATCTCACATCAAAACCAAAAAATGCCCCTTTCCAAGGTCTGAAAGGAAGAGACATCTAGTAGTACTTTACAAGCAGATGATGACAATTTCTTCCCAAACTCCTAACTTTCTGTTGCAGAACAAGAACAGCCTGAACATTCAGCTGAGATCCCATTAGGATCTACCTCATCATATTTTCTAGCCTGTTGCTTCACCTATTTGGAAATTCAGATTTGCTCCAATGTCAACAAAACCCCAGCTCCCTTTTAAGCCTCACATGACTTGAAAGCCTTAGTGAGTCTAAAAAAAGACAAACAAAACAATGTTACTATTCTACGAGCTTTCCTGCTAAGCTTAAAACAAATTATACCAATATTAATACTGCTATTAATACTAATTATCAGAGGGACTAGAATCTCACAGCATCTACAAAATGCCAATAATTAAAGCTGCTATGATCCTATTCTTATCTGTGCTCTTGTATGTTAGATTACTATGATCAACAGCAAAGAGAACATGAGTTCCTGATGCATGTGTAGGGAGAATCTACCTATGGGTAGGATAATTCTAGGCATCAGGCCTCCCTATATAATCAGGAAAAGCTAATAAACACTTTTAGGAGTAATTGGTAGATTTTAAGCAACTGGTTTAGGCTTGATGAATTGCACCTATCTAGAGGTGGCTATTTCTATCTGCTGACTACAAAATGGATCTAGCGTGTTCATCTGACATGTTAATATACACATTTAAGACATCTGTAGTTAAGTGAGATTAATCTCTCTTAGGAATCCAGTTTCTTGCCTGCATTTTTGTTCCTACATGTATGACCTTACATTTCACTGTATCAAAACATGCTATTCTGGCAGGCCTAACTCACTAAATTGTGAGAAACTCAGCAGTGGTCCAACCAATTTGTCATTATTGTTTATTTATTTTCACCGGTTTCTGAATCACAGCTTGGTTGTGTAGATCTGTGCAGAAGAATACTGGAAACATTCCCATTTGGTGATAACTCTTTATGATTTGCATGAAGATGTAATATTACTTCTCTAGTCAATCCCAGCCAAGAGGTGAGCTTCCTTCTCTATAACATCAGGAACAGAGACATCATTCTTGGCAACTGTTCTCTAGAGTGTTTCATTAACAAGCGTATTATTCAAGGACCCCTCTTTTTAAGAACTTTCACAAGAGGTAGCAAAACATGACCTCTAGAAGTTGCAATCCCATCACAGCTACCTCAATCCCATCATATGAAACATAACAAGGCAAAACAAGCTCTCTAGCATAAGCAACTATTATATTTCTTCTAAATGATTTTAACATTTTTCAAACATTTTTTCCTCTTGGGAAATTTCACAATTTATAATATATAAAAGCTGTTATTACTAATCAACACATCAAAACGTCATTAATGGCACTAGTATCCTTTTGTTTCCGGTTTGGCTCTGCTCTTACATCCCTCAGAAATGTTGTGGAATGTCCCTTCACTTAGCCCAGATGGATAAAATGTTCATAGCTGCCTTGTAGCCTTGCAGTCAACAGGAAGCAAATGCCTAAATATCTGGGTCATAGGTTTCAGAAATATTAGTGTGTTGTTAGCTGAGATAGAAAAGCTGAGATGAAGAAAATAATAGGGAAGCCAGTTGATCGTGTCATTTACTTCCTTAATACATTCATTGTTGCATGAAATATTTTCTGAGATGCTTCTGCTATGTTATCTGCTAAAACAAAACCTACCCTGAATAATGTTATTCTGTAAAAGTAAAAGCTGAAGAATTGATGTCTTTATAGAATGTTAAATTTATCATAGAATCAAAGAATCATTTTGGCTGGAAAACACCTTTAAGATCAGTCCAGCCTTTGTCCCAGCCCAATCAACCACTAGACCTTTTCCCTTAGTGCAACATCCAAACGTCTCTTAAACACTCCAGGGATAGTGACTCCTCCACCTCCCTGGGTAGCCCATTCCAGTGCATGACAACCCTTTCAGTAGAGAAATTTTTCCTGAACCTCCCCTGGTGTAACTTGAAGCAACAGAACAAGCAAGTTCTATTACTTGTTACTAGGGAGAACACCTCCGTCCTCCTGCTGACAACACTGTTCCTGATCCAAGCCAGGATGCCATTGGCCTTCTTGGCCACCTGGGCTCATGTTCAGCCACTATCAACCAACACTCCCAGGTCCCTCTCTGCCTGCCAGCTTTCCAGCCACTCCTCCTCAAGCCTGTAGCACTCCTGGGGGTTGTTGTGGCCCAGGTGCTGGACTCAACACTTGGCCTTATTGAAACTCATGGTACTGGCCTTGCCCCAGCCATCCAACCTGTCTAGATCTCTGTAAAGCTTCCCTACTCTCAAGCAGATCGACACTTTCACCCAGCTTGGTGTCATCTGCAAACTTAGTAAGGGTGCACTCTATCACCTCATCCAGGTCATTAACAAAGATTTCAAGAAGCCTTGGAGTAATCAAGAGTTTCACATTTCCTAGTTGAAGCCAAATTATGTGATTTAACATCAATTTTAAGAACATAGACCAAATTCCTCCTTAGAACACCATTGTAAATGCAAATACTTTATTTCACTCAAAATTAAGCCTCCTAATGAAATTCCCACAAAAAACATCCAAAGATCCCACAAATAATACCAAAACTATTGCAGCAAAAGCAAAGTTTCGTGACTGCTTTCTTGTACTCTTGAGGGAAAGTTTATTACAAATTGGAAGTACTCTGTTCAGCTGGGGCAGAATCCATTATATTTGCATATCAGAAATCACATATGCAACAGTCATTTTTATCAGTATGGCCTAAGTAACTGCAGGCTTATTTTGATTTGTTAGAAGAAGATGATGTACTATTGAATCTAGACCTATATGTATCACACTGATGGCCATTGCCAGATGGAGCAGTGACAAACAGGACTGAACAAGGTGGGGCACAGAGTAAATTGGCTAAATGAGAACTTCTTTTCATCATTTCCTCAGTACCATTAACAAAGCATACTGCTAATTTTGCCAAGAAAATAATAAGATTGTCCCCAGTTGATCTCAAAATTCATCCAGACACCTTGCATAAGTTCATCTTATGCATTTTTAGCATCATCCAACAGAAAATACTTTTATCCTCTGACTGGGCAACATTACACAAAGCTTACTTTACTTTTACAAATCAGTGGAGAGAAGAGTGCAAAGACACAGACAAAATCCTTGGTATATTCTGATGATCCTGCATTGGGCCACAGCTTGTCTGGATCTATCCTAATGGCCATTGTCAGGACTCTGTGACTAGATATAATTTATCTATATCCAACAACAATTACTCAGCTCATCAGCCCAGATGAAATTAATCATGTTGTCTGAGTGAGTGGAGGTATTCAGAGTTCTAGTGATCCAGATTTTAGAGAACGGGCAGAGAGGACCCTCATGATGTTCAACAAGGACAAGTGCAGAGTCTTGCATCTAGGAAGGAAAAACCCCATGCATCAGTACAGGGTGGAGGTTGAATTGTTGAAGAGCAGCTCTGCAGAG
>WBNH01007506.1:0-37558 GCA_013401255.1 Urocolius indicus
AAAAGGCTGGCATGTCAAACCATTACAGCAGAGAAGGAGGTTAGGGTCAGCAGAAAGAGACCTTGGACAGTGTTAGTGGTAGTAGCCTTAAGTTCTCCTGTGGCTCAGTTGAGAACTAAGGCTTTCTTACTTTGCTACCATCTTTTAGTTTGAATAGGATATAGGGGTAGGAGAGGCAGAGAAAGAGGGGGAAGAGTTAGTGAGAGAAGGAGGAAAGAGAAACAAACAGGAGAAAAGAGGAAGGATTGGGTAAAAAGCACAACAGAAAGTGAAAGGTAGAAAGAAGGTGTGGTGTTGCAGTGGGTTTACGTGTCCATGTTTTGATAGCAGGGGGCTACAGGGCTGGCTTCTGTAAATAAAGAGCTGCTAGATGCTTCCCCTGTATCTGATAGGGCTGGTGACAGACAGTTCTAAGAGGGAAGCACCAAGGCCTGGCCAGTTAGTGATGGATGATTAGCTAAACACCTCTGTGATTAACATATTTGAGAAGGGGAAGAAGCTGCTGTGCAGATTAAAAAGCTTCAACAGCAGAAGAAAGGAGTGAAAATACAGACATCAAGGTCAACGGAGAAGCAGCGGGGAGCAGGTGCCCAGGCATTGAAGGAGAGACTCTTCTGTGATCTGTGGTGAAGATCATGGTGAGGCAGACCCTGTTCACACAGCCACGGAGGCCACAGTGGAGCAGAAATACACCTGCAGCCCATGGCAGACCCTATGCCAGAGTGAGTGGATGCCGAAGGAAGGCTGTGACCCCATGGGAAGCCCATTCTGGAGCAAGTTCCTGGTAGGACCTGGGAAACTATGGAGAGAGGAGCACATACTAGAGCAGCTTTTGCTGATTGGACTTGTGATTCCATAGATGATTGATACTGGAGCAGTTAATTCCAGAAAATTTATTTCCCCTATGGATGAGACCTGCATTGGGGCATTTAAGAACTGCACCTTGTGGATTGGAGTAGTTTGTGACGAACTGTAGCCCATGGGAAAGACCCATGTTGGAGAAGCTTGTGAAGGACTGTCTCCCAGGGAGAGGGACCCCACACTGTAGCAGTGGGAAGCATGAGGAAGCCTCCCCCTGAGAAGCATCAGCAGCAATGACCATCTGTAATGAACTGACTGTAACCACCATTCACCATCCCCTGTGGCACTGGGAGGGGGATCAGGTAGAAAGCTGGGAAGAAGGAGGGGTAGGAGGAGGTATTTCAAGATTTTATTTCTCATTTCTGTACTCTGTTTTGATTGTGCATTAATAAATCAAACCATTTCTCCCCAGGCTGAGTCTATTTTGCCTGTGAGAGTAATTGCTGAGTCATCTCCCTGTCCTTATCTCGACTCATGAGCCTTTTGTTATATTTCTCTACTGTGTTCAGTTTAGGAGAGGGAGTGATAGAAGAACTTGGTGGGCACTTGGCATCTGGTTAAATCACCACAGGTGTGTAACTTCCTCCTACATGTTCTGCTCTGTAGAGTTCAGTTCTGAAGGGGCACAACCATATAACTGTGCCTCAGACATCTGAGAAAACTGCTAGATTATAAGAAAGATCTGTAAGAAATTATCTAGATTATAACTATACCAAGTAAGAAAGGTAAGACTTTAGATTGGTAAGGCTGTTGATAAGAAGGATCACTACCACCTCAAAGAGTAAATAGAGAACATACAAACATATGAGGTATACCTTTGTAAAAGAAAGAAGAGAGACTCAGAAGGTGGCAGATGAGCAACATTAATAATCAGCCTACTCTAAGAGCAATAGAAACCTATTCTTTCCTTGTTGATGACTAATGGCCATTCAAAGTTTCCTCATGGAATGGTAAAAATGTTTGTTTTGTCTAGCTAATTAATGTCTCTTGGATGTATTAACTTTCTTTTTAAGTCTTGTACATTTTGCTTGAAGATTCTCTCTGTACATGATAAAATGTCAAATAAAAACTAATAGGAGTGTCACAGCTTGGTGGAAAAGGAGAAAAGCTGAGGTCCTTTTGGATGGGGTTCTGGGAATGCCAGGTGCTTTGAAACTGCAGCCAGAGACTGGAAGTAGAACAAAATAGTAAGAAAACCTAAAAAAAAAAAGTACAAAAATCTGTGATAGCAGGAAATGTGAAGATGAATTGAAAGAAGTGGAGAAAAAAAAAACATTCATTCAGGAAAACAATAAAACTAAAGTAAATATTGAGGTTGCTATAGTATGTGGAGAACAGTAACCTTGACTATTAAGGCAATAAAAAGTGAACTTATCACTATGGAGTGCAAAATCGTGTGTTTGAAGTCAGTGATTGAATTGATAGAACAGAAATATAAATTTAGTACTGAAGTGGTGTGAAGGAATGAAAATACAATGTGTATAAATGTAAAAAAAAACCAGTGCTGAGTAGGATAGCTGTCCTGCAGAAGGTTTACATTCAGCATCAACAATAGACCAAGACTATCTGTGAAGTATGACTTAAAAATTTGTTAAAATAGAAATTCAGATTGGGTACTAAGGCAGTCAAGAGGAACTGAGACATCTCTGAGGGTAATCATGAAACAGACACAATAGCAACAATCAAATAATGTGACTTTTGGGAACATGACTCAGTCTTTGATAAGAGCATATGAGGGAAAGCAGAGTGAGTTGCAGTCATTTGTGCAGGTGTCTTTCCAGCAGAAAAAACTTTATCTTTGCATCAATGTGGAGTAACTAGTATGATCTAGATTTTTCTGATTGAGACGTACCAGATTACCCTTGAATCACACAAAATCTCTTTGTGTAGCTTCCTTTGAAGGAAGAGAAGGAATAGTTAATACTCTCCACAGCTCGAGTAGTTCTCTTTTATACCAAAGCAGTCACAAGAACTAAGAATGCTATCAATGGATCTTCTGTATTGAACAAGCAAATTGATAGAGAAAAGTTGCCATTTCAAGCTCAAAGCAAAGATCAAAAGTTTAGCTGGACTGCTGGAGGTAGATATTCAAGAGAGAATTGTATTGAATTGCACTGAAAAGTCTCACAGGGGACTTTCCCAGCCAAAAGAGAGACAAGAATTTAATTTGGAACAAACTGAGGCACTGAGAAGACATGGATACTTGAAATGGCTATTAACAAAAATTATTAAAATTCAGAATGTAAAAGGAGACTTATGTTTATTATTGAATCATCATTAAATATTGATGAGGAAAAAGAGTGTAAGAACTTGGATTATTTCACAAATTTAAGTGTTCACTGGATTGAAGTGACACATAAAAATATATGAGGTCAATATTGAGGTTTTGTAAATGTAATCTTTTGCTCAGATATTATTAAGATTAGTAATAGATTTTAAAATAAACTTTAAATAGAACCATTGTATATTGTTTTTTTCTTATAGAAATATCAGTATTTCTAAAAAATTAAAGCAGGATTGTAATGTCAATAAATTAAGACTCATACAATGGCATTCTGTTCTACTATCTACATATCAGACATCTGTAATTAAGTTTAAGGTGGAAATCCTTGTTTCTATTATGCTTATACATAAAAGATGTGCTCAATATTTTCTTTTAGTATTTAACATTCACATGACCTTGAGTTCACAGTGTGTGAAGAGGTTTCCAAAAGTTTCTGGACTTACTGACAACTACATGTTATGTACATCTGTCTATAATTAATGATAAGGTTTATACTAGAAAGGCAAAACTGAAGAAAACAGTTCATTAAATCTACTCCAGCCTTCAGGGCTAAATTGGAGAGTGTTTTTAAAGGCCAGCAATTCATATTGATCTGAAGTTCTGCCAGAAGGCACTTGGGGATTGTAAAAATGCTAGAGTTAAGATTAGTACTAGGACATATAACAAGAGATAAATTTATTTGGATATAAATGTAATCAAAGTAATGATGTTTATTGTAAGTAGGCTTCATTTTACTTGAATAAGAAGCTCACATACTGAATTATTATTGTTTGTTCTATTGCAATAAGAAGATCTACAAATTTAATCAAACCAATGATTACTATGCATATCCTAGCAAACTACACTATAGATTTTTGAAGTCAAGAATTTATTGTTATTTATTGTTGCTGTTTATTGTTTATGGTTTATGGTTTAACACTCTTATAGTCCAGATAATTGAGTTAAAACAGAAAATCTTCTATACTACAGTAGAGAATGTTTCTACAGTAAGTTTGGTTGTGGGAAAATAGTATGTATTGTTTGAGCATAAAGTGCCTTGGTGCAGAGATGAGATTTAGTGTTGCTATAGGTTGCAATAACCTATAAAGTCTGTTATGGCTGCTTATCTGTGCTATAGTAACCTGTGCTAAATCTTTAGAGTAAATCTATAGTTTGAAAGAGAGAAGTTACTCTTCCAGCATCCTCTGTTCTAGCAATGTTCTGAGCTCAGAATTTCAAGGCATTAGATGTCCATGTCAATTTTCAGTATTCTGTAAATAACTATAGTTCAAGATAGTTACTCTCAGCAAATAATATTTTAGAAATTCAGTTTATCATTGCAACTTCCCTTTATTATAAGCTGAGTGATATAAAAAAAAGCTTATGGTTTACAATCTTCCTCAGAGAACATATTGTGAGTTGAATGAGGACTAGGATTGTTTCTGGGATTGCAAGGTCAAGGGAAAATTAAATTAAAATAACAAGGAGTTGAAGATTTTTATTCATTAATGAATATTTAGGTGTTGATTAGACTACTATGAAAAAAAAGGAGTAGTGATTGGGAAAAGAAACCTGGATTACAACAATTCTTTGAAGATTTATTTCACAAGTTTAGTGCAGGTTAGAAGAAACTGAAAGATCGTCTGATCCAGCCTTCATAGGAAAGGGAGCCTAGATGAGAGTAACATCCTGTCCAGTTGCATCTTGAAAATATCCAATGACTGGAACTGAACCATAACCCTGAGCATTTTTTTCTGGTGACTGGTCATTCTCACTGTAAAAATATTCCCTTTTTATGTCAAGATAAACCTCTCCCACTATAACTTGTACCTGTGTGCAGGCATTAGGAGGAGTGATCCAACATGCACTCAGCATTGAATACTGTCATTAACGTCTTACTCTTAAACAAATATTATTCCTTTGTCACAGATTTGCTACTCTTTAATGATACAGAATTGCAGAGAACCAATCTAGAATTTGTTATTTCTGTTAAAAGTAGAATCAGAATAAACAAGCTCATGACAAGGAAAATGGCAAATAGCCTCCTCAAGAAGATTTAGCATAGGGGAATAGAAATAACAAATTGCAGGGCTTATTAATCAATGGTTTATTAATCAGTTTTGATAGTACCAATTCAGTCAAAAGATTGCATAATGTTCTACCTCATTTTTTTATTAATGCCAATTACTAACAATGATTTAATAAAAGGGAGATGAGGTACTACTACAAGAAGAAAACATTCTGTCCAATGACTCAAGAATAAAACCCCTTTTGTTTTGTTTTAACCACATAGCTAGGCAGTCCTATCCTGTGCCTAATCTGAAGGAATATATTAATGCTTTTCCTTTTTTCATGTGTGTCAGCACACTTCCTAAACAACAAATATTGGTAGATAAATAGGTAATTGTGTTGTTATGCAACAGTCTAAGACACATCTATCATACATAGGTCAATTGTCAATAACTTGTCTTTGGAGATTTCTCATTCTGTCAGTCTGATCAGAAGCATATTTAGAAATTGTGAGTGAACAGGGTCTCTTGCAGAGGTCCAGCGACCATTCTATTAGTAAAGCTTTTCACATGTGGCTTGAGGATATTCTTCTGCTGTAATAATAATCAGGAAAACAAGTAACTGTGTATGATAGAACGGTAGAGATTGGAAGGGACTTCTAAAGACCGTATAGTCCAACCCCGCTGCTAAAGCAGGACCGTCTCAATCAGGTCACACAGAAATGCGTCTAGGAAGTTTTGGAAAACCTCCAGTACATATTGGTATTTCTCAAGATGCAATATTAATGAAAGTATTTAGAGAAGAGGGAACTTTTCTGTCTGTTTTTCACTGTTCCAAATACTTTACTTTTTCATTCCTAAAGTAAAGGTAATATATTTATCTTGTGAAATTACTTAAGCTGACTCTGGTAACAAATTGATGATGTCATCTGACTATTTTCAGGTACAAATATTATATTATTGAATAATACAATTTTATCCTTACATTGTAGGGAAGGCTATTTTTATGCTCAACAGCTGCTCTCTCACTTCCTTTCTAGCATTATAGAAAAATTATTTCGGTCAATAACCTAGCACAGTTGACAAGGACAAAGAAAGAATATTTCATCCTGTCATATAAAACATCATAATTTTATTAGCTGACAGTAGCTTCTCAAGACAGTATCAAACACAACTGACAACAGATGTGTTTCTTTGCTGAGACAGTGGACGCCAGATCAGGATTTCTAGAGAGATTGTCAATGACCCAAACTTGTCAAAGAGACATTTGGACAGTGCCCTTGACAAGATGATTTAAATTTTGGTCATCTCTGAATTGATCAGGCAGTTGGACTAGATGATCATTGTATGACCCTTCCAACAGAAATAGTCTTTTCTATTTAAGTGGTCCTAAATTAGTAACTTAAGGAACTTTTACCCCCATCAAATACAATTTTAGTAACCTATTATGGAGGGTTTCTTATGCTTGAGTTTTCTTTTAATAATTAACTTTCTTAAAATAATTAGTATTTATCTAGTATTTACTTTAGCATTTTTAGTATTTACTCTATTTTACCCTACTTTTGTTGCCATTGTTATTAATGTGTTGGAAGCATTAATATAACATTTTGATTACTAATATTAGATTATTTTTGCTCCTTTAAGAATTTAATAAAAACATTGTTGATGACTGAAAATGTGAAACAACTATTGTCATGATGATGTTGTAAGGAGAGGATTAAGGTCATAATATACTTTTAAAAAGCACTTTACATAGTCATCTGGTTAATATCATCAATAATTTTATAGGTTAGTTTTGAACTAGTAACTGAGAGATGAAAGACAACGTTATTACGCTTCTGCATCCTTCATCTATTATTCAGGTGAGTCTTCAAAAGGAAGATGCTGCAGCTGCTCAGTTTTCATAATCTTTGAAACTGCATGACTTTGCTAATTCCTCACAGATAAAATGTTAATAAAATATTCAAATTCCTTTGTATAATGTTTTTTTAGATTCTATACAGCTAGGACTGCATGGGTTTTTATGTTCATTGTTCTGCTCATAATGAGAGGAATAAATGTCTCGTGATATACTGTTTTGAAGAGAAATTCCAACAAAGAGGAAGGAAAGACATAGGGTCTCTTTTAAAGAACCTGTCAATTTCTGCAGTGAAGTTAAGATAATGTAAGAGTGGACTGTGTGGACTTGGAACAATTGCTACATGTAAAATAAATCCTGTGGTAGAAAAATAAAGAACAACATAGCTAGAAAATAATTATTTGAATGATATAGGCTATATTCCACATTAAAAAGATATGAAGAAACTACTGTAGGAAGGGATAATAAGAAACTTTTCAGCTCAAAATAGTATTTTAACAGTTGTGCAAGAGTTTTCCTGGCTATAACATAATCTTCAAGGAAGATTAAGACATTATTTTTCTAAATTATGTTGGCCCTGCTGGGCTTTAATATTACAGAAGAAATAATAGACTCAGGACTTAAATCCAATAAAGGAACCAGGCCCTCAAACATTACGTGTTAGAAAAATCTTTCTCTGCCTTGGGAAGTAGTATCTGCGTTATATAACTCCAAAAGAGTTATCTACAACTTACTACACCTATTTACAGAAAGCAAAAGTCTGTGGAGACTTACTTCGGAGAGGTTTCAAAGACAATTCTAATTTGAAATCTCAGAAAGTAATTAAAATCTGAGGCACCTGGATCATATATAGCCGTAGAGCTGTTACTCACTCCAGAAATCCTTGTGAATATTAATTGGGAAAACAACATGAAGATTTTTAATTTCACATGTAATATTTAAACTTTTATGCCATAAGGTTGTGCTTATACTCTTCCTTATCCTTTCCCTTCAGAAAGATAATGTTCTGAATAGCCATTGGCTATATTATAAGTAAACACTTAAGTAGGAATCCTGAATCTAGAAGTCCCTCTTTTTCTGATAAATAGAGTAAGTTAAGTGTATCCATGCTTTCTTTCACTTGCTTTGCCTCTAATCCCTCAAAATTTTGTGTTTTTATTCCTTTGCAGCTCAGTTTCACTAGAGGTTTGAGATTTCACAGTCCATAAAAATCTTTCAGTGAAAGTGTTTCCACCAGAGAGGAATCCACACTTTCTCTTCATGATTCCTGTTCTCTGTAATATACTCACTATTATGGTGCTGGTTATCCCCAAACATTGAGGAAGAAATATATGTGTTTAAACCAGCTCAAGCCTCTTGTTCTCTTCCCAATTCTTTTTGTCAATTGTTAGTGTTCTACACGGTCTAAGCCATAAATACAACCTCCCCACCACACTAGCATAATTTAAAAAGATATTTATAATCTTTTGGTTAACTCAAGAACAAACAGTAACATGGTTGATTCACTCAGCTACTATAGCCAGTTCATCCACTCAGCTGTTTTCTAAAATAAAAGCCACCATTCTGTCCCTTTCTGCTGAAATAATTTCAGCTTTATTTGCAACAACTGTGGTCAATCATTGCCTACAATTTTCCCTGCACTTCATGAGCATGTTGTCCTTGTCAATCTCTCTTCCACAGCAGTGGTTTATTCATCAGTCATACTAAGAGAACATGATGTATTGGAAAATGGTAAGTGGGATGAAATCTATGAAAAAAGAAATTACCCATTGGAGGCCAATTATTTTAACAGATAATTCTTCATATTTTTATAACAAATAACTTATACTAAGAAATACTCATACTTTTTGCAGCTAGTAACATTACAATCTGAGAATTTACTTGAAATGTCACAAAATCTAATATTTTTTCTAGAAAGAATGAAGGAAAACACTTGTCCAATATAAATGCAAAAATAGTTTAGTGATGGATTCCAGATGAATTTACATCATCGATATTTTAATGGCATTTTATTTGAGGTGTTTATGTAGATACACGGGTACCACCTGGAGTCCTGCATAACACTGCCTTTCCCACTTACTATTTCTATTTTTACATGCACGTAAACACGTAAGAGTTCTTAACAGCATCATAAATAAAGAATGAATTAAGTCACTGAGTCATTTTCTACAGTTTGCGTCAAGGAAAACGGTTTGTTGTGCAGTTTTTGATTCCATGCTTTTTTTCACTCTGTTCAAGATGACCAGATAAAGAAAGAACTCATGTGACAATGCCAAAGCTATTATCATTAGAGTTCACTGTATCATTACAAAATATTTTTCTGAAATCCTTGTTTTTAAACTGTAACTAAGCTAACTGTACTAAATAAAGATCGAATACTCTCAATATCAAGGTAAGAGTAAATCATTTTACGTGTCCAAAAAGGAGCAACAAAGTGGGTGAAGAGTCTACAGCACAAGTTCTGTGAGAATCAGTTGAGGAGAGAAAAGAAGGATAAAGGGACACCTTGCTCTCTACGACTTCCTGAAAGGAGTTTGTAGGGAGGTGAGGATCAGTCTCTTCTCCCAAGTAACAAGTGACAGGACAAGAAGAAACAGCCTCAAGTTGCACTAGGGGCAGTTTAGATTAGATATTAGCAAAACTTTTTTTACTTAAAGGATTGTCAGGTATTGGAACAGGCTGCCTAGGGAAGTGATTGAGTCATCATCCTTGGACATATTAAAAAGGTATAGAAGTGGTAGTTATAGACATGGTTTAGTGGTGGACATAGCAATGCTAGGTTAATGGTTAGACTCTATCCAATGGCTAGATTTAAGGGATCTTTCCATCCTAAACAATTCTGTGATTCTGTGATCCTGTGATCCTTACTATCTTAATATAAAGGCTTTTCATCATTACCGTTAGAAAATACAGATTTCTCTGTCTTAAGTAAATGAAACAATGCTGGGAGTACACATCTATCAACATATAATAATCCAACAGATGAAAAGGAACATGAGAATAAAAGCTTTAAAATAAATCATTGAGAATCTGACATCTTGAAAAAGATATATTTCATAAATTGTCATAGTATTGTACCTAGAGGCAACATTTGCTCTATGTTACAGAAAGGATCTATTTCCATTTGTTCTGTGACAGGAAACTTTAGGGAAGCAATCACACAGGCATGGCAATCATAATACTGAAGAGTCTGAAGGACAGGTTGTTTTAGGTGAGCAATACAGATGTGATTTTATGTCTTCTTGCATTACAATACTATTTGAAAAAAATCTTTTATGCAGAAGACTCATCTCCACACTTACATACATACAGAAGCTTACACACAGTCAAAAATCTTTTCTTTCTAGAGTTTATTATCACAAAAAAAATCCATATCAAGCAAAATCAAAATTAGAGAAAGAAAATTGCATCTTTTCTCCACAAGACACAAACAGCATTGCTGACTAAGCATTCTAACTCACTTAACAAGGAGGATGGCAAGACCTGAAAGTCTCCTGAGAGGAGCAAGTAGTGCTTCATATGTCTTATAGAAAGGTCAGATGAAGTATCCAAAGGTCCAGGAAACTACAGGTCAGTCAGCGCACCTCCATCCCCAGAAAGGTGATGGAACAACTCATCCTGAATGTTGTCACAACGTATGAAGGAAAAGATGGTTATCCAGGGGAGTCAACACGGATTCACAAGGAGAAATACTCTTTGACCAACCTGATAGCCTTCTATGAAGGCATAACTGGTTCTCTAGATGAGAGGAGAGCTGCAGATATCATCTATCTTGACTTCAGCAGGGCTTTTGACACTGTCTCCCACAACGTCCTCATCAGAAAGCTCAAGCAGTGTGACTTGGATGAGTGGATAGTGAGGTGGATCGAGAGCTGGCTGAATGACAGAGCCCAGAGGGTGGTGACCAATGGCACAGAATAGAGTTGGAGATCTGTGGCCAGTGGAGTTCCTCAGGGATCAGTTCTGGGACCAGTTTTGTTCAGCATCTTCATCAATTACATGGATGAGGGGACAAAGTGTCCCCTAAGCAAGTTCACTCATGACACCAAACTGGGAGGACTGGTTGATTCCCCAGAAGGCTGTGCTGTCATTCAGTGGGATCTTGACCGGCTTGACAGTTGGGCAGAGAGGAACCTCATAAAGTTCAACAGGGACAAGTGCAGAGTCCTACATCTGGGAGGGAACAACCCCATGCACCAGTACACGCTGGGGAATGACCTGCTGGAGAGTAGCTCTGCAGAGAGAGACCTGGGAGTCTGTTTGATAAACTGAATATGAGCCAGCAATGTGCCCATCGTGGCCAAGAAGGACAATGGCATCCTGGGGCGCATAGAGTGTGGTCAGCAGGGCAAGGGAGGTTCTTCTCCCCCTCTCCTCTGCCCTGCTGAGGCCTCATCTGGAGTCCTGTGTCAAGTTCTGGGCTCCTCAGCTCAAGAGGGACAGAGAACTTCTGGAGAGAGTCTAGTGCAGGGCCAACAAGATAATCAGGGGACTGGAACATCTGTCATACAAGTAAAGGCTGCAGGAACTGGGGCTGTTTAATCTAGAAAAGAGACTGAGGAGTGATCTTATTAATGTTTACAAATATCTAAATGGTGAGTGTCAGGAGCTTGGGGTATCCCTTTTTTCTGTTATATCTAGTGATAGGACAAGGAGTAATGGGATAAAGCTGCAACACAAAAAGTTCCATTTAAATATAAGAAAAATTATTTTATTGTGAAGGTGATGGAGCACTGGAACAGGCTGTCCAGGGAAGTTGTGGAGTCTCCTTCCTTGGTGGTCTTCAAAATCTGCCTGGACATGTTCCTGTGTGACTTGATCTAGGTGGACCTGCTTCTGCAGGGATGTTGGACTAGATGATCTCTAAAGCTCCCTTCCAACCCTACCATTCTATGATTCTATGATTCTAAGAAAGCATCTGGCGGAAGTCTCTGAGATGACCTCAGGTGGCAGCTGAATGCCAAGACTCCTTGCTACCAGGGAGCTCTGTGAAGTGAGGGGCATGGTCAGACTCCTAGACACATCCTTTTTTTCTTGGAGAACCACTTGGTCAATGCTAGCAGGAGTCACCTTCTTCCTGTTCCTCACCTGTTAATGGGAAAATGATGATCCTTTCCCTGTCCCTTATCCCAGTATCTCTTTACCTTTTGATAAGACCTTAAGAGATCTGTCAGAGCAAGACTAAGAGGAATGGAGCCACACAGTCAACAAAGAAATTTCTGCTTTGGTGACTTAGCCTACTGCTTCTGCATGCATCCTGCCTCAGACACTGTGGTTCTGGCCAGCATCTCACCAGCTAGTTAGCTTCTGATGTAGGTCTGCACCATCTGTCTCCAGTGCTGCTTCTCTACATGTGAACCTGTCCTGTCCTTAGGCCAAGACAGATTCAGGACATCCTTGCCCTTCAGGCATTGTTAGTTTACCATTATTTTTTCCTCACATATAGAATCTGGATTGAGACCCTTATCTAATGTCAACTGACATCTCTGTTTAACCCAACCAAGTTCCAATTAGCCAATGCAGTAGTCCTTCGTAAATATGATCAGAACAATTAGTGAAAGTATACTCTAGAATACTATCTACAAATGAAATAAATTCTTTTTCCCTTTACTGAACAGGCTTTTTTTCATCTGCCTTTTCAATGACAAGTGTTATTTCCTTTTCATCTTAAACTTTTTTCCAGTTTGTCATGAACAAAAATGTCATGTGATAATGTAAGATGAATGATGGAAAATGAGAAAGTGAGGCGGCCTACCATAAATCACAGCTGATTCCTAAAAATAGAGAGACCATATAAAGTTTTGATCAACAGGGAATTTAGAAATGAAATGACTACACAGAAGGAACTGAATTGTAATCATCATTTGTAACATGGGCCAAGAAAGTGGAAACTTTACCATGCTATACCGTTGAAATACTGAGGGGCAATACCAAATATTTTTGGAGAAGAAAACTTATGAATCACAAAATATGACTTTTGGGCTTTATTGCCAGCAAGTATCAAAATGCAACAATGCATTAGAAAAACAATACCCAGTAATCTTCTAGAGCTGTTGAAAATTGCAATAAAAATGTTTTATATCAGCACGTTTGAAGAGTGAATGGGAACATGAGGCAAAATATCAGTGACATAAGGGTTATAAAAATGTCATGTTTTGCTAACAGTAGCAGATCAACAGACTCTGAGCACATTACTACCTGCAATTTCTCAGGACAAGCAGATCTGAAACTGAGACAGGGACTAAATCCTGAGGAATCACAAAGGTGGAGCAGGACAGGCAGATTAATCATTGTCAGCTCTTTAAAGGTATGATGAGACACAACCAAAACCAGCATGCACCAGGAGAAACTCAGGAAGTATGGAGAGGGATTTGACATCCAATTCCTTGGCTCCTTATGTCATTGCAAGCAATTTTGCACTGATTACTTGGGTATTGGTACATTTGTGATGCTTGCAAACTACTTATACATGCCTTAGGGCCTGTAGGACTGAAAGTGTGAGACTGAAATCAATTGTGGTTTGAAATCTGTTTATCTTGTCTTCCTATAAGGTTTTGCACTGTGCTATGTTGCTGCTACAGCATTGGAACATTATTTCCCTCAGGGCAGTCTGGAAAATTTTATGTTCTCCAGAGTTTGTAAAAGATATGTATACTGACATAAACTATTCAATATTCGTTCATGTAATTACAACCTGCGAGAATACATGTTCTGTTTGTTAAAACACAGGGTCATCTTCAGTGCTAAAATGTAAAAGAAAACTAGCATTTTTAGCAGTGTCCATTTCATCCTGACACAGAGTTCAAAAATGGTTTCGATGAAATTGCTAGAAGACAGAATTGTCTGCATGGTATTTCTGAGACTGCATACAACTAAATTTAGACATATAAAAGTAGGAAAGCAATTAAAATACCTAAACATATTTATTTTGAGCAATTTTAGATGCCTCAGAATACTTGAGTTTTTTTCATAGACCTGGCATTACTGACACAGGATCTATGGGAGATCCATGAAGCTGCATCTTGAAATACCCTATGATGTCTAAAATACCTTTAAGCATCTAACTTTAGGCACTTAAATTACTATTCACAGAGAGCTTTCAGATATCAACAGAAAAAAAAAAAAATCAGTGTTGTGTGGGAGTCCACAGGGCATTTGAAACACCGAGACAAAGCAGGCACATGCTTTCAATCTGGAGATGACATCAACCATTGCAACATGGATTTCTGTCAGCATCCAGCTGACAGTTGACCACTCTGTTTGAGACAGCCAATTTCCCGTGTAAAAATCTCAATCTGTTATTTTTTTAACAAATATTCTGTCCTTGAGTATCTGTATATTACTATCCAGTGTGTGGTTTTGTTGGTTCTGTCTGCTTGTCTTGTATCCCATACTTAAAATAGCCTAGTTGTTATTTGGACTTAAGACTTGTTTAGTTTTAATATGTCTTCAGTAGTACCAAGCATTCAAAAATCTATTCCTTTTGACAAAGAGTTATTATATAGAAACCATGAAAATGTCCTAATGTCCTCTACCCATGACATGTATTTATTGTGTGATGGGCCAGCTGATTGCTATCATAAACCCACTGTATTTTATTTTACAACCCTTCTGGTGTATCTCAACAATTCATAATTAGTGTAGCTCGTAAAATGTCCGAAGTCCCTTCTGGGAACAGAGGCCACATATCTATGCATTTTAAATTAATAAAATTATATACTTGCATATAATTATATTGAGTTCACACAGAGTTAGCAATTTATTAAAATTAAACATGTTTAACATTAAGCCTTAAGCATCAGTTCCTTACAAAGTCTTACAAAGAGTTCAGGCTATGCAAAGTGATCACTATGTTTGAAAAAACATATTGGATTCTTGTTATCACTGCCAAGAGTGCATCCTCTGGCTATTTCTATACTTCATCAGGTCTCTCTAATTGGTGTTCTTTACTTCTTACCCCATATATAGAGGTTCAACCAGTGGGTGCATCTATCTGAAAGTTCATCAGTACTCTGACAACAAATTGTTTGCCTGAGTGGTATGTGAGATACTTGGAAATACAGTAATCATACTGATAACATCTAAGGTTTTAAAAAACTTTCTGCAAAACTGGAAATTTGGTTTAATTTTTTATCAAGACCCTAAAATCGAATGCTAAGCTGAACATTCACTACCTTGTAGGTGTGGGAATTGAATGAATAAAAAAAGCCAGAAAGTTAATATTTTGATGGAAAGATATTAACCATCACCCACTCATATGCTCTACAAGAGAAATAAAAGAGTGGGATCAGAATTTAATCATCAAATCAAGCATTAATTACAATTAGTGAAAATGTCAGAGCAATAGACATATAGGTACTCAAGATAAGCAAAGTAGCAGAAAAGATGTCTTCACACTTCTACAGCAATAAAGACTCGTTTAAATTTAAAAATATATATTTTTTGTCCCTGGTGTAAATAAAGATGAGAATAATAGCATATAATAAATAACCTTAGTCAATTAAAATACAAGGAGAAGAGAGAGGCATATGCATAAGATTGTTCAAGGTATCTTAAATAGTTGCCTAATTTTATATGTAAGATTACTTGTCATTTGTGTTTCCATGAATTATGAAAGGAGACTAGATGACTAAGAAGAGATGAGTATCTTTTAGGTGGTAGCTGCTGAGATTCATCCCTCCTTTAGTAAGGTTTTTCTCTGCTTTTCAGTGACAGAACCTTTCGACTTACTGTCAGAAATGTCTGGAGGACACAAGTCATTAAATTCAGGAGAACAAGAAGAGTTTTATGTCCTGTTTAGGCTTACTGTATAATCTTATGTGTTCAAATTTAAATGACAGTAAGGGTGAATGTGTTGCTTTCATACAGTGATCTAGTACCCCCAGAGGTTCCCCAGAGGTACGTCGTCTTGCTTCCAGTCATGGTCCAAGGCTTGAGTGAATTTTGTAAAGTCCTCCCAGGCTTGCTGCAACAGCATCTCAAAGTCTGCTACACATTTCAGCAAATGAATTAAGCCTGATGTTGCTGGTAAATGAAGAGGGAAAATAAATAAAACTGGAAGCCTAATTGCCCGTAAAATAAAGCACTTAAGCGTGATAAGAATGCAGGTATGCATTTTCAATGGTTTCAATGTCTATGACTCATGCTTAACCTGAAGGAGGAGCTTACATGTTCTGATAGACTGATGTCCTCTGGGCCATCTGGCCCATTCTGTATCAGCGTAATTATTTCCTCTAAGAAACCATAATGTGCATCTGTTGCAACATAATAAGTGATATTTTCTTTCTGTGAGCATAAATTGGGCTTCAGTTTTCATATTAAATTTTCATTGTGTACATCAGGAACACAGAAATTTAATTGAATGTGATAATGTATACCCTACGTGCAAAATGTAAAAGAAACGTTTCATGACTAAAACCTTTAGCTTCCTAATTTTTTCCTTTTTATTAAAATGCTTTTACTTTTGATGCTTGCATTTCATTTCAGTCTCATTTTTTTATTTGTAGCAAATTACAACAGTTTTTTGTCCCTATGATTTTCCTTGCTCCTAGACATCATCATCATTACTATTTCTATTATTACTAACAATAATAATTTTCCACTCATCTTTTTAGCTAGTTAGTTTCTTTGTGTTCTGCATTTTAAAGTTTCATGGTTTAAATGTTGATGAGGCTTAAGCTCATAAATATGCTAACTAAAGATTGTCGAGGATATTAAAGACTGTTTTGTAACTTCAGTCTTTTGAACTCACATATTCTGCCTCTATAAATTTAACAACATATTCTTTTCACAAAGGAAAGCAGCTGTTTAAATTTTAATACCATCCAGCAAGTTATTAATTAGAAATGGAAACAACTACAGTTTTCAAGTCTAAATGTGTACTAAATTCATAATGGTCTGTGATAACTTGAAATACATTTTATCTTTTTCTGGTTTTAGTTTTAAATAGGTTTTCATAACTGAAAGAGTGACATTCCATTTTTCTGTTGTATCTAGTGCCAGGACAAGGGGTAATGGGATGAAGCTGGAACTCAAAGAGTTCCATTTAAACATGAGGAAAAAATATTTTACTGTGAGGGTGACGGAATACTGGCACAGGCTGCCCAGGGAGGTTGTGGAGTCTCCTTCCTTGGAGGTCTTCAAGATCCACCTGGACACATTCCTGTGCGACTTAAACTAGGTGGACCTTCTTTGACAGGGAGACTTGACTATATGATCTCTAAAGGTCTCTTACAACCCCTATCCCGAGCTTTTTCTCTAAACCACGTTACCTTTAATATATGAATTAAGGTTCATATCTTCTTTTTCTGTCCCAATTATATATTTAAGAGCTATCCACTTAAAACATACTTCTCGTAAATTCTATCCACACTTTTTAAAGACTGTCGGGTAGCTGTTAGATCCCTCGTGTCTTAACATTTAGGTATCTCACCATCTTTTGTTGCATATTTGTCTTCAAAACACTTCTCTGGGAATACTTCAAGTGTGATTAATCACCTGATTATGATGTACATACATACTTTTGCAGTAATCTACATGTTGAAACAATCCATTGTTCTCATAAATTAAGCACTTCAAGAATTTTTTCCTGTTTTGTGACATCAATAAAAGATGCACCTCCATTAGGGCTAATTGTGGTAAGAGGATGGAGGTCAATCTGCATATCTATGTTGCTACCAAAATAAAAACAAAAAGAGAAGAAAATCCAACATTAAATAGCTTTATCCAAAACATTTTCAGGATATAAGCTAACTGTGCAGTGTGGACAATTTGTGATGTAGCGCTCAACTTCATTCTCTCTTAAACTTTTTTAACAGTCTTGTAGACATATCCTGATAGCCTTTCTCTTGGTATTTAATGCAATGATGGCAAGGTTCTAGTCGAGGGCAAGAACAGTTCCAACTGTGAACTGTAGCAATATTGCAGGGTTCAAAGCAAGCAAAGTAAAAGCCCAACATGCTAGAGTATCCAGCTACAATGATCTGAGAATTACCTTTGACCAACAACATAATATGCATATGCATGCTCAATATTAATCTGCAAAGAGCTTTAAACATGTAGTTAATGGTGACACAAAATGCCATCTGCAAGCTTTCCAAACCCAATACTTGAAAGTATAGTTAAAGCATAAGCACTTTATTAACAAAATATTATCTGAAAAGCTTTTCCACTTCAGTGAGACAAGTTAAAATGGAAATAATGTATTACATTAAGAAAAAGAAAAAAGTGTTTGCACTTCATTTTATGTCAAGATATGGCAGCAGTTAAATATTTCTTATTGCCAGAGAAAGAAAATACCCCCACTCAGCTTGATATTAGCTGAAAGCATTTGAATATGTGCCTTGAGAACACAAAAACGTGGTGCCAGAGCTGCTGCAACAAAGTTCCTTTGCCTCAGAATTACTTCAGTTTGTCTGCTATGAACTTGTTAAACCTCAGTGCTTACCTTTTAAAAAGCAACATTTAGTGCCGTACACTAGAGGTACCATCAATTTCCTGCTTCAGGACAAAGAATTGCATGGACAAGTGCAAATTTAAGGATCATAAGAAAAACTGAATAAGTATTTTTATTCTAATTGCAACTCTCAGCTGAACCAACCTAGTATATCTTAACCAACAATTTAGAGAAATAAGAAGTTTCTGTATAGCTGAAGCAGACTAAGAGAATAATTTATTCTCCTTCATGAATTTAATAAATAGAAACACTGAGGAACACTATACTCAAGTAATTTTACATCCAGAAATTTGTTCATACTTCCAATGAATGGAGGCTGAAAAAGTATTGAAGACCAAAATAAATAACAAGTTATTTGGTTGACTTTGGCTTATATTGACTTGGGGAAAAAAACTAGATACTAAAATAGTCTAAGAATATTTAAATTTTGTTTTTGAAGTATAAACAATTTAAACAGATGAGACTCTAAGGCTTTTGTTATATTTAAAATTTTCCTAATAAGGGTTATTCTGCTGTGCCTGGATAGCACAACTTTACAACATGAATAGTGAATTGATTCCAATAGATCATAGGTCTGCAAAATGATAAATTCAACTTCAATTGTATCCTGAAAATGGTACACTTCTATATCTTTATCAGAAATTTGAGTGGCTGAGTCAAACAGGAAGAGACAGATAAAACAGCTCCTCCCGCCAACTGTTCAAGGAGCCTGGTAGCATAAGATGTTTTAGATTATATTATGTAAGTTAGGTGTCCTAAAAGGAAATATACTTCTTACGAAGAGTTTGAAGTAATTTCTCTTGGTGTTTTCCCTTACTTCTTTTTTTAAACAAAGATGCTGTCCCTAAAATATTCTGACTTGAGGCTTTTCTGACTTTATCTTCTATTGTTTATGTGTACCTCATGGCATACATCTGTTTTTTAGGTCACTTTTAAAATTCTTGTGCTGAATAAGCATTTTAGTTCTCATCCCCTTCTTGATTCCCACAAGTCTTTAAGTGCTTCTCCTCAAAGCTATGCAAATATCTTCTCCTCTATCTTCCTTCTGTCTTTGTCACTATGTCTCACACAGTGTTGTGTTCTCTAACAGTCTAAGTACAAGAAAACGGAGTCCATTCTGTAGCCCTGAAATCAGCCCACAAGATGGCCCATTTTATCCCCTGAAGTGTACTGAGGTGTTACATAGGAACACTGCAAGCCCGGATTGCAAGAATAATTTGTGACACAGAGCTGGTGTACACAGTAACAGGTAATGGACTCACCAGTATCTAACACTGTGTCTTGTTTACATTAAATTTTCCGGTGTAACCATAGCCTCAAGCTGTAAAACTGCTGCTGAGTGGTGCCGTGTCTAAGTGGCTTGCATGGCTGGCATTCACATTCATTAGGACTGCCTTCCTCTAGGACAGATCTGTCTGGTAGACAGCGAATTAGATGGGTCTGGAAACAGGGAATGAGATAAAATTAAACTCCAATTATGAAAAATCAGTGATCTACCACTTAGTTGCACTCTGGACCCTCTCTTTGTTGCAGTAATACCATTTGGACCCTCCTATCTAGGACTGTATGATACGCTATATTAAAAAAAAAATAAGAAAAAAAATACTCCTCCTTATTGCAAGGGTCGTTAAGCCATCTTATCATGAGATACTTAGAAGTCTAAATAGGTACCAATGTAACAAAAAAACAAAAAAGAAACAGCTGAGAATACTAATAGCTTTTAACTAACAAAATGAGAAAAGACTGAAGAAAAGTAGGATGTTGGAGGTTAGATTTTCCTCTAACGCAATGTGTGTGTCAGAAAACAATGAACTCTTTTCACATTTCACATAATTGAGAGGAAAAAAAACCAGAATGCTCAAATTGTAATTTAAGCAGATGATTAAACTTAATACCTGTCATTGTATGAAAAGGAAGAAAAAATTTGTTTTAATTGAGTCTTATTAGATAAAGCTGAATTAAATATTTGTCATTATTTTTGACCTCATCCTCTTATAGATTGTGAGATGTTGTGCTTAATATCCCTTAGTTTACCATAGCTTTAACACATTTTGATAGAACTGCTTACAAATATAGAAGTAAAAAATACTAATTAGATGGTGTGAGTTTCCTCACTTTTTGAAATGGATTAAATTTATCATTCTGTTTTTTCAGTAAACTGTTTGACAGAATTGAGGGTGATGGCTAAGTAACCTCCAAAATATTTCTCCTTGCAGTAAGACAACTGTATTAAACTAAAGGAATTAAAACCCATTATTCACACTACTGAGAACTGCCTACTACTTTGACCTTGATTTTATACATAAAAAAGATATTTTTGTATGGTTGTACATACATGTATGTTTATTCATTTTCTCATATCTGAGGGAAATGCCTATGAAAGGTGGCACACTTTTGGAACTCTTTTAGGGAACAATATTCATGACAGGGACAGATCTACTTCAAAGATAAAATGAATCTGCCAGATTGGACAAAGCACCTGAGATACTATTAATCTTTACTAGTTACATTTCCTGATGCTAAGGATGAGAAAATTCAAAGAAAATAACTGCAACTTAGTCAAACTCCTAAGTGTAAAGTATGAATCAGAAGGTCTAAGAAGTTTAACATCTTTCTTTTCTGATTTTGATGAAAACTGCCTATGCTGTAGAGGTATCAAATATTCTTAAAATATGTGTCAATTGTGAGTACCCATGACCATCTTTTTGCTCACATAATCAGAAAGCAATCACTCATGCTGCTCTTTTCTTAATAAGACAGAATTTTAGTAATCAGTTATTCCAGATATTAGTTCCTCCAAAGAGAACTAGAGGCAAGAAGAGATGAATATCACACATCTTGGGGCATTACTCACTTTGGTAAAAAAGTCTCAAGCCATATATACAAAGTAATGATTTGTCCATTCCAAGTGCTGTGATCTGAGTGTATGAAATGAAGTGTGTCTTTGGCACGTGGATATGCCACTTTAAAGTATTTAACCCATATTACAGGCAGTTACTCAAAATTATGCTTGTTATAATTTACCTTTTAGACCCTGGGTAGTTATTTTGAATTATTTGAGCAGACTCTTTCCTTTTCAAAAACATGTTTTCTAGAATTTTTGAATATTATTGCTTTGGTTTAAGTTTTAACAGTTTTTTTAAAACTCATTAGGAAGTAAATTTTTCAGAACTTTGTCTAAGAATTTGGATTCTAATAACTTGCAGGTGAATGTACTTCTGTGAGATCACGCTTAGTGCAATTGTTCCAACACCAGAAAGCATCAATTTTTATTGTCTCCAACCATGTTTAAGACTTCTTAGTTCAGTTTCAGCAAATTATCTTTCAGGTTATTGTAATCCATTTTTTATATTAGGATCTGTAGATCTAGGAAGCAGCCTTTCTGAAAGACACAAGAGGGTCTTGTTGGTTGACAATGAGCGGAACAAGCCAAAAAACAACCTGAACAGCAGTGCACTGCAGAAACAACAATAGCAAATTAGATCCTGCATTGCATTCACAGGAGCATTGCTAGCAGAGACAGAGATGTGATCACACCATTCTACTCAGCACTTGTCAGGCTATATATAGAGTTGTGTGTTCAGCTCTGGTCTCCACAATTAAGAACACAAACAGGTTTGTAGAAGGTCCAAAGAATGGCCACAAAGATGATCAAAGGGCTGGAGAACTCACTCTATGGGGAAACACTGAAGGAGCTTGGTCTTTTCTCCCTGGAAAGCAAAAGGCCCAGGGGGAACACATTATAGTACTCCAATATTTAAAGGGCTTCTACAAAAAGGATGGAGGCTGTTACTCCAAAGGAGTAACATGGAGAAGGGAGCATGGATGCCAACTCCGTCTGGAGAGGTTTCATCCTGATATAAGAAAGAATTTTTTTTACAGTGAGAGCAACCATTCACTCTAACAACATCCACAGGGATCTGGTAAAGTCTCCATCAATGGACGTTTTCAAGATGTGACAGAACAGGGTGCTAGATAATCTCATCTAATGTCCCTTTCCTATGAAAGGCTTAACTTTCAACCTGGGCTATTCTGTGATGATTCCAGTATAACTATCAGGAATCCAAAAAGGATTATCTCAGAGCCCATCTTAGACTAGGCTTAAAATATCTCTTGCTGAGATCATTGAATTACAGTTTGCAACACAAATATTTACACTTTTGTCACAAAAAAAAAAAAAAAATGGAAGCCTCACATTGATGCAGGTTTAATTTCAGAGATCCAAATTTAAAGTGAACCAAGAGTACCTTCTAGATAGTATTAGGAAGGGAGCAGTCTCCATCTCCCTTTTTAACAAGAAGTGATCAGCTTCTCCTAAATGTGTATGGGCAACAATGGTGACAGATACTCTTCTTCAGATGGGGTTCTTAATAGACACATTCAATCCATTTCTTTTTCCAACGTGATGTTGTACAGGATTTGCTCTTGTAGTGCAAGAGGGAAATAAAACTTGAAAAATTTCACCGATGTTAAATATTCTGGTAGGCATGGGCTCCCCTGTCCCCAAGAGAAGAGCTGCCTATTACGCAGACTGCCAAATGAAGATTGTTGACACACTAACAAAGCTGCAACTCAAGTTGAGGGAAGAGAAGAGAATATTTGGCCTGGAAGAGACTTGGATGAACCTGTCTCAATCTTTTCTCTAACAGAGCTTGCTGCAGTGCTCTATTCCTTGCAGAAATTTCTTTCCCTGAGCGAATATGCAGCAACAACTTGGAAACAAGCCAGGACATAAGGTTCCTGCAGTGTTCCTGGATTAGAATGAGTAGCAAATCTTATGAGGTAAGTATGACTGTAGATGTACTGACACAAAAAGTTTAAGTCCTGGCAGACATTATTTTTGGTAGTGGTACTTAACAACAATCTAGCTCTCAGTGGTATATTTTGCCTGCAAACAAAAACATGAGTGAGAACACAAATGTTTATCATCTAACTAATAAGCAACATCAGCAAAACAACGTGATCTAACATGCATGGTGAAAAAGTTTTGAAAATAGTTGTGTTGTGGTGTGAGGTTTTTTTCACTGATTTATCTGCATATGCTGTCTTTCACCCTCAGCACAAACATGGGATGTTTCTGATAATATCATAGCTGAAAGGCTTCAGTCTTGAGGGGCCTTTAGCAAGTTTCATTTTATCCTACTAATTTTTTTTTTAATATAATTACTTGCAGAACAACATAAGTGAACCCTCATCAAGTTCAGTGATGATACAAAACTTGGATGGAGGAGTGGCTGATATACTGAAAATCTGTGCTGCCGTTGAGATCCTGACTGGCTTGAGAGTTGAGCAGAGAGGAAACTCTTGAGGTTCAACAAGACTAAATCCTGCACCTGAGGAGGAACAACACCAATGTACCAGTACAGTTTGAGGGTTAACATGCTGGAGAGCAGCTCTGTAGAGAGGGAACTGAGAGTTTTGGTGGACAGCAAATTAAACATGAACCAGCAACGTGTCCTCTTATTCAAGAAGGCCAATGGTACTCTGGGGTCCATCAAGAAGAGTGTGTTCAGCAGGTTCAGGGAGATCCTCCTATCCTTCTGCTCTGCCCTGGTGAGGCCTCATCTGGAGCTCTGTCTCCAGTTTTGGGCTCCTC
Organism: Urocolius indicus; assembly: GCA_013401255.1. Lineage (NCBI taxonomy): Eukaryota > Metazoa > Chordata > Aves > Coliiformes > Coliidae > Urocolius > Urocolius indicus. The sequence goes on from WBNH01007506.1 coordinate 24,043, forward strand.
AGCTCAAAAGAGACAGAGAACTTCTGGAGACAAGTTCTGTGCAGGGCCACCAAGATGATCAGGGAACTGGAACAACTCTCATGATGAAAGTCTGAGAAAGTTGGTGCTGTTCAGACTAGAAAACAGGTGACTGAGAGGGGATTTTATCAATATTTGTAACTACTTAAAGGTGGCCTGTCAAGAGGATGGGATGAGTAGTGCCCAGTGACAGGACAAGGAGTAATGGACATAAGCTGGAACACAGGGAGTTCCACCTGAACATGAGGAAAATCTTGTTTCCTGTGAAGGTGAGGGAGCCCTGGCACAGAGTGCCCAGAGAGGTTGTGGAATCTCCTTCTCTGGAGGTTTTTAAAACCCATCTGGACACATTCCTGTGTCACCTGATTGGGTGTATTTACTCTAGCAGGGAGGTCAGACTAGATGTTCTCTAGAGATCCATTCCAATCCCTACCATTCTGTGATTCTGTGAATGTACTGACAAGCATTACCTATTCTGTGTAAAAAAAAGCAAGGCACAGTTCCCGAGGTAAGGCACAGTGGGTTGATTTTTGGACTCTGTTTTGGCATGGAAGCAGAGTTAAAAAGACTGAGTTAGCTTCTATTGTAACTGCTACTTTAAGACTTCACCAAGGCTACATTGTACAAAGCAGATAGTTCAGCTGATTGCAGAACAGCTTGAGAGTTTCTAATATACTGCTGAATTATGTCATCAAGAAATGGACTTATACATTCAAATCTATCTGATTTTCAGCTATAATAAAGTAATATTTTATAAAAATACCCATCTAAATCATCTGTGTCATTATTCTGTTCTAATAATTTTGACAAAATTCACATAAAGTGTGACCTCTTTAGTATCACAGACTGCACACACGTAGTCTGGAATTCTGAATTTCAATCATAGAGCAAGTATGTGTCATGATTTAAAAGCCTGAATCTTGTGACAGTAATAAAACTTTTATATTTACTAAAACTTAGTGATATCTCTAATACAGATTCAACAAGGAATGAGGGGACTTTAGCCTCCCTATGTCCTCTTAATGCCAAGTGTTTCTCCACTTGGCTTTTTCTATGACTAGGAATTACCAATGGATATATATGAATGGTTGATTTTTCTGGAGTTTCTACTTCAGTATATACTATATTTTAAAGCTTTCTTAGAGCCACAGCAGCCACTAATAATCTTCCTAATATGTATCATCAGAAAATAAGCATCTTCTGTAGCAATTTGCAAGAATCAGCTGCCAGCACTCTAGGCACATTTTTCTTCAGGGTACATGCATGTCCTTCTCTTCTGAGATTTAACACTTCTTCTGGAGTACTAATTTCTAGATACACTGTGGAATCAACATTTTTTTGTTTCATTTTGTCCCCATAGAACAGAACTGTCTCAATAGTACAAAGAAGATTTATTACTTAGTTGGTAAGGGCAGTCATCTTGCTACAAAGCTGAAACAGCAGATTAGGTTATTTGCTGTGTAAGTGGAAACAACACAAAGAGAAGGTAAACCAGAACCCTAGTCTGTTTTCACCACTGCTTACATTTTTAGTGTTATCTTCTATCTATGTGTGTTGCAGATTACATTTCCACTTGCAATGGCCTTGGTTCCATGACTATAATCCTATAGTAATATGTCTATTTCCAATCCTTTTTCTCTGCAATTTCTCTCCAGTTGTTTTTCTCTCTTGTCAACTATCAGAAATGCAAATAACTTTGTCAGAGTCTGAGTTTAAGAAATTTGGGCTATTGTCCATAGCAGTCAACTTCCTTATTACCTTCTTCTGTTCCAGAGAGGACATTTAGCACAAATCAGAGGCCTCACAGATCTACCAATACCAAAGAAGAAAAAAATAAACCAAAATAACTGTTATTTCTTAAGTAGGTTCATGACTTCTTTTTACATTAAATTTCTGAAGCCATGATATGTTACCAAGGCAGGTGATAGTTTTTGTCATTAAGCAGATCATTGAATCTGCTTCTTCACAAGATGCTGCTGATTTAAGAGTTCTGATGATGTTGTGTAACACCTACAATAGATGATTGCAAGCACCTGCGGTGCTGCTTTTTGGAGAAGAGTATATTTATTTATTTACTTACTTATTTTTCTAGCTTAGATTTTAGCATAAGTAACAGATACTTATCTATACCTCCCTTGTCATTTGCATTCCTAATTGCTAGCACAACACAGCAGGGAATCTACTCTAAAGTCTACTAATAGTTCTACAGCAATAAAGGATTAAGGCTAGGAAAATGTTTCTTACAACATACTTTCAGATACATTTACTCTTTTTGCTTTATGGTCATGGGAATGGTAACATCTGCTGGTTGGAGTTTTTTGCCATATACTGTCTCCAGTATATATATATATATATAATATATATATTATATATACACATAGAGCCTTAGGAAATTGAAGAATGAATTGCTTAATCTCTCTTAGAATTCAAACATTTAGTCTATCCAGGAACCAGGAATTTGTTCTCTTGTTGGTAAACTACTTTTATTAAAATAAATGTTGAAGATGATATTGATATTACTTGAATGTCTTTGCAGAAGTAACTGGAAACATAACCATCACAGTTAATAGACACTTTTTAATTATTATTTGTATCTACAGTCCTAACTTAACAAGCATATTTTTTAACTGCAATTTATATTAACAGACAAGCCTAAAAATATTTCAGTCATACCATCAATGAAGTTGAAAACTAATTGTCTTTCATTTTAAAGTTGTTAAACTTCTAAGTGGTTAGCTTTTAACTATCCCAAACTTATATAGATGGTATTAATATTCATGTTCAAAAGTTTACATATTAATTAATTTTCTTTAATGTTCTGCTCTAAGCAGCAGGTTTTTTGAACTTTAAAATGTCAGGAATGTTCATTAGAAATAATTCTCCAACAGCATCTGCCACAAGATCAAAGTCATAAGGTATTTTTGTGTCATTTATCCTGAACATCTAAATAACTTTTTTTTGAAAAACAAAAAAAAATCTTAGTGTTGCTTATAAGAAGTTTATAACAAATACTCTGTAAAGCAGATATTAAAAAAATAGCTTTAAAAACTCACAGAGAATTAATAGGAATGAAGCAAAAATAAATGAAGAATAATACACTATTTAACTCCAAGTCCACAATGGCTGCAAGTTAAATATTCAGTTATTGTTCCCCTGTTTTCAAGAAGGATTTAACAGATAGAGAAGATGGAAAAGAAGGAGAAGAAGGACACAGAATTATTTCCATTCAAAAAACAATTAATAGATTCAGTCTTTTCAGCCTGAAAAAAGGAAAAGTAAATGAAAAGATGGTCTAGGTTTTTAAATGATGAGTGGCCTGGAGAGTCTGGTTGAAGAAGGTTTGTTTATTGTTTCTTGTACAGGAACAAAACTCACAGGACATTGGGTTAGTACAATGTCGTGATATAACCCCAGCTGGCAACTAAGTCCTAAACAGCCTTTGACTCACTCTCCTCAGGTGGGCTGGAAGAGAAAATCTGAAGCGTAGAAGGGAGAAAACTTGTTAGTTGACACAAAGACAGATTAATAGGTAAAGCAAAAGATGTATACACNTGCCATATACTGTCTCCAGTATATATATATATATATAATATATATATTATATATACACATAGAGCCTTAGGAAATTGAAGAATGAATTGCTTAATCTCTCTTAGAATTCAAACATTTAGTCTATCCAGGAACCAGGAATTTGTTCTCTTGTTGGTAAACTACTTTTATTAAAATAAATGTTGAAGATGATATTGATATTACTTGAATGTCTTTGCAGAAGTAACTGGAAACATAACCATCACAGTTAATAGACACTTTTTAATTATTATTTGTATCTACAGTCCTAACTTAACAAGCATATTTTTTAACTGCAATTTATATTAACAGACAAGCCTAAAAATATTTCAGTCATACCATCAATGAAGTTGAAAACTAATTGTCTTTCATTTTAAAGTTGTTAAACTTCTAAGTGGTTAGCTTTTAACTATCCCAAACTTATATAGATGGTATTAATATTCATGTTCAAAAGTTTACATATTAATTAATTTTCTTTAATGTTCTGCTCTAAGCAGCAGGTTTTTTGAACTTTAAAATGTCAGGAATGTTCATTAGAAATAATTCTCCAACAGCATCTGCCACAAGGTCAAAGTCATAAGGTATTTTTGTGTCATTTATCCTGAACATCTAAATAACTTTTTTTTGAAAAACAAAAAAAAATCTTAGTGTTGCTTATAAGAAGTTTATAACAAATACTCTGTAAAGCAGATATTAAAAAAATAGCTTTAAAAACTCACAGAGAATTAATAGGAATGAAGCAAAAATAAATGAAGAATAATACACTATTTAACTCCAAGTCCACAATGGCTGCAAGTTAAATATTCAGTTATTGTTCCCCTGTTTTCAAGAAGGATTTAACAGATAGAGAAGATGGAAAAGAAGGAGAAGAAGGACACAGAATTATTTCCATTCAAAAAACAATTAATAGATTCAGTCTTTTCAGCCTGAAAAAAGGAAAAGTAAATGAAAAGATGGTCTAGGTTTTTAAATGATGAGTGGCCTGGAGAGTCTGGTTGAAGAAGGTTTGTTTATTGTTTCTTGTACAGGAACAAAACTCACAGGACATTGGGTTAGTACAATGTCGTGATATAACCCCAGCTGGCAACTAAGTCCTAAACAGCCTTTGACTCACTCTCCTCAGGTGGGCTGGAAGAGAAAATCTGAAGCGTAGAAGGGAGAAAACTTGTTAGTTGACACAAAGACAGATTAAAAGGTAAAGCAAAAGATGTATACACAAGTAAAGCAAAACTAGGAATTCATTTACCATTTCAAATTTTCAGGCACGTGTTCAGCCATATTCAGGAAAGCAGGGCTTCATAACATTTAACAGTTACTTGAGAAGAGAAATGCCACCACTCAAACGTTTCTCCCGCCCTTAATGATGTCATGATATGGGTTATCTCTGTGTTAAGTTGGGGTTGGCTTTTCTGGCTGTGTCTCCTCTCATTTTCTTGTGCACCTGCAGCCTGCTTGCTGGTATGATGACGTGAGAAGGAGAAAAGACTTTGATGCAGTGCAATAATTGTTCAGCAATAACAAAAATATCACTGTATTATCAACATTATTTCCAGCACAAGTCCAAAATTAGCCTCTATGAACAAAATTAATTCTACCCCAGCAGAACCAGGACTAAAAAATAAGAGCAGACAGTGCATACTGGTGCCTAGATAGCTGTTTTCAAAAGAGAGCAAATCCAACTTTCCATAAGATGTTTTGGATATAAAAATTCGACATGATTTAAAAAGTTTATTGAATAAAGTCACATAGAAAAATACAACATTTAGCTTCTGCTGTTTCTGAGCTACAGAAAGCTATCTTGAAGCCTACAGAGTTTGCAGATATGGAAACTGTTAGAAACCTACCTTGGTCTTATACTCCTTCTCAGGTGTCACTGTTAATGTGTCAGAAATAGGACCCAGACCTAGGTCATTTAGTCTGATTAAGTAAAAAAAACCACTTTCTTATATTCTTATGCAACATGTAAGCATAGCATATAGCAGATATTTCTAAAGTTGGGTTGCTAAAACTGGTTAAAGCTAAGGTCATTGTATGAAACTTTTTTTCTTTTTCCCTCAAGAGGCTAAGAATTGTATAGAAACATTAAAATTATTTACTTCAGCATATTGGATCTTACTTTTTCAGGTCTTGTTTTTTTTAATGTATATTTTAAGACATTTTCCTCTCTTACGTTGTCTCAAAAATTATCATTGATTTGTCAATGACATGTAAACTGCATTGTAATGTTGTAGTAAAATGTTAAATGTTCCAGTGTTTAGAATTTTTACAAAGAAACTTTATGATCTTATTCCCTGAAGATGAGTAAAAATAAATAAGTAAAAAATCTCTTTTTCTAGGAAAATTTGATTTGTTGTATTTTCTCCATCTATGTAGTTTTATTGGTGGTAGTTCATACCCAAATAGATACAGAGAAAATCTGAAAATAATCTGTCTCTGAACATGCTTAGATTACCATAGGTAAAAACAGTTTTAAGGTATGATCCACAGGAAAAAACTAAAAAAAAAAAAAAAAAAACCACAAAAAAACACCAAAAAAGCCCACAAAAACCAGGAAAAACCCAACCATTCCCTCCATATATTCATGTTTCATAGAATCACAGAATCTAAAAGGTTGGAAGAGACCTGGAAAGATCTAGTCCGTCCCCTCTGACAGTGCAGGACCTCCTAGAGTAGGTCACATAGGAATGTGTCCAGGTGGGTTTTGAATGTCTCCACAGAAGAAGATTCAACAATCTATCTGGGTAGCCCTTTCCGATGCTTCATCACTCTCACAGTGAAGAAATTTTTCTTTATGTTTCTTTGAAATTTCTTATATTCTAGCTTCTACCCCTTGTTCCTTGTCCTATCATTGGACTCCATTGAGAACAGTCTGACTCCATCCTCCTGACACCCACCCTTTACCTATTTGTAAACATTAATGAGGTCACCCCTCAGTCTCCTGTTCTCCAAGAAGAACCCCAGCTTCCTCAGCCTTTCATCATAAGGGAGATGCTCCACTCCCTTCATCACCTTGGTGGCCCCACACTGAATTCTCTCCAGCAGCTCTCTGTCCTTCTTAAACTGAGAGGTCCAGAACTGGACACAATATTCCAGATGCCGTCTCACAAGGGCAGAGTAGAGGAGCAGGAGAACCTCTCTTTACCTAATGCCCACAGTCTTTTTAATACACTCCAGGATGCCATTGGCCTTCTTGGCCATGAGGGCACATTGCTGGCTCATGGTCATCCTGCTGTCCACCAAGGTCCCCATGTCCCTTTCCCCTACACTACTTTCTAAGAGTTCATTCCCCAACCTGTACTGGTACATGGGGTTATTCTTTCCAAGATGCAAGATTCTACCCTTGTCCTTGTTGAATTTCACTGGATTTCTCCCCACCCAACTCTCCAGCCTGTCCAAGTCTTGCTGAATAGCAGCACAACTTTCTTGTGTGTCAGCCACTGCCCCCAGTTTAGCATCATCAGTAAACGCTGACAGTGTCATGATAGCCATTTCTGGAAAGGGGCTGTGAAGATGGCTCCTTTAAGAAATTGCTCAAAACTCTCCTCAGCTCTAAGCCAGACCCACTTCTGGGGATGAGCCAATTAGATGCCTCCACAATCAATTTTTAAGAAGCTGGAAGAGGAGAGCTCTTCTTGATTCTTCTTTCTTCTGTCCCTTCTTCTTTCCCTGCTGGTGATGGTGTATGGAGTTGGGAGAGAGAGAAGCAACCATGTGGACTCCAAGGTCAGTGAAGGAAGAGAGGAGAAGGTATGCTGGAACAGAGACTCCCCTGCATTCTACAGAAAGGACTGGTGAAGCAGTGATTTGTTTGCATTTTGTTAAAGACCCTCTACTAGGGGTGGTGGCTCACTTCATTAAAGACCCCATTTTTAGGGCAATAAATATGGCCAGAGGAAGCCATGTCCTATGTGAGGGACTCCATATTCACAGCATATGTAACTCTGGGGAAAAACCCATACCAAAGAAGTTCATTAAAATTATGCCCAGAAGAGACCGTGTCCCATGGGAGGGACCCTCTATCAAAGCAGGGGAAGAATGCCAGGAGTCATCCTCATCTGAGAAGACAGAAGTAGCAGAGACCATCTGTGAGAGACTGACCACATCCTCCATTCCCTACCCTCTGCCTTAAGCTATTGAGGGGGGAGGAGGCAGAGATATGGGGAGCAGTGAGCTGAGCAGTGAGGAGGGGTAGGGGAGGGAGATCTTATAGTGCTGGTTGTAATTTTCTCATCATCCTACTCCCTTTTTGCTTTTATTCCATTCTGTTTCTTGTAGATAGTAGAATACACTTTCCCACTTTACTCTCGAGTAAAGTCAAGTACTGGAGTTTGTTTTGCCCAGAACCGTAATTGGCAGCGAGCCCTCCCTGCCTTTGTCTTAATCCACAACTTTGCTTATCTTTTTTCTTCCCATTTTGCTGGGGCCTCTGCCATCCTAACAAGAGTGAGAGTGAATGGGAGGCACCAAGCAATAGACTGTCGTGGAGCTTCATTACTGGCTGGGCTAAACCATGATACAGTGCCCTCTGTTCCCTCATCAAGGTCATTAATGAATACATTGAACAGTACTGGTCCCAGCACCCACCCCTGAGGAATTGTAACAGACACAGGCCTCCAACTAAGCCCTGCCCTATTGATCATAACTCTCTACCTTTTTCCCTTCAACCTGTTAACAATCAACCTCACTACCTGATCATCCAGCCCACATCTTACCTATATGTATAGTCTGAAGTAGTTACACAAGAGAAAGAAACAAGGATTTAAATCTTTACAGAATCAGAATTATAGAGCACATCCTACTCCACAAACATATATTTAATGGCTAAGACAAATCAGAAATAAAAAATATAACAGGAAACAAAACATAATTGCATCCAGATATGCATGAATGTTATACGAAATGCATGTGACAAAAAAAAAACATAAAAAGAAAATAAGTATAGTACAGCTTAAAACATCATTATAAAAATAATTCCATTCTCAGTTCCTATTTCTGCTTGTCTGAATGTACAATGCAAATTGTAAAAAGAAGCAAAATATTTGATAAGAAGGTCAGATAGAAATGGAAATAACTTAGAGTATGTCCTCAGGCTGTTGTGCAACAAATAGTGCTGTTGAATCTATGTGATCCTGCCAGAACATATTTGAATCTTTTCACTGAATATATCATTACATGGTTGAGTTGCAAACAGTCACTCTGAATTACTAAAGTCTTGAGACTGTGACTGTTGCTGGATGAGGCATTGGCATGGCCCCTCAGCTTAGTGTCCTAGCCAGTGGTGTACTCTCCCATAAATAGCAGAATATCATCCTTGTTGCTATGCAGGAAAGTTTCTGCAGCTTCTCTGTTCCCAAGGTAAGCATTGTCCTTATTAGAAGGCTTTTACTAGACATAGACTCTCATCTTTTGTCAGAACAACATATCTTTTGTTTCCCACGTAGTCAGCTAGAATTACTACTTCTCTTGGTCATGGTCAACCAAAGAGGACTACCCATCCATCATTACAAAGAGAATTGTGGCAGAAACATTTTATCTGGGAAAGCCCTGTGATATATCAGGGATGAAGAGATGAAATCGCAGGCTGGGTAAGAACTGCCAACTGGTTGTCAAAACATATAAGACTAATGGTGTATCCAGAAATTACCACTGAACAAAAATACAAATAAATAAAAAAGGAAGGTCATCAATAGGACTTCTTACCTGGACCAGCAGCTTTCTGTTCTTCGTCTTGGTACTGGGAAACCTTGATCCTCTTTAATCAGCAAATACATGTAATATTCATTACTTAGAACAAATCGATATGTATTTAAACTGTTATAAGTATCAAATAATTGTCTGTAGAAAACACCTGGATTTATTTAGTGGATTAAAGTATTTTGCAAAATGCTAAAATTATAATGATAATCAGCTCCATGGCATGATTTTTGTTTTTTTTTAAATCTTATATTTATGTTTGCATTTGTTGCAGTCATATCACCTCATGGATTCTTTTTTCTGTCTTCATTAGAGGCAAAGTTATCATGTTTTTGATGCAAATCATATAATTGAATCATGAAATTTCTAGGGATGCAATATGCTTAAGTGTCTAAAATGGTATTACTTGCCCCTGTAGGCAGCTAAATAACTCCAAATATTTGTAATAGTTTGTAGCCCCTGGAACTTTCACCACACAGTTAACTTAGCTCTGAACATATACATGTTTAGATGTTTACATTTCTTCAGTGTAAATTTGCTAAATGTTTGAAGTTGGATTATGTATGCAAGTACTGGTCAAAGCCACCACTAAAACTAAAAAGTGCATCTCAGTGACTATCTCATGCTACGTCTTTCAAGTTTACTATTGCATATTCTTGCAACTGAAATCCTCAGTTAAGTTTTTAGGCAAAATCCACCACTCATTTTTAAATTTTGAAATAGTATTAAGGAGAAGAAAAGAAAATATTAAAAGAAATGGAAAAACACAGCTTAGAATTTGAAAATTAAATGGAGGTTCAATTTTCTTCAGCTTCAATTTTGCCTCCCACTGTAACTGCAACATGGTTTTTATGTTTTCTTTTTCTCCTAAACTATCAAGCCATTTGTGACTACCTATTATGACAGCCTGACAAAGGTGTTCAGCAGTAATGCATATAAATCTCTCTAACAATATCCAATGAAATGCTAGCTACTAAATCATGGGGGGTTTTTTATTATTGAAGTGATTACTTGATTTTATTAGGAATTATCTACATATATACCAGAGAGAATACATAACCAAGTACTTCAATTTAAACTTTTAAGACCTCTAAATATGGTTATTAAATCCATTGTACCAATCAATTTCTCATCAGGAAATCCTAGATTTAAGATATTTTAGTCTTTAGGGAGGCATAAATATCACAGTAGAGTAGTTTTAATACTCATCAATTCCATAAAGGTATGTTCCTGGCTTTCACATAAGATGACACATTCAATTGCAAAATTTTTTTTGTTGGTATAAATAAAAAATAAATCCATCAATGGATTTGCCTTTGAAATCACATATGTTGGCAGAGTTGGAAACAGCGTCATAAAGGAAATGCACTGAAAACAGCAGAAAGGAGAGAGGCAGTACAATAAAGCTGAAGGCCTTTATAAAAGAGCTTTTACTTTTTTTTTTTCTTTCCTTCCTGGATGCTTTCTAATTGTTCCTTGACTGATATTCCTATTTCTAATTCAGCATCCTTGTCTGCTAGACAGTTTTGTGTATTTACAATTCTACAGATGAAAAGATACTTTTTAACGTTTGCTCTGCATTGGTTTTCTTTCATTTCTATTTATGCTCACTGAGCTTGCCATTTGAAATCATCTGGAAATAGTTTCTTTTGATGTTATTAACCACTCCATTTAACAATGTGAGCACTTTAATACGGTCCTACACCTTTCAAGTCATCCTTTCCTTTTTCTCATGTGAACACGAAACGACTTTTAAAATCTCTACAATTACCGTTTTCAACAGGGTAATGTTATGCTTACATTCTTATCTACACAAATACTATGCTATAGCTTCTTGTGAAATACATTGAAGTACAAAAACGATAGGATAATGAATCACTCTGGTAAATCAGAGATATAGTTAAAATGTTTTCAGATATTGTGATAATCATTATCAGGAAATCAATGAAATAAGAGATTTTTTTTTCTAATTATTTGGAATTGTTTTCTTTATATTGTCTGAGCAACACGTCTTCTCCATTATAGCTTTTTCCTCATGTTACTGTATTGTTAGAACATTATAAATGCACTAACTTAAGCAAAACTTAGTAAATTGATGCACCATAAAGTAAATAATATGCACTAAATTGAGCACTAATAACATTTTAATATTCTTATTTTTTTGCATTGTATTTCCCTAGAAAGCTCAGATTATTTTATGCTGAAAGCTATTCTCTACATGTGTACACCATGAACTGAGCCACTGACTTAAACATTTAGAAAATGTAACCTTTAATTATTGCTGAAGAGAAGAACAGTTAAACCATTTAGGTATAAATTGTGACTCTAATATAAGCCAAATGTAGCACAGAGAGAATTTAGTGCTTACTTCTTGTGATTAAAAGTCAGATTTCATTTAAAGTTACTGAAATCCAGGGAAAGTTCTAATATATATGCAAAAGTTGAAATACAATGAATTATTTTTTTATTTAAATGGTTACATAGTAATTAGTGGTACATTTTAGTACCTCCTGTAACTGAAATGCTATAGCATCAATCTGATAAAAGTGGAATTATGTTGTACTGTGAAGACAAGGAGGGCTCCAAAAGTGAAACATGTTAAAAAGATGGGAAGGAATATGTAATCCTGCCCAACTGAAAAATTATGCTGTTTTTATTGCACATCTGTTAAGATCAGTTCTGAACATTTGTCTTTCCAATTTCCAGATGTTTCACAGTTGTCTTTCAGGGGATTTATGACTTACTATTTGTTTAGCACACAATCTGAACTAATCTCTAGACTGTACCAATAAGAATAGATGTAATCTTTCTTATATGACAGTATTGTACCAAGGAGAGAAATAAAATTTATAAGGACTTGTTGGAATCTCTTGTTTGAGTAGATCAGCTGTGTTGGACAACAGCAGGATGTTGAACTACTTGCAATATATTGTTTGAATATTGACAATTTTTATGCTATAAAATATGGCTTGTTTATATTAAAATATATTAAGGAGGGTGGACAACCCTTAGAGACAAGCCTCCAAAAATTCTTCACCATAACATAATAGAATATTAGTTATGCACTCATCATGTTCCATACCAAACAAAAAAATAGATAATGAAAGAAGAGAATTATATTTTAACATACTTTAGTATAAATGAATTGGAAACAGTTGTGTCATGCAGAACTCCATGATGTGTAATCCCAATCAGTTTGGATTCAGGCACTGAAGAATGTTGCATTTCAGTCTCAGAGTTCTATAGTACAGAGGTAGTCAAGACTCTTTGTAATTGATGATGGATATGGGCATTTTTTAAACTCAATGTGTCTTAACTATTTGAGATATTTACCTTACAAAAAGATAAGTATTTAATTATATCCATTGACTACAAGAAGAGTCTATTTTTATGAAAGGGCATGTATAGAAAAATGAGTCAGATAAACCTCAAGCAGACTTTGTTTTTAAACTGGCATCAATTTGATAGGTTGTTCACCAAAAACTCAGAGCACTCCCAGTTCCTCCTATAGGCTATAGAAAACCTAGATCTTTTGCAGTTCTCATCTCCAATCATAGTACAAGAGATGACAGCAGGAATAAAATGAGTAAAGCAGTTATTGTGAGTGGTAAACATAGTGGTACAAAGACCATCAGAAACTTATTTTAAAAGAACTTTGCACTGAAATAAAATCTAAGTATTAGTTACATCTTAGGGTGTCAGGAGCACTACCATAAAACTGAAGTACAGCTAAAGCCAGCTGCTATGTACCACCAATACATTCAGTTTACTACAGAAAGACCTAATCTTAGCAGTGTTGGCATGAGCAAGCAAATATTTCATCTGAGGAAAATTGAGTAGCAAACACTGACACTCATGCATTTTGTAGAATGCAGTTGACTACTCTGATGGATTTTTCTTTGTGCATGAAAAGGAAAATTTTAAATATCCATAACTGAATGTACCTGAAGCAAGTAATAATCCACTGTTCATCATGCAAAGCTTGATTTCACAAGAAAAAAACAGAAAAGGGGGAGTGGGAGGGAAATGACACTACACATAGCTTTTTACAAATATGAGAAAAAAATAAATAAAAGAGAAGATTTTGCAGATGTAAAAAAATCTTTCAGTCCACATAATTATTCAACAGCATAGAAACCATAACAGAGAAAAAATATACAGATGTGGGAAGACAGCTAGTTAATTTGAGGGCTTCACAGAGTCACAGATTGGTAAAGGTTGGAAGGGATCTCTAGAG
>WBNH01007507.1:0-11801 GCA_013401255.1 Urocolius indicus
TGAGTTGTCCTGGCAGATCCTTGTTCCTCCATGGAGGCCTCCTACGTTCTTTTTCTCCTTTCTTGAGCATTGGGACACATTGATCCTGGGCTTGGAGAAAGCGGTGCTTGAAGATTGACCAATTCTCATGGGCACTTCTACCTTCTAGGATCTTATCCCATGAGATCCATCCAATTACGTCTTTGAAGAGGCCAAAGTTGGCTCATCTGAAAAGCGTGGAAGACACTAGCACCAAAAAGGGTAAAAAAGTTATTTTACATAAAGGACTGGTAGCACAATGAATAATGTGTTTAAATGCTTAGGATATTAAATCTGAAAGCTTCCCTTAAAATTGAAATCAGAAACCTACAGTGTTGTTCAGATAAAGTAAATTCCTTATTTTGCCACCTCCTGTCTAGGACTAGCAAAAAACCCTTTAACCACAGCGACTCTTGTGATGATTTCCACAAGACTCATCCCCCATTTCTTCTGGCTGTCTTAAACAGAGATGGACACATTTCTAGGAATATATAAAAGCAGTGGTTTCTCTCATGTACATTCTAGAAATCATAAAAAAGATAGCAGATCCTATGAGAGAAGAATATTGTGAAGGTGCAGAAAACAATGTTATACAATGTAAATAACTCCAATATTCTCTGTGTTGAATTAGGGTAGCCTTAGGGCAGATATAAGCCCCAAGTGGCTGACCATAGGTTCTAGGGAACTGAGACAGAGCCATTCCCACTTGTTTTGGCAATCTCTTCTACCTACTGTACTATCATGGGACAGTACTTGTCTGGCATACTGCCATAGAGATCCCAGTATGATGTTGCTAGAACTGCCTTTGAGCCAAGAGTGGTATGTTGACAAGAGGTGGACTGTGCTGGAAAATCCAGCCTATAAATTAATTTTTGCAACCCCTTTCTTTTAGCATTGCCGCTTCATCTGCAGGCCCACGCTTTATGTGTGCCCTGCTTCCTTTACTGTACATTTCAGCTTGCTAGAAAACTCATAAAACAGTTTCTACAGTAATTCAGTTGACCATCCTGATTTATATTATTTTTATAGTGATAAAAATTTGGTCCAGGGTTGGTGTCCCGGTTTCAGCTGATTTTCTTCATAGTAGCTGGTACAGGGTTGAGTTTTAGTTTTGAGATGAAAAATTATATTCATACCACAAGATTGTTTTTGTGGTTGATGAGCAGTGTTTATTTAGCATCAAGGCCTTTTCTGCTTCTCATTCTGCCTTGTCAGTGAGAAGACTGCAGGTGCACAAGAAGCTGGGAGGGAGCATGCGCAGGATAGATTACATGAACTAGACAAAGGGCTATTCCATGCCATAGGACATCATGTCTGGTATACAAATCAGNCTCCTCATCCTATGGAGATGGGAGTGAGCATGATGCTTAGTTGCTGGCTGGAGACAAATACAATAGTACAAAAGGGCTATGTAAAATCTTAACTTTATTTGTTAATTTACTTTCATGCTAGATTAAGGGTGAATAAGATGCGGTTCATGACATATTGTCTTATAACTTAAAACTGTCTTCCATAATACAAAATACGTACCCTGGTAATATTCATCTATGAAATTAATTCCCCATCACCCACCTTTGTTCTCATTCTGAAGGCTGACTGATAATATTCTCTGGAGTATTCAGCATATGCTAATCTTTTTTTTTTTTTTTATGAAGGGAAGTGCAATTAGACACTGTCAATCACAGACTCTGTCATCCCTTCTATGACATTTACCCACACAGGTGAATAGAATCTGCTGTGGTTTAACCCCAGCCAGCAGCTGTGAGATGGGAAAGAGAATTGGAAGAGCAAAACTGAGAAAACTCATTGACTGAACTAAAGGTAGTTTAATAGATAACACAAAAGGTGCTCACACAAGCAAAGCAAAAAAAAAAATTCATTTGCCACTTTGTAATGAGAGGCAAGCATTCAGCCGCCTCCAGAAAAGCACGGCTCCATCATGAGTAATTGTTACTAGGGAAGACAAATCATACTAAGTCATTAATGAAGATATTAAACAATACTGTTCACAGTATAGACCCCTGAGGGTATCACTTGTTACTAGTCTTGCATCTAGACACTGAGCAGTCGGCCACTATCCTCTAGATAAGACCGCCCAGCCAATTCCTTATCCACTGAACAGTCCATCCATCAAATTCATCTCTCCCCAATTTAGAGAAAAGAATGTTATGGAAGACCTTACAAGCAAATATCAATAATTCTTCTCTTATTTTCAGGTGTAGTCACTCCACCACAGAAGGCCATTAAATCAGTCAGGCAGGACTTGCCCTTGGCGGAGCCATGCTGGCTGTCTCAAATCACCTTCCTGTACTCCATGTGCCTTAGCATAACTTCTAGGAGGGTTTGCTCCATGATCTTCTGAGGCATAGAAGCGAGGCTGACAGCTTAGTAGTTACCAGGGTCCTCCTTCGTAGTCTTTTATGTGTGGGTGCAATGTTTCCCTTTTTTCAGTCATTGAGTACTTCAACTGATGGCCATGACTTTTGAAACACCATGGAGAGTCGTTTGGCCCAGGATTCTGGGATGCATGTTGTCAGGTTCCATAGGTGCATATATGTTGAAATTCTTCAGCTGATCATGAACCTGACCTTCTCTTACAATAAGAGGGACTTTGCTCCCCCAGTCCTTCTTGAGGTCCTTCCACTCAAGAGATGTGGCAAGACATTGACTGTTGGAGAGAGCACCACAGAGAAATGACAGACACCAATATTGTTAGGTCATAACTCTCAACTTTATTACTGAGCGTCAGGCTTTTATGAGCAATGCAAAGCTAGCTTGGTTACAATAATTCTGAATGAACTTTTCCATCTGCACTTTCTGCGATAAGCCTTGTGGTTTCTTATACTCCTTCAGGTTCTGCTTTGCTACGTTCTTTTAAGCTTACAGTTTCTTTCCTGCACGCACAGCTGTCTTCATATCTACACTCTAATGAGTAACTCGTCCTTGATGATTCTTCATGACCACTGTTCCGAGGCTGGTGTAGTCAAAGTCTGATCCTGCATCTGAGGTCTGTGTCTGAGCCTCATGCAGCTTACGGTCTCACATAACCAAAGTCTGGGTGGGCCACATGTCGTTTTTCCTTCAGGTACATTGCTACAATTGCCAGTAAAGACTAAGGCAAAATGTTGAGTTCCTTAGTCTTCTCCTCTATTATTATTAGTTTACCACTAGTGTTCATTGGAGGGGGTTATGTTTCCTTTAACTTTCTTCTGTCTGGTATACCTAGAGAACTTGTATTCTCTGCATCCCTTTCCAGGTACAGATTCATTTGCACCTTGGTCTTCTTGAGCCTGTTTCTACACAACTGAGCAATGTCCCAATAGTCTTTACAGGATATCTCCCTGATGCCACTGCCTGTGCAGTTCTTTCTTGCTTTTACACATAATTCAAAACATATTACATATTAGTTATCTTACATGAGAAAAAATGTCACAGTAAAGACTGGGACAATTTCTCAGTTACATTTTGATTTATAAATACTGCACCATTTGCTACTCTATGCAAAAACACTGCTCAAAGGCTTTTTTAAAAAAGATTTTGTGATGAGCACTCTTAATTCCAGTGTTTTAAACTGCATTTATAAATTACTGCAAATCCCTTGCTCTTCATCTGATTAATAGGTCTGAAAATATGGCATAAAAAAGCCAAATTATGTTAAAAGGGAAGTTTCTTGCAATGCTTTTCAGTTAACTGTCTCCTTGTAATTTTCTGGGAATTATTATGTAGGAACATGCCTTAGTAGCCACATAGGAGTGCACACACTAAACAAGAAGTATTACATAACAGATGTATAAAAGAGGAAGAATAAACACACTGACAAAACACAGGATGTTTGCAGCATTTCATGGATGAGATGTGAGGTCTTAAGCTGTGTGTAAAAGAAAAAATATATAAGTAGAATCATATAATATATAATATATAATATATATAATATATAATAGAATCATGGAATCATTTAGGTTAGAAAAGATCTTAAGATCATCAAGTCTAACCACTAAACTAACACTACCAAATTCTCCACTAAACCATGTCACTCAGTACCTCATCTATGTATCTTTTAAATACTTCCTTGCGCAGCCTGTTCTAATCCTTGACAATTCCTTCAATGAAGAATTTTTTCCTACTATTAAATCTAAACCTTGCTGGCATAACTTGAGGCCATGTCATCCTATTATTTGCTGCTTGGGAAATGTGACTGACCTCCACCTCACTTCAAACGCCTTTCAGGTCATTATAGAGTGATGTCTCACCTCAGCCTCCTTTTCTCCAGGCTCAGCAGCTCCAGTTCTCTTAGGTGCCTCCCATATAACTTTTTCTCTAGATTCTTCACCAGTTTTGTTGGCTGTTCACTGGACATGCTCCCGCATCTCAATATCCCTCTGGTAGACAGAGGCCCAGAACTGAACACAGTATTCAAGGTGCAGCCTCACCAGCACAAAGTACATGGGGACAAACACTTTACTAGTCCTGCTGGTCATATGTTTTCTGATACAAGCCAGGATGCCATTGACCTTCTTGTCCACCTGGGCACACTGCTAGCTCATATTCAGACAGCTATCAGTTAACATCCCCAGGTCCTTTTCCTCTGGGCAGCTTTCCAGCCACTCTGCCCCAAGCCTGTAGTGGTGCCTGGGGCTGTTGTGGCCCAAGCGCAGGACCCAGCACTTGGCCTTGTTAAACCTCATTCAGTTGGCCTTAGCTAGTAGATCCTGCCTGTCCAGGTCCCTCTGAGGAGCCTTCCTGCCAGTCAGCAGGTTAATAATCCTGCCAAACTTGGTGTCATTTGCAAACATCTACAAAGAGTGCAATTGATCCCCTCATCCTGATCCTGGATAAAACTATTAAACAGCTGAGACCCCAACACTGAGCACTGGGGAATACTGTTGGTGACCAGCTGCTAGATTAAGTCCATTCCCCATCGCTCTCTGGGCTCTGGGTTCAGGCAGTGTTTTACCTATCAAAAAGGACACATCCAAGCCATTAGGAGGCAGTTGCTGCAGGAGAATGCTGTGGGAAACAGTGTCAAAGACTTTACTAATTATCAGGTAGAACACATCCACAGCCTTTCCCTGATCCACATACTGTGTCATCTTGTCATAGAAGGAGATCAGGCTAGTAGAGCAGGACCTGACTTTTTATAAATCTGTGCTGACTGAGTCTATTCACCTGACTGTCCTACACATAGCAGTCCTGAAGCATGTGACTAAGTTGCTTAAGAAGCTGAAAATTGCTCTATCAAAATTTATATGACTGATGAGGAAATACAGAATCAAGTTCTTTGCTTATGTGAATGGTCTACATAAGCTGATGCTTTATAGCTAAATGGATTTACCTCTCATGTTGTACTTCTCCTTGGATCACGAAAGTTTTAGAACCATTAAAAATAAAGTTCATATGGCTTTAATGGTAAAACAATTGCAAACACCAGCTGAAATAGACAGGCAGCTAGAGACTCCAACTTGCTTCTTGTTACTGAGAGGAAGATGTTAATAAGACAGTGTAGGGCATCAAGCTCTCCTGTGTGTGGAAATTTGGGAAGGTTCTGACTTTGAGGTTACTCTGGTTTATTATAAAAGAAGATTCTGAAACACTATGGTTTCAAGGTGTCCCATAGAGCCAGCAAGATGTGTTTCAGTTCAGATATCTGGTGTCTCCAAGGCTATTCAGCTTACATTCAATCTCTCTCATAGTGAGACATTTCATTTCTATGCTTGTAAAAACAATCAGTTCATACTGTATTTTAGACAAGAATTACATGGTATAGGTTGACAACTGTATTTTTTTTTTTTTGAGACACAGAAATCTTTGGTTTTCATAACTTTCTTGAGTCAGAAATATTCCTAGTTTATAAAAAAGTTCATTTTGTTTGTATTGACCCCAGAGAATCCTAAAATATAAGCCTCCCAAGTCATCTTTGACTTTTGACCTCTTTCTTATTGCTTGAAAAGCTCTTTGAGTTCTCTGTTTACCTTTTGAAGGGCAAGTAGAAGTGAGTCGACTTCCTCTTTGTTACTGATATCTCTGTGGTTGTTGTGTGTAGAAGAGCTGTAACTCGATTTGACAAGGCTACCTCTCATAAGCTTCAATTGACTCTCCACCTGGTTTGCGGATACCAAGAAGTTTTACAGAGGTGAAAGGTAAGTAGCTGCTGGAGTAGTTCTGCATATGTGCAGAAGACATAACTGAGGGCTCTTAGGGCCTTTTCAAACTAAAGCTGACAGAAGTCATGGCAGTCAGCCATCTCCAGAGCCTGCAAAGTTGGAAGACTATATTTTGCAAGTTTTTTTTATTCATGTTTCAACTATTGCTGTTTTTTTCTTTAAGTTGGCCTTGAATCTTTCAAAATCATTAGAGTTAAAACTCAGCAAGACAACAGCCATTACACTTTGTTTTCTATAGTAATGCAGAAAGGTCAAGAAATTTTAGTTAAGTTTCTCAACACTATATCCATGTGTGCTGCACCAGCCATTAATCTACAGCTGGTATTTTTTGTACCTGAGTGGTTGTTTGATACTACATAAAATGGAATAAAACTACTTGTTCCATAATTTCAGAAGAATGAACTGAACTCTGCAGTTGGCCCAAGTTTTAGAGAGTTCTGATTTCATTTATTCCAATTACCTAGTTCTGTCTTATTCAAACACAAAGTAGGTTTTTTTGTGAATACTGCTATATACTGGATGAGAAACTTGTGCAATACCTATGTTAGGGTATCAATTTTGCTTGTGTAAATCTTATCACTGGTGACAAAGTTGCTTGAGTGATGACTGTTTTTCCTTCTATATAACATGACACATATCAAGGATCTGGAATATTTTTTGTAGATATGAATGCAGGCCTTTTTTGGATTTGAATTTAGTGATGTATGGCACCATTGGTCTGACAGTATTTTCACCAATTCTTCTCTGATGTAACTGTAGCATTTAGACAGTAGCCTAGAGCTTGAAATTTTCGTCAGCCTTCCTGTGTGGACATATTCTTTGCTGACTTTTTACTGTGGCTATCAGAAAGCTGCACAACTTAGCTTCTTTAAATGCTTGCTCTAGGCTTTCTCTACCTTTCTTCTCTAGAAAGGCAGAGGGTCATGACTGAGGTTGAACCCCTATTTCCCTATTATGTTAATACAGAAGATCTAATGGTATATGCTTACTGAAAATGCTTTCACTCAGGAATCTCTGGCCACAACACTGATTAGAGCAGCTGCAAACCAGTATCTTCAAGCCAAAACATCATTTATTTCTTTCCTCAAGTCATAAAGCTGGTAATGCAAGAAGTGATTTGAAAAATGCTTTATCTAGGTCTGTCACTGTTGCTATTAGACGGAACAGAAACTACAGGTGAAAGTAAACATTGGTGGTGCTTACTGTGTTAGTGGTGACCAGTTGCACTGAGTGTAATATTTTGTTTGCCATCCAAGGAACATGATGTCTTCAAAATGTGTGCATCCACAGATATATCACCCAGGGTCAGAAAGACAGAGAAATCCCGTTTGCAGGCTGAGAATGCTGCTTTCAAAATGATAGAACTTTAAATTATCTAAAGCTCTAAATTTTTATTCTAAGGGCTAAAGCAAACATACTGAGGCCAGTCATCCTCAGTGCTAACGTACATTCACATGTACTGTAGCCTGTACAGGTGTGGGGAAAATGCTACCCATGTCTTGCAAACTGTTGCTGTGAGTCAGACTTGGCCAGGCAGGAGGTGAAGACTTGAGGACAGGGGCACTTTCTGTATCTCCCTCCCTCTTCACATGAAACATTTTCCCACAACCTACACAATGCTGTTCTGTGGCGATGCTGTGTGTTAAATTACTCTGACGTTTTGCTAAAAATTGTGATCCCAAAATCATAAAAGCAAGAAAGGAAATCCATTGTTGTACATACATAAGCTAAAAAATAAAGCAAAATAAAAAGCAGCAGCTGTTAGGTTTAACTGAAATTGTGAGATTTAACAGAAGTTTATATCCTCAGTCTTTCTTCTGACAAAAAAAAGGCAAAAAACAGCTTTTGCTATTGAAAACACCAGTTTACAGAAGGTGACACTGTTTGGCTCATCTCTCTCCACTTTCAAAGCATTGTCGGTTGACATTATTTTTCTCCAGCTAAGACTGCCATTATTGCAAATTTCTGATATGTACGGTTTTTCTGTAGTAGTTGTTGTGGTTTTGCCCAATTAGCAATGAAGCACCATGACAGTCTCTCTCAGTGTCTGCCATCCACCCCAACCCTCGTTAGGATGGCAGAGGCTCCAGTGAAATGAGAGGAAAAAAGATAAGCAAGGTTGTTGTAGATTGAGACAAGTGCAGGGACGACTCACTGCCAACTACAGTTCTGGGTAAAACAGTCTCCAGTACCTGACTTAGAGAGGAAAGTAGAAAAGCTTATTCTACTACCTACAAGAAACAGAACAGAACAAAAAGCAAAAAGAGAGTAAGATGACTGAGAAAATTACAACCAGCATGTTAAGAACTCCCTCCCTCTCCATCCTTTCTTCCCAGATCCAGCTCACTGCTCCTGATATCTCTATCTCCTACCCTGTCAACAGCTCAGGGGGGCAGGGAACGGAGGATGGAGTCAGATCTCTCACAGATGGTCTCTGCAGCTTCTGTCTTCTCAGATGAGGATGATTCCTTGCATTCTTCCCCTGCTCCGATATGGAGTCCCTTCCACAGGACATAGTCCCTAGGGAACTTCTCTGGTGTGGGTTGTTCCCAGGAGCTGTGTCTTCTGCCAATACAGGGTCTGTCACATGGGATGCAGTCCTTAGTGAACATCTCTGGCATGGATTCTTCCCCACAGTCGCAACTTCTACTGGATCCCTCCCTGGGGACACAGTCCTTAATGGACTTCTGTGGTGTGGGTTCTTCCCAGTAGCTGCTGCTTCTTTAGATACAGGATCCCTCCCATGGGACATGGTCTCTTCTGGGCATGATTTTAATGAGCTTCTTTGATGTGAGTTCTTCCCCACAGCTACAACTTCTGAGAATATGGGGTCCTTCACACAGGACAAGGCCTCCTCTGACCATAGTCACTGACCCTGGCATGAGGTCTTTAATGAAGAGAATCACTGCCCCTGATATGAGGGTCTTTAGCAAAATGAGTCACTGGCCTTGATGATGGGTCTTTAATGAAATTCAAACAAATCTCAGCTTCAGCAGTCCTTCTGCAGGATGCAGAGGAGCCTATGCTCCATCACACCTTCTCCTCTCTTCCCTCACTGACTTTAGAGTACGCATGGTTGCTTCTCTATTTTCCCACTCCTTGCAGAATCACCAGCCAGAGAAGAGGGAAGAAACAGGAAGAAAGAGGCAGAAGCCTCTTCTTCTGGCTTTTTCTTAAAAGGTGATTGTGGAGGTGTCTAATTGGCTCAGCCCCAGAAGTAGGTCTGGCTCAGAGCTGGGGAGAGTTTTGAATAACTTCTTATAGGAGCCATCTTTACAGCCCTTTCTCCCATTGCCAGAAACAGCCTCATGTCAACCTGTGACAGTAGTATATGGTTATGTTTGTTTCAGGAAGATGAAATTATGACTATACTTATTTCTGCCTGATAGACCAATGTTGAGATGAACGGAATATACTGACCAACTTTCTCAGTTTCATTCTTTATATCAAAACAAGGTAAAAGTTTGCTCATATAAAATTCATGCTTTCAATTGAATACAAGGAATGTAAAATATAATCCAAAGCTAAAAAAGCACATTTCAGTTTGAGAATTCAAACTGGTGATCTCAAAATCATTATCTACAAAGGGAAATTTATACTATGTTCTCTTTTTGAATGCTGCAATTGGCATAAAAGGATAAGGAAAAAGCTTTGACTTACTTGTAATACTGTTTGTTTCAGGCTGCTCTTTCAGTTCACTCAGCACCAGGGGATGCCAGTCATCCACCCCATGGCAGCTTGGTGGCTACATTCCACTTTCTGTTCTTTTCAAGATAAACTTGCACATTTCTCAATGAAGAATTAATTAGTTCAGTTCAGACCTCTGCACTCCAGGAAATGTGGAGCCAGGATGCTTTGTAAAATAGAAACAATCAGAAAATTATAGGATTTCTTAAGATCTGTTCCCTCTTATGGCAACTACTGTTATACATATGTCCACAGAGCTTGCTAACATCCAGCAAGGTTTTTTCCTTTGGCACAGGGTTGTTTGTGTTGAGCATAAGTTGCATTTGCAAAGCTAGCCCAAGTTAACTAGTGCTATACTTCAAGGAGGATGTATGATCTCAAGAATGACACCAGAGACATGTAGAAGACCTTAGAAAAAGAGAACCTGGAAAATGCAGGTTCACTCTTCTTGGGCTGTCTGGCTTTCTGTTGGTCTCAGCTAGTCATCTCTCTGGTGCCCAGACTCACTGTATTCTCAGTGAAGGTGAGGTGTCACCGCTGCACACTGTTTCTCATTGACTGCAAAACAAGTGCTCTACATGCAAAAGATGCAGAATTGCATTTAAACAATTCAGATGAAATCACTATGAAGGGATCTGTGAGGAAAGTGGCACCTCTGATGTGTTTCATCATTTTAATAAGGAGGTTAAAGAATCCAAAACCTGATACAGATCTCCCTGTGTAGCATCCAGCTCCTTTTAATTGCAGATGGAGTTAGTTTTCCTTTCCTAGTTTCTCATTAACTTGTTGGTTGTGGATGTGACTTACTAAGTTCTTTCTACTTCTTATGGCCTTTTTAAAAGAGGAAACATATTTATTGCTAGCCATATTCTTAGATCACACATAAGTAACAGTGGTCTTGAAGGCATTAAATCATTGATGAATTTAAGACAAACCATTTAGACTTTGCTTTCATGAAGATGGAAGTGTGGAGACCTTCCTTTGCTCCTGGACTCTTGGTCTCCCTGTTGTTTACAGGGTAAAGGAGTTGCAGACTATCATATTATGATCTCTTTCTTTTTAAAAATCACTTGGTACTTTTGTCAACATCTCAAAATATCCACATTTCGAGTATAACTTTGATCTCCTTCCTTGGAGGTCTTCGAGACCTGCCTGGACTTGTTTCTATGTGACCTGATCTAGGTGGACCTGCTTATGCACAGGGGTTGGACTTGATGATCTCTAAAGATCCTTTCCAACCCTACCATTCTATGATTCTATGATCTCTTCCTCTCCTGCTCACAAGAGAAAGTTACCACTACTGCAATTGTGAGGATAAATGAGAAATGAAAGCTCACTCAGACTTTCAGCACTACTTTTTGTTTTGGAGTGAAGATGTGTCAGATGACTTCTACTGAAAGCATTAGTCATGGCCATCTGGGTTTAACAAACATATCCTTTGCAGTCTTTTCCTGCATTCTTTAAAACCACTTTTTGCCGCCTCGCCTCTAGTTTCCAGTAGAGACAAATTGCTTACATCATTGGGCTAAAGAAGTGGGGAGTGAACCTGCAGGAGTATGCTGTGAGCCTGAGATATGAAGGCATAGTTTTCCTATGCAGGATCCCACCCTGTATTTTGTCCTGGAATAAACAGAAGTCTAGCTTTATGGAAGCAAATTAAATGGCACTCTGAGAACTAGTTATACGGTATAACTCAGATGTTGGAAGATAATAGCTCTTTCAAACTAAATCTATAGAACATATTTCTGTGAGGAGTCTGATTAGAAGTATGTGATAAGGACATATTAGTGCAAATATAAATGAATGTGACTATGATGTAAAGCCTAAGTAATTATATTTTTTCATCAGCAAAAGTACAAAGCAAAATAGTTCTGCAGAGAGAGACTTGAGAGTTTTGGTTGATAATTAACTAAACATTACCCAGCAATGTGCCCT